>JAJLRJ010000011.1:17097526-17180026 GCA_024195265.1 Dendrophyllia cribrosa | reverse complement strand
AGAACCAGTTACCGCATTACAGCCCATCACCAGTAGTTCCACTGTAATTTATGCCACTTGCATCTCCCGCTCCAAGCACTGACATTAACCGCATCCTCTGTAAGAAACTCCTTCACATAAACATAGTGAGAATCAATAGAAGAGAAGTCATTAGAAACGCTTTGTCTCCCATCATTTTTTATTTATTTTACCAAATATTTATACAGGAATATCTAATTTAGCGTAATTGCTAGTTTGAATAGAGTCCTGTCTAACATATAATTTACAATAGATTTAACTATAACATGAATAAATAGAACAAAAGTATTTGAAAATGCCTAACAGAAAGTATTCAAAATACCGACTTAAAAAAACCCTTAAAGTTGGCGCTTTTGTAATTTGAATCTTCTAGTTAGCGGTTTAAATTCCGGGTTAAATTTCATAGTGAAAACAGATGTCACGTTTAACTAGTACATGAAAATGTCTGTCTATAAACAAACACCTACAGTAGAAAGAATGTTTAGCTAGTAAAATTAATGGCCTAGTGAAAACACAACCATCATGGAAAGCTGTCATCATAAGTGATGTAAGTTGTTGTTTTTTTTTCTGATGAGTTAATTGTTGTAAATACATGTAGCATTTGACAAGAGAAGAATAACATGTAATCTGTGTTTGTATGCCTATCCTATGTTTTCGCATAATTTAAAATTTCAAACTTGAGACCGAATTGAGATTAAGAGTTATTTTTTGTAGAGTTCTTGCAAGAATAAACACCAAAATATTTATCAATGGTGTCAATAAGCATATTGTTAATTTATCTTAAGTTTCGTCACCAATTCTTCTGAATACCTGAGTGTTCTTTTAAAAGCACTGTTCGGTGCTTGTTTTAAATTGTATAATGGAAAGAAATTTTTCCTATTGAAAGGATTTGAATAGTGAACCATACGAAAATCCAAGTTTAAAAAAAAAAACATTCTTCACATGCAATGCAAGAGACAGTCCTTTAAAGGTCAACAATTTTAACACATTAGGAAATTTATTTATTTCAATCTGCATATTTATGTTAGTCATGGTTTGAGTGGTAAAATTGGCTTTATTTGACAAGTCCAAAGGTGCGCTCACTTGTTAAGCGGTAATGGGCTACTTGTTTGTTATAGGGTCTTGTTTTTTGCTTCATTTCCCTTTGGGGATGATGTTTCTGTGATTAAAAGATGCACACATTTATTGATGGCTTGTTAAGCCACTTCTTGTGAGGTGAAATTAAAGACCCATTGGACATCTCTTACCATGATGCACCACGCATTGTCAGGGGTTTCAATAAGAATTGAAGTAGGCAGCTGTGACAGATAAGGGGCCATTCGGCCCCATGCCACTTGGGGGGTCCCCAGAAAATTTTGAAATCTAGAGGTTCGGAAATGCAATTTCCAGCATTCTGAGCATGAAATTAATTTTTTTATTCGCCAAAATGAATGTGCTTGTTTTCTGGAGTGTATCTGTGAAAAAATTTTTGGATTTGGTGAAATCCTCGATTTTCTGTGACCTGTTGAAATTTCAAAAATCGTGCCAAAACGGAGCTGTGTTTGGTTCAATACCGAGTTAGACGGCGCATGGGTCTAGTCACGTCACGTGACCTACTTTCGGGAACCATTTCCTTCACTTTTGCTCAAATCGAGTGTAAATACTGTGCTTTAGTCGTGCAAAACTTGTGCAAAAAAGAAATTATGCCTGCCCGGTGCCTCGCCGCTGAAAGTACTCGACGATGCTTTCTTTGGAGGAATTTCGGTTCTCGAATCTACGTCATATCACGTGACAGCCCAGGCACTCGCCCCAGATCCCATGTTGCTCGGTACTGAACCAAATTATCCTCCAATTAAACAGGTCACAGAAAATCGAGGATTTTACCAAATCCAAATTTTTTTTCACAGATACACTCCAGAAAACAAGCACATTCATTTAGGTGAATAAAAAAATTAGGGGTTAGGTGCACTTTAATATAAATGGCAAAGCAGAAAGCGAAAGTCGGTGTAACGTTTTGTTGCTAAAACGTCGACAATGAAGAGAGAACGAGACGCGTGTTCTAATCAACTGTGTTTAATCAATGCTTGTCCGAATTACATGGCAAATCAATAAAAGTATTATTCACGCGATACATGTATATGTACGTAATCACGGGATTCGATTACACTACTAATATTACATGTACACTAGATCACGCAACTTATTATTGTTCATTGTAAACAATGTCTGACAATGTCACGGTGTCGAGTATCGTCACAATCGGCATGGAACATTGTAAACATTTAATGTTGTTATTTAATATGCGAATTTCAATACTCACACCTGACGCCTGAAAGACGTGCGACAGTTCACTGTAACTTTCGAATTTTTTTCAGCAGAATTAAAATAGCGCGCATCAAAAGAAATTCCAGACAGAAAAACACGGTTTCTTAACTTTTCTAAGGAGCCAAAAATCATTCTGCTGCGATATATAGAAGTGGAGAAATTAATTTTCATCATGAGGCAAGTTAGAGAAAAACGCGCGACAGTTCACTGTAACTTTCAAAATTTTTTCAGCAGAATTAAAATAGCGCGCATCAAAACAAATTCCAGATAGAAAAACACGGTTTCTTAACCTTTCTAAGGAGCCAAAAATCATTCTGCTGCGATATATAGAAGTGGAGAAATTAATTTTTCATCATGAGGCAAGTTAGAGAAAAACGCGCGACAGTTCACTGTAACTTTTGAAATTTGTTTCAGCACAATTAAAATAGCGCGCATCAAAACAAATTCCAGACAGAAAAACACGGTTTCTAAACCTTTCTAAGGAGCCAAAAATCATTCTGCTGTGATATATAGAAGTGAAGAAATTAATTTTTCATCATGAGGCAAGTTAGAGAAAGATGCGTGACAGTTCACTGTAACTTTCAAAAAACGCTTACTACTGATTGTATACTTTGCGCTAAAGCTTTGTTTAAACTCTCGCTCTCTGTTAGTCTGTAAATCGCACATGCTATTTGCAACTCTTGAGCGCTCTCATCAAATTTAAACCTGCTCAATATTTTATCGAGAGTCACCGATTTCGACGGGGATTCAGGCTGTTAAGTCGTCGTAGACTTCGAAAATTACAATCAAGCTAACGAAAATTTAAAGTGTGTTTCTGAAAGTTCGAATTGTGCTAGCGAAAATTCAAAGTGTGCTTCTGAAAATTCAAAGTGTGTTACCGAAAAGTCGAGGCAGCCTTCGATATATTGCGTTCATTTCGTGCGAACTTTCATTAGCCATTAATTGGAAATTTCGGAGCAATTTAAACAATAGACGATTCGAACTTTCGTTCCGAGTTCGCGGAAATGTCGTTTCTTTCGAATTATCGTTTATTTTCGTCTAAATTCGCCGAATTTCGTTTGCATTACTTTTGCACAGTACTGTATATAGCCGTCTAGGAATTCGTGTCCGGCAGCTCGCGCATGTAAACATTTTTTTAGGTCTGATGATTGGAGAAAAATTTGCACTATAATCGTAAACATCTCAGTGGGCTAAGCAAAGGGTAGATTGACTCGAAATTGGAACAATTTCAGACTGCTGTCCAGGCGTTCTCAGTAAACGTACCGGAAGCTATCAATTAAAGGTTTTCCGCAATTTCGAATTTCGTTTTGCAAGGAAATTGGAAAACGAAAATCGAAAGTACAATTCGAAATTTGTTTTCCGAGGAAACTGGAAAAATCGGAAATCAAAATTCGAAATTTGTTTTCCAAGGAAATCGGAAAACGAAAATCAAAAATTGAAAGTCATTGATTCAAAATTCATCGGAAAACGGTTGGCACTCGGGTACACGCATTCTGTTACATGTAAACTGACATACAGTAATGTACATAAATCACAATAAAGTTTACACAAACAACTTTCATGTATACTTTTGAATGATTTTGTTCGACCAGGAGCTTGGTAAAATTTGTAAAGGTCTTGTGTGACATTTATTGAAATCGGGAAAAAATTAATGTATAAACTGAAAATACTGACCATGCAAACTTGATGGCAAAAATGTGCATCTGGATTTGATAAATTGATACTTTAAACCAACTTACTTTTAATACGTAAAATCCTTGTACAGGTAGATAAACTTTCATGTGTTTTTCTTGTCTGGTTAAAAACTCCACATAAACAGATCCAGTGGAATTCCATGCTAAATTCGGCGCATGGAATTAAACACACATGATTGGCTTTAGAACACAAAAACACTTAGTCACAAAATTGATATTATTAAAGTGCCACTATGATCAAAAATATACATGTACATTTTCTGTTCTCTTCATATTTTGAAAATATATTTATTTAGTACTTGTTACTTACCTTGCGAAGTTTCAAGTCAAAACTCGTACGGGAAGTGAGCTATAAATTAGTTTTTCAGTGGAACTTCAGGAGTCAGCAAGTTAAAAGATGATTTACAAGTCATACAGTCATGTACAAGTACAAGTACTGCATTTTTGTGTTATTTAGCTCTCCAGTACTTGAGGCACTTAAGGATCAAGTCATCAAAGAATGTGTGGTTGGACCAAGGCATGTGGCATTTCTCTTGGAGGTATGAAATTTGCAGTAAATTGCAGTTTAGGGTTAGTAATAATTATTTTATTGAACAGGGTTCAATAAATATTTTTTGTTAATGAACTTTTAGCCTGAGCATTTTGAAAGCACTTGTATGGGCACAGTTACATTGTAAGTGTAGCATAATTTTATTAATGGCAATGCATTCCATTTTTTATTAGAGTGTTATGATTTCATTTGATTTTTTAAGTTATCTTTGAAGACTCTTTACGAGGGATGTATACAAAACATGGACCCAGGTCCATGGACCACCCCTGCGGACCCGGTCCATGGACCACCTTGTGGACCCGGTCCATCGACCACCTGATGGACCACCCCTAATTTTCGTCAATTTAATTTTTTTCTGAATTTTTCTGTCAGTATTATATATAAAGGATGGACTGCCGACTGAGGACAGGGTATAAAACACATCTATTGTTTTTATTTTCATAATTTCAAACTCTTATTTGTAACGAACTTTTAGTTTTATCTTCATTTTTCTGTTAGAAGAAGGTTTGTTTTCAAACCAAAATATTGGGCAAATTTGTTTGAATGTATATATTTTGTTTTATTCTTTTGTATACTCCTACATCGATCAGTTTGCCGTTTTCTGATTTTATAAAACACAGTCTTAGGTTTAAATAAATATGGCGTTCAACATCAATATTTAACTTCCTATATGATCAATGTAATTGCAATTTTACGCTTTTGCCGGCATTTTATACACAGTCCGATTCCTGGCGGGTTCTGTTCTGTTGGGGCAGGAGTATGTCAAGTTTTAGTGCTCTCCTCACAGATTTCGTTCGACGCAAGTAGAACAAGAAGGAATGGGCAAAGTTGCAAGCTACTATTATTCTGGGATGCAGACAATCCCATGTTCTTTTCTTTTGGATTCACTGTACATGTGCAGTCAAGAAATACTGATAAAACAAAGCCTAGTGGAGTATAAACAAACACATGCACAACCCACCATACTGATTGTTTTCATTGTTTCTAGGTGCTTCGTGGATACTCACGAAGAGCAGTGTTTTCATTTTGAGTTCTCAGTTAAGTAAGGGGGAATGGGAGGGGAGGGGAGCGGGTGCTCAAAACGAAAACACCGTCTCTTCGCGAGTATCCACGAAGTACCTAGAAACAATAAACAAAACCAGTCTTCATCTCGTTCCGACACTATTCATCAGCGTGGCATACGCATGTGTTTGTTTATACTCCACTAGGCTTTGTTTTATCGGTATTTCTTGATTGCACATGCACAGTGAATCCAAAAGAAAAGCACATGGGATTGTCTGCATCCTGGCATAATTATAGTAGTTTGGGACTTGGTCCTTGCATCTTGATGTTGCTACTTGATGTTGAATGCCATATTTATTTAAACTGAACACTGCGTTTTATACCCTGTCCCCAGTCTGCAGTCCATCCTTTATACTGATAAAATTGACGAAAATTAGCGGTGGTCCATCAGGTGGTCCATGGACTGGGTCCATGAGGTGGTCCATGGACCCATGGACCACATGGGTGGTCCATGGACCGGGGTCCACATTTTGTATACGTCCCTTTACGAGTACATGTAGACTGACATGGTTTACACTCCTAGCCAACCTTGGTTTCCTTGAATCACGATTTCATACCATTTAGGGGATAAGTAAACATAATTTTTAAAATAGCTAATGACTGTATGCAATGTGTGCCTATGTTTAATTGGGTATTCCTCATTCTAGAGTGGCCAAGTGTGCCGTGTGCCATTTACTCTCCATCCAGACAAACTGGAATCATCTTCAAGAGATGTATCTACCCCGTAAGTGAATATGTTGTGTTATGAAAACTTAAGGTTAATATTGACTAAGCTTGCTTGGTTAAATCCTGCAAGACCCTTTTGAGATAGGAACGTACATGTAGATATGTAAAATAATGTATTAATCATCTTAGGTTACTACAAAAACTACCCAACCATGGAATGGAGCTACAGTGTAAATTTATGTACATGTATCACTACCTTGCCAGTTTTGTTGATAAAATACTGTATAAATTCCTGAGTAATCACGCTGAAAAGTAAATTATACACACTCAAGACTTTCGGATTGTGTCATATATTTCTCATATTTTTGCCAATTAAAGAAAACACTTTCTGTTAAAAAACCATAACAAAGTCTCCTCCTTTTTTAATGATTCCATGATTAATTGTCTTGTGAATACGCGAAGCGTGTTTAAAGAGATATAGCATACGGGTACAGATATGCAAATTAGTCACTTCATGTTCCTCAGTCGTAAACTCATAAACTTTCGTAACTTGTAAACTCCCCAGGGTATTACGAAGTGTCTCAATTCAAACAATGTATTACGTAATGTCTTGTTTCAGACAATGTCATTTTAAAATGTTTAAACTTATAATTTGTAAACTGAAATGGCAAATTACCTTTATCATTTTAAACTTTTTTTTTTTCGCTCTTTGTTTCATACTTACGTGCTCAAATCGCTCCCGTGAGCCAGGTCATGGATGAATTGGATTAGTGTACATGTAGAGACAGTTAAATAAAAAGGAGAAGAGGAGTTGGTGGGATTGTTTAAAATATCTAGTATTTTGCTTGCTTATCAAATGTACATTTATATAACACATCTGCTATGAGAGACAACCCTCCATGCATGTCATATTTTAGAATATTTCAATGCAAAATTTGCAATTGACTTTCCTTTACGATTTAACCTTTTACATGTATTTACATTAAAAAGCCGCTAACAAAATTTACTCTCGGGTTCTTCGATTTTAGCAGGCAAACCTGTATAGCCTGCGCGCAGACGTATCCGATTTCCTTGCTCCCCATGGAAAATGGACGTCTGCGAGACGCTGTTTTAAATCGTGTTCATGTATCCTACTGTTCTCGATTAAAATATTCCATAAATTATCTCTACCAACTTGTGCTGTGAAATGAACTTCACCTAATGTCTCGCTGGGATGTCTCGCTATGATAATGTTTTGAAGATTCATTCTCTAGCTCTTTTCCCCAGCTTTGTTTGTCTTTTTTAGGCTTAGTGGTACAGAACCTGCGAAATTTCGTTTTCCGCGAATGCTTTTCTTCGCGGGGGCATTATTTTTTACATTGAATCTACAAGACCTACAAGCAAATTGTTTTCTTGTAGTAAATCTGTAGTCTTCTTATTAATAGACCCTTTATCCTTCTATACTCAGAACTACCTAGATTTATGTTCTTCGAGCTAGAGTAGATTGTTCTTTCATGGTATTATTATTCATCCATAACGAACCACCCACGTAGCTTTAACAATTTGAAGTCCATTTTTTCCTTGTGCACATTCAAAAGTAACTAAAAATTGTTCTTTTTACTTGTTTCAATTCAATTGAGTGTGGATTTATAAATAGTGATGTCACATAATACATTTTCAGCAACCAAACACATTCTACAAATGTAGGTAAGGAAATTTTGACATTCTTGCACATCGACATGAAAGTAAGAAGTTTGAAAGTACAGAAGATAAAAACAATAAAACAATGCTTCACTGTCTACACTTTTGCAATGTTAACAAATTAAAATTAAAATATTAAGGATCTCCCAAACTATGATTTCATTAATAGTAATAATTTAAATATATGGCAGGCCAAAAAAAATGGCAGATCAAAATTTGTTTGGCCTGCCAAAAATAAAACAAAAATAGAAGGCTTAATTTTTTTCAGCATGGTACTATTTCGTTTTCAATATTAAAACTTTTACAAAATGAAAATTTTAATGTGGAATTTTTTTCTTGAATGTTAACAGTCTTGGGAGTTGAATGGTAAAGTCCATCTGAGTGGAAATCATACAGTTTGACTGCTTTGTTAAACAGCAAAAAGCTTACTAGACCGATCAAAGGGAATCAGTATTCTTATTTGTAAACTGCAAATGAAATTAAAATGGCAAGTTAACATCTACAATAAGCATGTGAGTTCCCTACACCTGAATCAAAGGTCACAACAAATTTAATGCACTGCATCATCCAATTGTTTCATTTCACACAATGCATATTTATCTCACATTAAGATGTTTTCATTGTTTTCGAAACAGAATAATATTATTTGCTTTCTAAGAACTTTATTAATGACTCTTTTATTAAAGAGCATTTCATATTCACTAGTTGGCTCACAGGAGTAATATTCCTACCATTATTATCTACAGAGGAGGGGGACGGGGACGGGGGGAGACAATGATAATTCCAGGGCGGTAGATGTCCAGTAATATAAAAAAAATAAAATAAAAAAATACTAAAAATTATTTTGCTATTGTGGGTCTCAGTAAGTGATCTATATAATATTTATATTGTTCTGGAATAATAATTTTTTTATTAATATTCTTTGTTTCTAATCAGTGTTAGACTAAATAATGTTGTTGTCTTTGTAGAGAAGAAGATAACAGTAATACTGCTGCTCGATCTGCATCTCATATAGTGCTACATTCAGGTTTGTTTTAGTCTCGTTTGATATGTTTCAATTTTTAACCCGTTGACTTCTAGAGAATTTGCAGAAAACAGCAATTTGAAGCCATCAATGCTGTTTTTTGACTGCTGTGGAGGCAAATTGCTAGCAAACTGTCCAAAACATTGTTTGCAACTTGAAAACTAAGCTTCTTTTTAGGTTGGGGTCAAATAAATCAACTTTTGGTTTCGGACATGCGCACAAAACAAAATTTTGAGGTAGTTTTTAACCCATTGACACCTGAACCGCCCGTAACCGCCCGTACAAGACTCCACTGCTTTAAAAAATTGTAACTTTCTCAATCGTGCGAACATTGCCTTAACTAGCAGTTATGAGCATTGACTAGAAAGTCTTTCAAATTGAGATACCCAATAAACACAAAAAAGTCAGCGATTTTTGCAGAATGTCAGCGTTTGAATTTGGACAATAACAAAAATTACTATTTTTAACATCATAGAAAAACAACAAAAATCACGTTTTTGCCTTTAGTTTTTTTTATTCAAATCATCGTGGCAAACCCAAAAGTCAACATTTACAGCAAAATTCAGTCCTAGTCCTAGCTTAGCAGTGAATTTTTTTGCTCTTATTCGTTGCTCGGGCCGAGCTACAGCTTCTTATTCTAGTGCATACTCACCTTGCCTCGATTTTCAACATCACCACGCACTGCATGCTGGGAAATAACGAAATTTTTCGACAGCGTTCATTCCATCCTCCACACTTTTCATATATACAGTACCAGGCAAAGGTAAGTTGACACTCGATCCTCGCGAGCATCGGGGATCGAGGATCGAGTCTCGATCCTCGACTCGATTGACTCGAAACTCGACTCGATCCTCGATGCTCGATCCTCGAAGAATTTAACTGAACGGAACTTTGTCGATTATGCATACGAGAAAACGATTAATTCCTCACAGAGTCGCACGCTAACATTTTGTCAACATCGGAGAGAGAAAATTCGCAAAGAAAACCATCTAATTTTGCCATAATTATTAGCCGCACGCTGGAACCAAACGGTCGCTACACATGTAAAACGAACTTTTTTTTTTCATCAATGGCCGTTCGCAATGAAAACTTTCGCACGTGACATTGTTATTAACGCCACATGAACATGTCGTCGCCGCGTCGGATGGATAATGTTCAATCTACTCGTAATCTTTCTTTGATTAAAAGTGTTTTTATGGAAAGGAAACTGTTTTCAAAACTACAATATTTTCTTTTGGTTTCAAACGGTCGCTACACATGTAACGTAAACGATCGAGTAAAATGAACTTTTTGTCTCCATCGATCGCCGTTAGCAATGAAAACTTTCGTACGTGACAATTGTTATTTAACGCAACTCTCTCGCTGCCACGTCGAATGGACAAGGTTTAATCTACTCGTAATCTTTCTTTGATTTGAAGCGGCCCGAAGTGCAGTAGTCGATAACTTCATGTTTACTTCATTGTTAAAATAAATCTTGAATGGAACTAAAAATTATAATCGAAATTAAAGATGGTAGGGAAAGTTTGGTAGCAGAAAATAAAAATTAAACCCTTTGAAGTTTGTTGTAGTTGTCGGTAAAAAGTGCTTGGCGGTCGGGAAAAGTGCACCGAATTTGCATATGTCAAAACGGTAATTTGAAACCTGAAAACACGCTGGCACAAGCGAAAGTCACAAGTTTTTATATGAACAGACTACAAATTCTCTGTTTTCTTTCTTCATTTCCAAGTATTCCACCGCGCTAAAACATCACAGAAAGTTTGGAGTGTCTTCGGGCTGGGAATAAAAATAAGCCGGGTTTGGTTTCGCGAGCGTTCCATCGATTCATCCGCGTGATCTCCATCTATTAAAGTGAGAAAAAGACTCGTCGCTTGATTCTTGCTCGTTTTAAGAGCGGGACTGTTGTCTGGCTTGAATCTCGCTCGTGTCTGGCCAAACAGATGCTCGATGAAATTTCTGGGAGAAAAAAACTAGCTGTTTTATTATGGAAGATCATCCAGCCCAATTATTTCCTGAGTCGGCAAAATGTTTCTAAAGTTCCAGCGCTCTGTCGGTACAGTCTGATAAATTATTCTCGGAAGCTGTGTCTTTTCGAAACTATCAAGCTATCCGTTAGACGAATTTGCCATACCGACATCTCGACAGTACTTCACAAGCAGTGCAATGAAAAAACTTATCATTAAAGCGATTTCAAGTTTATTTTCGACCGCTAAAAATAGAAACCGAGCCGCAAGTGAATACATCGATCTCGAGTTTACGTTCTCAAATAACTATTACCACTTTCTCTGAAGTGCGGTGCGTTTGTTCGATTATTTTCTCGAGGAATCGGTCAAGCGACAAGCTCATTACTTCCTCGATTCTTTTGAGTCTCCATGCTTGACTCGAAAGACTCGAAACCCAACTCGATCGATCCTCGCGAGGATCGAGGATCGAGTCTCGATCCTCGACTCGAATAGACTGTCAACTTACATTTGCCCGGTACTGTAAGTCCACAGCCACTCTGACCCACCGCCGAAATTTCGCGCTTGTTGTGTTCTCCTGTGGTCGCAACTTCCAAAATATGCCGCGGTAGGTCGAGAAATTCATCCAGAGTCAAGTCCCAAAGCTACTTCGTTTCCAGGCGGCCATTTTTCCAGTTCAACGAGCAACAAGCCAAATTCGTAAACGAAGTACAGCACCTAACTCGCTTCGTTGAGAAGTGGACTCTGAACTACCTTCAAACTTAATGATGCTCATCAGGCAGCTACTAAAGATGAAAAATGGCTGTAAACTTACCAAAAATCGCAGAAACATGATATTGAAGTCATTATTGAGAACGAACAAAGCGAACTGCCAACGTCACAATGACGTTTCCAGTAAACTTGAGCCTTCAGTGTTTTAGAACAGCAGCACTTTCAATGGTAACTCCAAATATGAAGTCACGAAATCCTATGGGGCGTGTGTATGCAGAAAATCACTCAAAAACGTAAAAATCCTCAGGTGTCAATGGCTTAATGAAGAAAAATAAAGGTCACGTGACCAGGGCTTTTGACACCCCCCGGCGAAAGTTAGGGTTAGGGATAGTTCAAATCTAGGGTTAGTGTTAAGATTCTAGGGTTAGAACAATTTCTAGGGTAAGGTGTAACTTGGCTCAGGGCCAGGCCTAACTTAGGGTTAGGTCCCAGGTTTGGGGTTGGCCAGGTCACGTGATCACCCAAGATGAACTGACCCTCGACTACTGACTGTCACCACCCCTTGAAGTTGGCTTTCATGCAACTTTCACCTTTGCACTAAATATTGGCCAGCAACTAGTACCCTCCCCTCCAGATCTTGATGCGTATCAATGGGTTAAACAAGAAAAAAAAACACCTCCAGAAGCTTGACTTTTCTTTTTCTTCGTTCTGCTCCCCGTTCTTTTTCGTCGTTATTCCATTTTTCCCCTCATTGCTGGCCTTTCACTAGACTTTTTTATGAAGTAAAAGTTTCCCAGAAAATACTGAAAAAGGTGAAATGTTTTTAATAACAAGAAGTGGCAAGTGGTAGGAAGACCAGATTTTCCTTAGATTTTGCCAGTCAAATCTGATAGGTTTTTTCGCCTGTAAATCTGGCCCAATTCACGAGAGCTCTCTCATTTGGGCACTTTTCAAAAGATTTCTTCCTTCTGCTTAAGTTAGGTACAAAAGACATTTTTTATCATAAAAAGGGATAACATGGTAGAAGGACTGTGGTTCCGTCATGGGCGGTTTTGGGCAGTTGAGGTGTCAATTGGTTAAATTGACAAAGACTGCTCAAAGTTATAATTATCGTGGGTAATAAATCATTATAACGATAAATTGTTTCAATTTCTAGGATACTGATTTAATAAAATATGTTTTACAGACTTTATAATTTAAAGAGACTTCAATCATATCATGGAGTATAGTAAGTTGTGTTTGATTTACTGTGAGGAACTTTTTTTTGCAGTGGGTGGGGGATCACGTGGTCAAGGTGAAAGCTCATGGGTTCTTTCAAACAGTGGAGAGACTCTTAGTGGCTTAACAGGACATCCAGTCATTAGGTGCTACACTATCACAAGCATCCAATTATGAAGCAATCTTCATAATTAATTATAATATAAAGTATCACAAATGAAGACTCAAAAAGATTATTTTGAGCTGTCGCCTATATTACACTAATTTGGGAAGGGACTTTGAATCGCTAAACTGCTCTTAACATTACTTATCCTCCTCCATACTGCCCTTGACATTACTGATCCTTCTCCATGCTGCCATTGACATTACTGATCCTTCTCCATGCTGCCATTGACATTACTAATCCTTCACCATACATTGTACTGCCCTTTACATAACTGATCCTTCTCCATACTGCCCTTGACATTACTGAACAGATCCTCCTCCATACTGCCCTTGACATAACTGATCCTTCTCCATGCTGCCATTGACATAACTGATCCTTCTCCATACTGGCCTTGACATAACTGATCCTTCTCCATACTGCCATTGACATTACTGATCCTTCTCCATACTGGCCTTGACATAACTGATCCATCTCCATACTTTCCTTGATGTTACTGATCTTTCTCCATACTGCCCTTAACATTACTGATCCTCCTCCATACTGCCCTTAAAGTGCCACTATGATAAAAAAAATTAATAAACATTTTCTGTTCTCTTCATATTTTGAAAATATAAGTACTCGTTTCTTACCTTGCGAAGTTTCAAGTCAAAACTTGTACAGGAAGTGACATTATTTTTAACTTTACATTTCAAATTCGGCTTGCCGCCATTACTCAATTCAATCAAAGGGCTCTTAAAGCCATCTCGTTAATGCGTTAGAACGTGAGGTTAATAAAAAAAAATAGAAGAATTGATAGTGAATATGGTAAAGATGCCGTTGTAGCGCACCTTTAAAATAAGTCTACCCAAAATACGTACATGAAAACATCTCATGATGCAAATCAGCCAAAAGAAATTTATGTTCACGAAATGGGCGTAGTTTAATTTTAGTAGCCATTTGGGGTATTAAAAACAGAAAATCACTAATTTTCACGATTACAAAGTTTACATTTTCACGCTAGTGACTAAAATGGGGTCTATAATTTGGTTATACAATAGACGTGTTTAGAAAATGTTATAGACTGGGCCTTATCATTATTTTTTTTTTTGCAAAAGGAGGGGAACCCGTGCCCCTCTGCTAACAACTTTTCTGTACAGCATTGGGGGATCTGTTCTTATCAGTGCTCCACTTTTTCGAGGCCAAAAGCCAGAATAGTCCTCAACTTCGATGACTTAGGAGAGCTTTTTTTCAAAGATTTGGTGCCGTTTTTTCACCACAAGCAAAAAAGCGTCTGGTAACCATCTGTCTTCGCTTTGGTGAGTGCATGCTTTTCAATTTTGTGGTTTTGGTTTTGGTCTCGCGAGTTTTCTCGCCCTCACGTTACGTGGAGATGGCCGCGCGTCCTGCGCACCAGCCGTTTGCCCACACTAGAACTGTCCGCTTGATAGCGCAGGAAAACCTGGCTCTTGACTCGCTCAGTATAGCACAGTCGTTACCGGACTTTAAGGAAGAAATCCTTGGGGTTGTACCCCTCTATGGAGGAAAGTGCTTCGACGTCACCGTCCGATCTACAGAATCGGCCACGCAGTTGGTGGCATCGGGCTTTGACTACGAAAGCCATGTTATCCCTTTACGCCTTTTAGGGCAAAAAGCACTACACGTGTCATGCTTCGTTACCGTTGAATTCCCCGATGAAAACCTGCTACAACTCCTGGAACAATACGGCGACCTCAAAGTGCGAGCAGTCCGCCGCCTTTGCTTCAAAGCCCCGGGCTACGAGCACATCGAGAACGGCATCTGTGTCGTAGAATTCACACGTTTACAAAAGGCAGTGCCACCCAAATTAGTCACTTAAGGGCTCGATTTTTTTTTTTTTAAGTACACGGGCCAGCCAATACTATGCTACCGGTGCCTGTCTTCCGAGCATGTTGTTAAAGACTGCCCGAAAGTGAAATGCCGCAAGGCGAACCACGAGGCTCCAGCTCCCGGGGGGACACCAGAGGCCCCCCCGGCCCCCACTACCGCAACCAGCAACGACACCCCCCCCCCCTGTAACCACAATAGGCCATTTGCACAATGGTGTCATTTTTGACTACAACTACCAGAATTCATTTCGTTTTTCCTTTCTTATTTAAATTTTGTAATCCAAGGAGCCATCATTCGCAGTAAAGAACAGTGGATAGAGCTGGGGGAAAAACCGACCAAGTATTTCTACCAGCTTGAAAATCAGCGACAGACACGCGACTCAATTACAGAGTTACATGTACATGCCAACAATTCAACCGTGACTTCCAATAAAAATATTCTTTGCGAATGTCGCGATTTTTATCGTAACCTCTATTCGGCTGAACAAGTTTATTTATCTAGCCAAGACTGGCTTTTAGACCAACTGGATAAAACTCTGGCATCCGAAGACCAGGAGAAATGCGAAGGTGACCTCACACTCTTCAAGTGTCAAGAGGCCCTTTCACAAATGCAATCAGGCAAATCGCCGGGAGCCAATGGATTTCCGGTTGAATTTCATCGTCGCTTCTGGGGTCTATTAAGTCACGATTTAGTAGATCAAGTGCCAAATTACTCTTTTAAACACGGATCACTCTCTGACACACAACGTCAAGGAATTATCCGCCTGCTTTACAAGAGACTTGAAAAACTGGCAACCAATAATTATTTCTCTGTTAAACACAGATTATAAAATTTGTACTAAAGTACTAACCAACCGACTGCATAAGGTTATACCGCTGATTCTCAGCAAAGATCAAACATGCGGGATTCCTGACCGTAGTATTTTTGAAAACCTTTTTCTGATGCGGGATACAATCGACTGTGTAAACCATAAACAGCTTTTGGCCGCTGTTATTAGCCTGGATCAGGAAAAGGCTTTCGACCGGGTTAATCACGGCTTTTTGCAACACGTTTTAGAGCGCTTTAATTTCGGCCAAAATTTCCGGCACTGCACTGGGTAAACATTGTTTACACCAATATTACCTCCTGTGTTATAAACAATGGATGGCTCTCGTCGGCCTTTTTGCTCGAACAGGGAGTTAGACAAGGTTGTCCGTTGTTGCATTATTATTCAGTATTGTTTTATTTTGTATTAAATTTTCCACCACAGAAATATACTCCCGCAGAAAAAATTACTTGTTTTAATGATGTATATCGGCTTAACAGGAACTTTTTAACAGTGAACATATTGCTTTCATAACTTGGAGACGACCAGCACAACAGTCATCTGTATTCCCGATTCAACTCCAGACACGTCCTCAAAAGAACCAGACTGTTATCATAATACTGATACGTTTTAACAACAACGTACAATAATTCACTCACTAGTTTTCTCGTTGTTTATGTTCATATTAGTGCGAGAACAGCAACCATAACTATGGGAACTATAGAAACCTCCGGTCAGGAAGTGAAATTGCAGTTTAATACCGATGCCTTGGATTTTATTTATACTTGACAAGAAATCTGCAAACATTTCCTCCCAGCAGAAAGTTTAACTGTCTCGACCCGCAAAAATTTCCTCCTGCAAAACAAATTCAGTCGGGCAATCCGCAAAATTTTCTTTCCGCAAAAATTTCCTCGTGCACGTTAGCTAAATCACCAAAACTATGACGTCTTTCCCATAGTATTGCATAATCAAACCGTAATAGGAATGATTCAGTATCCCAAAATAGAACAAACCCAAAGTTAATGCTATTTTGCTCTGCCATATCGCTTATCAGTAAAACACAAACTTTCCCGTCCCATTTAACTTCCTTAAACGTCTCCATTCGTAAAAATACATCGTGAAATTCTCAAACTGCTTTTCCCAAGAAAGCTTTAATGGCTTTACGACAAATGATTGAAAATTTGAAACATTGATAGGTAACGTGAGATATTGAAACTTAATAAGAACTTTAATACCTTTGCGGTGACGTAATGTGAGATATGATAAGTTCATGACAAATTCTGACATCCCAATACCCTAGGGAAATTAACAATAAGTCAGGGGGTGCTCCTCAAATATTTTAGTGGTGGTATGTGACGCCCTTCTTGAAATCCTAACCGGTTTAACCAACCATATCCTCAATACCCTAATATAGCTTCTATAAAGAAGAAAGAAGTAACCCCCCCCGGACAAAAGTCCACAAAAGTTAACAATAAACCTTTGTTAACAACTTTTGTCCCTTTTTTATACTGATACCTATATCTTGTTTGCGCACATGCCCATTAATGAGATAAAAATGACTGGGACCGAACCCTGAGAGTTGGACCGAGTTGGCATAAAGATTTTGTGACGTCAATGACTCAGCACGTGCCTTTTGGCTTTGTTGTCTCAGTGATCCGGAGGGAACCGTGTTGAGTCATTGACGTCACAAGTCAAGTCACGTGTACCAGATCGCAAACCAGTATAACGTGGGCTCTGATTTATAAACGGAGTAATGGCGGACGGATTTTACGTGATTTTCATGGGTTTTTGGCCAGCTATTTCTCGGCTGTGTAAGAATATGTCAATCTAATTTATAGCAGTTCGCATTTGTCGAAACCTATTACTAGATACATTTGCATTAAAAAAGCGGAAAAGAAATCCAAAAATGTTCGTCGTAGTGGCACCTTAACATTACTGATCCTTCTCCATGCTGCCATTGACATCACTGATCCTTCTCCTTACTGCCCTTGATGTTACTGATCCTCCTCCATGCTGCCATTCACATTACTGATCCTTCTCCATACTGCCCTTGATGTTATTGATCCTTCTCCATACTGCCCTTGATGTTACTGATCCTCCTCCATGCTGCCATTCACATTACTGATCCTTCTCCATACTGCCCTTGATGTTATTGATCCTCCTCCATGCTGCTATTGACATTACTGGTCCTTCTCCATACTGCCCTTAACATTACTGATCCTCCTGCATGCCGCCATTGACATTACTGATCCTTCTCAATACTGCCCATGACATTACTGATCCTTCTCCATACTGCCCTTAACATTACTGATCCTCCTCCATACTGCCTTTGATGTACTGATCCTCCTCCATACTGCCCTTGATATACTGATCCTCCTCCATACTGCCCTTGACATTGCTGATCCTTCTCCATACTGCCCTTGACATTACTGATCTTTATTCATACTGCCATTCACATTACTGATCCTCCTCCAAACTGCCCTTGACATTACTGACCCTTCTCCATACTGCCCTTGCATTACTGATCCTTCTGCATACTGCCCTTAACATTACTGATCCTCCTCCATACTGCCCTTGACATTACTGATCCTTCTCAGTACTGCCCTTGGCATTACAGATCCTTCTCCATACTGCTCTTAACATTACTGATCCTCCTCCATACTGCCCTTGATGTACTGATCCTCCTCCATACTGCCCTTGACATTACTGATCCTTCTCCATACTGCCCTTGATATTACTGATCCTTATTCATACTGCCATTCACATTACTGATCCTCCTCCATACTGCCCTTGATGTACTGATCCTCCTCCATACTGCCCTTGACATTACTGATCCTTCTCCATACTGCCCTTGACATTACTGATCCTCCTCCATGCTGCCATTGACATTACTGATCCTTCTCCATACTGCCCTTAACATTACTGATCCTCTTCCATGCTGCCATTGACATTACTGATCCTTCTCCATACTGCCCTTGACATTACTGATCCTTCTCCATACTGCCCTTGATGTTACTGATCCTTCTCCATACTGCCCTTAACATTACTGATCCTCCTCCATACTGCCCTTGATGTACTGATCCTCCTCCATACTGCCCTTGACATTACTGATCCTTATTCATACTGCCATTCACATTACTGATCCTCCTTCATGCTGCCCTTGACATTACTGATCCTTCTCAATACTGCCCTTGACATTACTGATCCTTATTCATACTGCCATTCACATTACTGATCCTCCTCCATACTGCCCTTGACATTACTGATCCTTCTTCATACTGCCCTTGACATTACTGATCCTTCTCCATACTGCCCTTGACATTACTGATCCTTCTTCATACTGCTCTTAACATTACTGATCCTCCTCCATGCTGCCATTGACATTACTGATCCTTCTCCATACTATCCTTGACATTACTGAACCTTCTCCTTACTGCCCTTAACATTACTGATCCTCCTCCATACTGCCCTTGATGTTACTGATCCTTTTTAATACTGCCCATGACATTGCTGATCCTTCTCCATACTGCCCTTGACATTACTGATCCTTCTCCATACTGCCCTTAACATTACTGATCCTCCTCCATGCTGCCATTGACATTACTAATCCTTCTCCATACTGCCCTTAACATTACTGATCCTCCTCCATACTGCCCTTGATGTTACTGATCCTTCTCCATACTGCCCTTAACATTACTGATCCTCCTCCATACTGCCCTTGACATTGCTGATCCTTCTCCATACTGCCCTTGACATTACTGATCTTTATTCATACTGCCATTCACATTACTGAAACTCCTCCATACTGCCCTTGACATTACTGATCCTTCTCCATACTGCCCTTGACACTACTAATCCTTCTGCATACTGCCCTTGATGTTACTGATCCTCCTCCATACTGCCCTTGACATTACTGATCCTTCTGCATACTGCCCTTAACATTACTGATCCTCCTCCATACTGCCCTTGACATTACTGATCCTTCTCAATACTGCCCTTGACATTACAGATCCTTCTCCATACTGCCCTTAACATTACTGATCCTCCTCCATACTGCCCTTGATGTACTGATCCTCCTCCATACTGCCCTTGACATTACTGATCCTTCTGCATACTGCCCTTGACATTACTGATCCTCCTCCATGCTGCCCTTGACATTACTGATCCTTCTGCATACTGCCCTTAACATTACTGATCCTCCTCCATACTGCCCTTGACATTACTGATCCTTCTCAATACTGCCCTTGACATTACAGATCCTTCTCCATACTGCCCTTAAAGTGTCTATAACCCCAGAAATTTTTTTTCATCAGAATAAATCTTTGTATTGAACTGAGTAAAATGCCGCAAAAATTTTTGCTTTTGCTTAAAACCTCGATTTTTTATGGCCCGTCAAAGTTAGACTTGTTTTCCACACGGCCGAGTGAAGCGGAGACTGGGATTAGTGACGTCATTCCAGGACATTGTCAACAAAGCTGATCCGGTCCGATCTCAGTCATTCACATGTTGATTTCAGTTAGCCGCGTATTTGTTTCGTACTTGCGAAGAAAAAACCTTTATTGACCTTCATTTAGTTTAATAGTTACGTTTAGTGGATAATAGCCTCGAGCAATGCAATGAAGGCTTGGAGACCGCAAATTACGAGTTGGTGTTCCATATAGAACTTTCAAAGAGAACACGTCATCAATATATCTTGTATTCTACCATAGGTGTTGCGAGGGGTCTATAGTTTTCTATATCATCAAGTTGGATCTTATAACCCTCTGTGATTTTCTCTTCAGTGTTTGTTCATAATGACCATAGTGGTGCCTTTGTCTACCTTCTAATTTTTATTCAGCTCCTCGATCGCTTTGCGTTCGTTGTATAGCAGGTTGTTCTTAGGCTTGGTAATCTCCATTTCAGCGGGTTGCAATATTTCACCTCTTCTAGGTAGCTTTCTATTGCAACTGATGGTTGAAATGGCAGATTCTAGTTTGATCTAACATGAAAGGGGTGTTGTGTTTTATCTTCACTATGATAAATGTATATGAAGACGCGTACGCATTCGTCTTGCGAATTGATTAAAATCTTGCATCAGTTGATGCTTTTGTGGTTTTCTCTTGTCACGGGCGTAGGGATAAACTTAAGCTCTTTTGAAAGTATTTGTTCAGTTGTGAGTTTTATAGTGGAAAGATTCTTTATAATGTGTCGTTTGCTTGACTCATTAGTTTTAATTTGTCGCTTCTGGCGCGCTATATTTTTGCGCGTATTGTGTTTCTTGTTTCCGTTTTCCGTTTCCGTTTCCGTTTATTTTCCGTTTCTCTGTATTGTTTTTCCTTTTAATTTGATCTGTACACTCAGATAATAGACATGGATAGGATGCACTTCATTTATTCTTATTTGCTTTCTCTAAAGTTTCCAACATAAAATCTATTTGTGCTTGAATGTTGTGGGCTGACATTTGTACATTCCGTGATACATTATCAGTGCTAGCTGTCACATTCTTTTGTTTGTTCTTAGCTCGGTCTCGATTTACATCAGTATTTCTTGATGTACTAGGTTCACTAGATTCAAGACTTAAACATAATTTTCGCTCAAGTTCTCTTAGTTTCACTTTGTTACGCTTCGGTAGTAGAATGTTCTTAATGCTCCGAGCAGTTTACGCTCTGCTTCTTTTCTAATCCTGTTAATGTCAGTCTTGAATTCTGGATCAGTCGGGCCTGATCTTTGCCCTCACATCGTATCAAAGTGTTTTTGGGCAAGAGTTATTCTCTATGTGTGTCTCTAGTTTGCCGATCGATATCTCCGATGCCTTTATCCAGCTGTCTATCGACATTTCCAGAGTGGTTTTCTCGTAAAAGCGTGGACGCTTTCTAGCTCTTTAGCTGTCGCCGTTGTTTCATTCACTGCTGTGATGTTGTTTTCTATCCTGTGTTTCACGGTAGCGTTTACGGTTGAGCATTGCTGATTGCTTCTTCCTCAGAACTTGGATAATCTGGGAGCGGTGCATTCAATCCTTCCTCTTTCATCTCGGTGTCGTTTCAAATTTGTTTGGCTATTCTGTGGTGATTGGTTTGGCACGAGGTGGCCATAATATGCTGTCGAGTATCTGACATCTCCACAGAAAATCTCAAGCAGGACTGCAGTTTCGGTTCTACTTTCTACAGTTTCAGTTAAACTCTCCTTTGTTAATTCAGAAAACCGGACAATGAAGTCCTCATCTGTGAAGTGCTTCAAACACACCGACAAGTACTTGGTGGGCTCCCAATGTGTTCGCTTCAGTTTAACAAAATCGACCCACTTTCTTCTTCTTATTCGTTTCTTCGCCTCTTCTTTACCATAAAAAGGTATTGGATGGAGAGCAATGCCTTCTTTTTCATTTGAAGGGTTGCTACAGCCAAATACTACACAACTCTCAGGCATTTTTGTGTTCCTGACCGCAGCGAGACTGTCTTCGATGATCGAGAGCGAAAGATATCCTGGAATGACGTCACATATTGTGCTAGACCCAGACCTTTTCTAATGATTCTGCGACTCGGTCATGATTTTTATTTTTGTGATTTTCGCAGACTTTAAAAATTCGTCAAAAATCGAGGTTTTAAGCAAAAGCAAAAATTTCTGCGGCATTTTACTCAGTTCAATATAAAGATTTGTTCTAATGAAAAAAACTTTCTGGGGTTATAGACACTTTAACATTACTGATCCTCCTCCATACTGCCCTTGATGTACTGATCCTCCTCCATACTGCCCTTGACATTACTGATCCTTCTCCATACTGCCCTTGACATAACTGATCCTTATTCATACTGCCATTCACATTACTGATCCTTCTCCATACTGCCCTTGACATTACTGATCCTTCTTCATACTGCCCTTGACATTACTGATCCTTCTCCATACTGCCCTTGACATTACTGATCCTTCTCCATACTGCCCTTGACATTACTGATCCTTCTTCATACTGCCCTTGACATTACTGATCCTTCTCCATACTGCCCTTGACATTACTGATCCTTCTTCATACTACCCTTGACATTACTGATCCTTATTCATACTGCCCTTAACATTACTGATCCTTCTCCATACTGCCCTTAACATTAACTGATCCTTCTCCTTACTGCCCTTGATGTTACTGATCCTTCTCCATGCTGCCATTGACGTTACTGATCCTTCTCCATACTGTTCTTGACATAACTGATCCTTCTCCATACTACCCTGACGTTACTGATCCTAGCACTTAAAGTGCCCATAACAATTTTTTTTATTTTCTTATTTAAATCTACACGTCACGTAACGAACATCTGCGAAAAATTTTTTTGATTTCAGCAAAACGTAAATTTTTTATGAATATTTCAAATCTTCCAAATCCTTTTTTTTGCGGTATACCCGTCCCGCTGTTAAGAAGGCCAACGGGCTCACATGTTCCTTAATGTACGTCACAGTTCCTTTGTTTAAAGTCACAGGTTCCTTTGTTTGAAGTTATGTGTTCGTTAATCTATGTCACGGATCCTTTGTTAACCGAGAGAGACCGAGAGGAGACTAATGCGAATGGTGGACCAAAATGACGGCAAATTTCGAAGACTTTAAAAAATCATAAAAAATTCACGTTTTGCTGAAAGATCAAAAAAAATTTTTGCGGATGTTCATTACGTGACGTGTAGATTTAGATAAGAAAATAAAAAAAAAATTGTTATGGGCACTTTAATGCAGAACATCTGTGACATAAACCTAGTAAATAACCTACATGTAGCTGGGCCATAAAGTAAGTGATCAGAGCATCTGACTGGTGTTCGGAAGGTGGTAGCATTGGGGACTAAGAGTGTTTTCCTCTGAAGTCTCATGCATAAGACGAAATGAAATACAGTTTACCATTGATAGTTATAAAATTAATATGTCGTGAATAATAAAATATGACATTCAACATGGCAAGTTAATAATTAAAAATAATTGAATACCTCTTGTGTGTGTTTTATGTCAGCCGCTGGGGATCTGCTCCATCAGCCATGTCTTTACGAACTTCTGCCCGTGCTCCAGTTCGTGGGCGTGGACGTGTGGTGAGAAGAGGTGCAAGAGGGGGGACATCAGGATGGGCCATAGGCTCCCGTGTTGTACCAGCAACAGCTGTTCCTGAAGAACTAGTTAATCAAGTGAGTTTTTACAATATTATTTGACATCTTAAGTCATGAGACCATGTGCACGATGTTGGTGTGCATTTGTGTAACAAAAACAGTCTCACTCTACCTTTTATCAATTTTTTCAGGAACTAAAGAAACAATTCTTATATAACTTGACATAAGATAAACAAGAAACTAGGTCTTTTGCGGTACATTAAAGCCTGCCTCCCACCACGTGCTAGGATTACTTTTTTTAACTCCTTAATTATTCCACCGCTTTTTGATTACGGCATAGTTAGCAGCTATGATTACGGCAATATCATTTGGGGAGACCAGGGCAACTCTATGGACGAGCTGCAGGTTCTTCATAATAAGGCTGCTCGACTCATTTTAGATCTTCCCCTGTGTGCCTCCGCAAGCGACGCACTCGCGAAGCTTCACTGGAAGTCTTTAAATAGGCGAAGGGTCGAACATCGTGCTATTTTTACTTACAAGTGTGTCAATAATTTATTTATGCACCCGTTCCCCTGTTCCTTTAATAGAGACTTTCATAATTATAATATAAGATCGAAACATAATATTTGTAAATCGTTGGCTGAACGAAGATGGGGTCACTGGACAACATTAAACTTTGCCGTGGATGTGTGGAATGCCTTGGACATTAGTAAGTAAGTAAGTAAGTAAAGTCTTTATTTAAAGAGGGTTGCACTAAATAGCAAAGCTAATAAACTTGTGGCCCTCTATAAAACTACTCTAATTTACAAAACTATAAAAATTTACGAATTTAGATATAATTGATAAAAAAAGCACTAAAAAGTTCGAACTTGAATAGACAATAAAACTTAAACTAATTACTTTACATTCTAAGAATAAGAAATCTAAAAACTAACATTTAAACAATAAAATGATTAAGAAGCTGTTGCTGAGTAAAAAGTTCATTCCACATTGCCTGCTTAAAAGAATATAATGTGTCCCTTTGTCTTAAAGAAAGAGATAAAGCATTCCATTACTTTAAGAGAAGCTCCAACTTTGTCCGCTTTTAAACGTGGCTTATCTAAGACCATTTTTTAATCCTTGTATACCATACTACTTAACTTATTTTTATCTGTTATAATTGAAGGGCTCAGGGCATATCCAGCCTATGTTGCTTTTGAGGTCGTTTTTTATTTTTCTCACTCAGATTTGTCCATTTTTGGCATGTGAACTACAAATTGGTTGCAAAACATTGTTCAGATTTTTTCTGTTGTTTTTTCCCGTCGTTTTTGAGAATTAACGTATGCAAAAAAAAATAAAATCTGCATGTCTCCCGCTGAATCCCGCTCGAAAAAATGAATCCCACGGTTTACCCGAATTTCTCGATTTTACGCTGATTTTTCACTTCAGATGGCCAAGTTTGAGCCCGTACCGCTGAATCCCGCTCAAGAAAAATAAATCCCGAAGTTCATTCCCTCAAAATCGCTTCATTTCTATCACCGATGTCAGCCACTTAGATTCGCACCATCTCCCTTATCGTTACGGACCTCCTTTAGGAAGCCCTCCCGGTCCTCCGCTGCTGGCTCATAGTCTTTGCCCGCCTTGCTGAATTTCACCCAGCCACAAGAACTCACTTTGAGCTGCCCAACGCTGTATTTCAATCTCCCGCGCGACCACGCAAAGCCGACCTATCTGCCACTGTCGCAAAGCATGTGGGGATTTTTTTTTTTTATCAATGGCGAAAACGAAAATGGAATGTCCGCCAAACGAAATACGGAAAATATTAGAAGTCTCGAAGCACTTCGGATATCGGGCATTTTGACTACGGCATGGGATGGGAAATGGCCCACAACTCACAACGCTGCCCCTTTTCTGATCCGAAGTGATTCCTGACTTTCCCGCCGGCTCGCCTTGTCCACCAACGTCTATTTTCACCTTCGAGCATGAAATAGAGATTTAGGCAAGAAACACGACTCGTTTCTTTGAGAGGTGCTAGAGACTTACGGATTTCCGGACTTAATGATGTCCTTCAATCACCGGATGGGCCTTAAACATATTGGCTCATACGCAGGCTACAGACGATGTGTTTGTCGTAGCGAGCTCACGATCGATAACGAACCAGGCGCGCGTAAATAACGGTATTTTCGTTCATGTCGTTGGCGTGGGTCAGGAGTATTGCGGTCGCATATTCTCGCGGCCGATCTGCTGTAAGGGCGTCGAAATTACGCTCTGAATGTAAACAACCACAAGAAGACCAGAACTCTGCTTTTTTTTCAGGTGAAATTAGTCCAGTTTCTTAGGATTAGTGCAAATTCGACAAGGGTTTGTGATATTATTTGTTGTACGATAAAATTAGGCAAATCTGAGCGAGAAAAAAAAGTAAAACGCTCAAAAAGCAACATAGGCTGGATATGCCCCGACCCCTTCAATTAGCTTTAGTCATTTAATGTTTCGAGTAAAGTTTTTAAATGGCTAAGTACATTTTTAACTAGTTTTTTCATAGATTTTCTTAGATTCATTGTATACCATATAGATATGTTTTTATTTTTTTATTGTAATTTTTTGAGGACCCTTTTGTAAACCATGTGTAAGTGAAGATAGTGGAGCAGATATGTGCAAAGATTGTTCACTTTTGGTTACAAGCACCAAATTTGGCACAGAGATAGATTTTGACACCCTGATAAAGATTTGATATGGAGCCATCGCGAAATATGCTGTTGACGGCCGTTAAGGGGGTGTTTCCGAGATGGCCGCTATCTTGGACCGGAAGTGAATATTCCCAACCGGAAGTAAGCAAAATCAACCTCAAAACAAGGTGATTTCGAACCATTTGAGCTCAAAATTATTGTTTGTTACTAAGAATAAGCTAATGATTCGATAAATGGCATGTTTATGGAAGTTTTAGATTAACTGGACATTTTAAAAAGTGAAAGAACTCATGAGAGGACTGACTTGGGACATGGGTGGCAAGGCAGGCAATGCTGAAAGGCAAAAAGGCAAGCAGCTGTAGTAGATGGAGTTAGGAAACCGGGGTGGGGGGGGGGGGGGGGGGGGGGGGGGGGGGGGGGGGGGGGGGGGGGGGGGGGGGGGGGGGGGGGGGGGGGGGGGGGGGGGGGGGGGGGGGGGGGGGGGGGGGGGGGGGGGGGGGGGGGGGGGGGGGGGGGGGGGGGGGGGGGGGGGTGGGGGGGGGGGGGGGGGGGGGGGGGGGGGGGGGGGGGGAATGAACAGGACACAAGAAATAAGGACACAGCCTTTAATAGACAAGCTGTGGAGCAATGTATTACAGAACAGTGTAACAAAAACCAGATGAAGATGACACAGGGGAGCGAGACCCCCTTCGATGCTCCGATGACTGGTGAGAGTCGAAGAGCCCGAACACTCATGCCGCGATGGGACCTCGAACAGTGGCTACAGTTGTGTGCAAAATGACAGAAGGGGGCGGGCGATACACTGGCCATTGTTCCACGGCATACAACCTGGGATGTCAGGGATCCGCTAGGCTTTGGAGCACTGGAAGTGGACCTCATTTAAGTTGTGAACTGCAGCGCCAGCAGAATGAAAGTTGAACAACTGGGAGTTCATGTTAGACCAATCTGTTAGGCGAGTAGTAGCGGCATGCTCGCAGAAGGCACGATCGTACGACAGCCAGACCTGTCCACTGAACTGGCAATAAGTCCGTAAGATTACCAACTTGTATTGCGAGAGGTCGCGCCAACGGTGGGGAAAATGAGAGGCCAGTATCACTGAGTAAATTGAAAAGGCCTCCATCCAAGATACAATATCGCCAACGTGACGTTTGTGGCGCTTTGGCGTGGTGGTAAGCACAACTCGGCCGTCCAGCAGTACTGTAGTTGCGGCTCGGGTTCGTTCTGGAGCAAATTCACTGAAAGCAAATCGCCGAGGTCCACAAACTTCCCCGAGACGATCCGGGCCACCAATTTGGCCGGAACCGGGGAAAAACCTGGGCCCACAACGAAAGGCTGTTGAAAGGCTGGCAGCGGCGAAGCCGAGGCGGAGGAGAGCGGCAAACACGTGAAAGCATTGAAGATAGGGGGAGGGGCACTGCTCTAAGGAGCCACAATACTGGACGAAATTGGTGCAGACAAAGTATTGACAAAGGATGGAACGGCCAACGGCCACCTACCTTGTCCAGCAGAGACTAAGGCCGCGAGCTGAGGCGAAGGAAAACCAGACGGCAGAGTGGGCACATGCGAAGCCGAGGATGCTGGAGCGATCAGTAAAGCCGGTGTAAAGGCGGCCTAAACAGCCTGAATGACGCTCGCTAGAAATTCCGGCAAAGGCGCCGAAAAAACCTGTGGTCCCGAAGGCACCTCTACCGTAAATGCAATGGCGGACGAGCTGGAAACGGCCAGAGCTGGGGCAGCAGACGTCACAGGAATGGCAGCCTCGCGGCTGTTGCGAGTATTGCGAGGCATGACGATGGAGAATGGCGATGAGCGAGAACCAAAACAAAAAAAGAAGCTTGAGAGGGAATTTGCAATGCAAATGCAGGCAAATACGAGAGTAATAGCAAGCAAGCAAGCAGGCTGAACACGTGAAGGCTGAAATCACTCCCGCAAAGGCACCTGGACCCCACCATGTGACTTGACGGCAGATGACCGCTGGCTAGCTAAGAAACTTAAATAAGTGCCACTGCCATGGATTCGAGTTTAACTTTGCCTAAACTGCTTTTAGCTGCAAGAAAAAAATGTTCTGCTACTATGAATTCTTCTATTAATTTTATATAACATTTTGTATTCATGAGTTAGCTCATAGGAGCCTTAGTTTGATTGTATCACAAATTATGATGAGTTGGGACCCATGTTAAATTTAATATTTTTTCCTCGCATTCTTACGTGTACATGTCACGAATGGATGGTTTTCACTCACATGACCTTCAGTCCTGTGGGACTCAAATGACAAAGGCCATGGCGGCCATGTTGGTGCACAAAACAAAAGAAGTTCATTAAATTCCTTGTAGGTGTGCACCAACATGGCCGCCGTGACGTAATGTGAAAACCACCTATATGCATCTACAAAAACTTTTTAACTGGTTCTGACCCAATTTGTCAGCAGAATAAGTGTAATAAATGATTTTTAATTGGTTTTCATTTAATTTGACACATTTTTTTTTTGTAGGCTCAAGTCGTTCTTCAAGGCAAATCAAGAGCTGCTATTATAAGAGAGCTGCAAAGAACTGTAGGTTTTTACTTTTTGTGTCATTTGCCTTTCAATCTTGCAGACACATGATACAGTCATGTAACAAGGCACACATGCATGTATGTGATACAGCACACTCACAAAAGAGCTGGTAATTTAACTAGATCATAATTATTTTGCAGCAACTTCAAAAGCTTCAGTCTTTATCTTGCAATACTTGAATGTGCAGTTTACATTTGCAGCTTTCTACAAGTTCCAGTGCAAGCAGTTTTAGTTGTTGATTGTAATTGTTTACAGTTCCATAAGATTCTCTGGTTAGCATTTCAGTGTAAATTCATCTTACATGTATCATGGGTTGTCATTAATTTTCCTGTTCATTTATTCATTCATTCGTCTATTTATTTTTTTATTTTTTTATTAACAATATTTCAACAGAGGTGCTCAGTTCATTATTCATTCATTATCTTCTTTGTTGTTCTTGTGTCCTTATTCCTCACCTCACCAGGATTTCTCAGTTGTTAAAATTTTTGCTGTTTTAATTTGAAGTTTACATTTTCCTTTTAAGACTTTGTAATAAAATTCCATTATATTACCCGGTATATATTTGAATCTTGTTTCATTTTTGTCCGCCATTATGTTTCTGCATGGCTCAAGATCTATTAGCTATCATAACTGTCATTCACTTTCAATTTCACCCTTTTGCACTGCAAATTTCACTTTTCTGCATATTTGGGATAAATCGACATTGTAGCAGTGCTTGTCCACTGCAAGACCGAACAAAATTCACTGACGTACAGACTACAGCTTGTGGGGTCGATTTTCTTTCTTTATTGTCATAGCATATCGTGAAACTGAAAATCAGTTTACAACAATCATAAGGAAAAAGGAAAATGACAAAACTAAACATACATTTACATGTATCAAGTAAAACAAACTTTTTATTAGTTACATTATTGCCGGATTTGGTGAAAGTTCTGATTGACAATGATTTCCTTTTCTTTCTTTTCGATGAACTGATAAATGGACCTTCTAAACTTCACTTGCATGCATGAGTGATTGCAAAAGACTAATTAAAGGTTCCAAATGACGTAGTAACATGCTTGATGGATCACCTTGTGTGACTGGAAAAACGTCTGTAAAAAATTATAACAATTGGATCAATTCTTGTGCCTTAGGGGCACTTACAGACATGCTCTCCAAGCCAATCAGAATGCAGAAGTTAATATTTTCAATTATTATCACTATGTGTAAAATTCAATTTGTATTTAGTTTTCTACACCAGAAGGTTAATACAAGAACAGTCGAACCTCACATAAGCAGACACCCCATTAGACCAAGGGTAAGTGTCTGCTTATGGGAGGTGTCCACCAGTACATGTCTTTTAAAGCTTTTAAGACCACTTGATTATCTATCACATGGTTGTTGAATATTGCTTTTTATAATCACACATATAAAAAACTAATACCCCATTCACACCAACGCTTAAACATGTTTAAATGTTGTTTAGTTTAAAACAGGTTTAGAAAAATACTGTCTAACCTCCCGTAATATTTGGAATGAAATCTTTACTAAAAGAAACTTTATTGACTTTATTACCATTCCAGGTAGTTTGAGTCATAGACATTTCAAAACGTTCAAGATAGAGGCTAAAACGTAGTTAAACTAAACAACATTTAAACATGTTTAACCGTTGGTGTGAATGGAGCATAAGATTAAAAGACTTATTTACCGCTAAATAAATGTACATATCTGTAAAACTCTCGCATTGCTGTCACAAACTGGTGTAAACCATTTATTATAAAAACAGTAACTGGTGGACAGAACAAAGGAGGTACATACATGTATGTTATGTACACTGCATGTAGTTTAAAATTTTTCTAAAATACAACGTTTCCTTACTACAGGAAAGTGGATAAACAGAGCTGCACGATATAAGTTCGAATTGCCTTGCGAGTTTAAATTTCAAGAAGATACATTTTTGTGTGTCTAGTTCTAAGAAAAGATAAAAAAGGGAAAACTTTGATGTACTGTTAATGAAAAAAAGCTGATTGCCATCAAAATGACTAGTTATCTACATGTAGCTGTACTGTTCAGACTTACACTTTGCCTTTGTTTAGGTTATGTACCAAAGACACGTGACTGATTGTTTCATAGAAAAAAACTCTGCTAGGCTTCAGTAAACTATAACTCAACTGGCCAACACCAGCATGTTAGAATGTTTTGCCTGCTTTACTGCATACTGTACTACAAGCAAGAGTGCCTGGCCAGGCCACCGGTGATTTTTCTCAGTCGCCTGAAGTTAAATGTTAGTTGCCTTAGGTGGCCGGGTGCCACTAGAGCACAGCCTTGTGTACAATTGAAGCCATTAAAACCAAACCTATTAATTTTGTTTAATTTTTTTTTTGATATGGTTTACTGTCCGCTTACGGAAGGTTATTTTAAACCCTGTGGACCCAGAATAGAAGTCTGTATCCGCTTCCGGAGATTAAAAATAATTATAGTGTGGTAGAGGATTAATCGCTGGGACCATAGTTTAGTGTCCTCTTATGGGGGGTGTCAGTTAGTGAAGGTTCGACTGTATTTAACTTCTGTCTTCTAAACCCATATCAACAGCTGTTTGCAAAAAATGCCAACCAGTAGTGACATTGTTAAATTTTTATTGTGAGTGAAAAGAGATCTTACTTGTGCATGTAAGTATTTGCTAGTAGACAATAAAGATAAGTTAGAGCCCTGGACTGGCTCTCAAATCACATTTAAATAATTCCTGAAAACTGTTGGTAACATCAATTTAAAGTAATTTTGACTTTCAGTGGGAGGCGAGTGCTCTCACCACTACACCACCCCTGGTCCACTAAACACCACCCCTGCTCCCCTTTCATATCCTGTGAGTGTTACAACTGTATGCATTTTATACTAAATATATGATAATTTTAGGGGTTTTGCCACTTAATAACTAGGGGGTGCCCAGTTCTTCTTGAAATAATGGCAGACGTACATGTAAACTACTTTGGATTTTTAAATCCTTTATTGAAACCTTTATACTGGCAAAGTTTGGTAGAAATTGGAGAGATGGCTTGTGCCACACTTGCCTGGTCCTATAGTGTCCTTATGTTCCTTTTTATAAATAATAAGCATTTCTTCTTTTGACTAGGATGCAACTGGTCAGTTTCTTGTGCCCGAAAAGTTCTTAATAATAATGTATCTATCAACAGATTCTAATAATCTTTTTCCTTCGTTTATTAAAAGAATCTAGATGTAAATTTGGCAGTCAACAATCTTCTTAGTCGAGATGAAGATGATGGGGATGATGATGACAACCCAGAGTATCTCCCTGGAGGTAAGAGTCTAATTTATCTGCCACATTGTTATTTAATATTATTAAATATTATTATTATAATTATGTCTTTTTAAAGGCCCATATCCACCCGCTGGTGTCAAAACATAATTGAAAGTATTAATAAATGCTTGGTTGTACATGTTGTTGTTAGATGACCTGATGTCACTGCTGGATGCTGGTGTGCATGTAGATGATCCATCGTTTGTTGTTGATCCAGAGGCAATATTTTCTGAAGACATGTTCTATAGTTCCCAATATGGGACAATTCATCGGCGTGCTAATAGCAATGCTCGAGCATCAAGGACTGCTGTTGAGAGAGAAGCGGAGCGTGATCGGGAGAGAACTAGAGAAAGAGAGGCTCTAAGACGGGAGAGGGATCGATGGTTGGGAAACATACACACAGGGAGTTTAGAGTGTGGAGCCCCAAGCAATGCATCCAAGCAAGCATTGCAAGATAAACTACCATCTAAAAGTTTCTCAGCAGATCCTGTGAGTGTTGCAGATCTTCTGCAGTGGTGGCAGCCAGATTTGGTAAGAAACATTGCATGTTATATTGTCTCATTACATAATTATTAATAATACAGTACATGTAAATTGTTATTGAAAAAGGAGAAATTACCAAAAGGTGGTTAACTTTGTCATACATTTTAAACAAGTCAAATTAATGTTTTAAAAAATAGAATGAGTAATTTTGTACTAGACGTTGATTTGTTAAATGTTCCTTTTTGTCTGTGCCAAGTTGTCATTTTCAATGTACAGTGAAGTGCTACTATGATCAAAGTTTGCCTAACCCTGCTGAGCTACATGTACTGGAGACTCTATGGTGAGCAAAGGTTATCTTGTGGGTTATGACATACATGTACGAACTGCATCACACAGTCACACAGTCACACAGTCATGTCATAATACATTTAATGCCTTAACTGCATCACACAGTTTCCAGTAGCTCAGTGGTTACTGCATCTGACTAGAGTGCAGAGGGTCGTGGGTTCGATTCCCAACTGGGACTCAGAATTATTTTTTGAGTTCCTTATGGTTGATAATTTCTCAGTTTGTGATTTCTTTTCTCCTTATTTCTGGAAGTAATAATTTTATTTCAAAAATGAGTGTGAGGGTTTCATCATAGGTTCCAAACACCGAGAAACGTATGAAAGCACGAGGCTAAAGGCCGAGTGCTTTTATTGTTTCGAGGTGTTTGGAACCTATGATGAAACCCGATGCACAAATTTTTGAAATGACTTCTCTAATGAAACAATACTAAATCAGTACGCAGTGTTACATTTTTTCATTTTTCTTTAAAATGCCATTGCATGCATGATCCTTTGTATTCAGTCGGCATTCATTCTATTTGTAAGCTTTTCTTTTTAACTATCCAATAGTTTCGCGTTGCGCCAAATTTGTATTCCAAGAGTATTGTAAACAAGTAGTAATTTACATATTGCTCTTGCTATGGCTGAAGGAAGATTTCGCTCCCCGAGAACTATCGAGGAAGAGGAACTTTGCGTTGAGAGAAATGTACCAAATCACCTATAGGTATTAATACGCTTAACCGTTTATTGCCTGATATGTGCCAGGTTGCCAAAATCAAGTGAGAAACTGCGCACTATTTGCGCGTAAAGTGTGCCTCGACAGCAAGCTAATTCGCGATAGAACCGGTCATAGATCGGATGCTTTGATGAAGTATGAAAAAGATAATGAAAAGGTTCAGTCCAATGTATCAGCAATACTACATGTAGGTCCTAAGTTGGAATCATCAACAGTTACTGTGACAGGTAGTGTTGAGTCGAGCAGTGAGTCCGTGTCAGGGGAGGTAGAAAAAGTTTCTCACAACGTAGATATGAATGCCTTGCCAGTTTCCTTTGGCGACTCGAATAATTGTACTGTCTGTAAACTTCAATTTCAAATGACAAGTTAGCCTGTACGTAATTTGAAATGTATTTGCCTTCCCACTGTTTATTTGAGACAATTAAAGTTATTGATTCTTGTTTAGCTGTGTTTGAGTAATCTATGAATATGCAGATTAAGAACAATTTTATCACTAGTGATGAAAACGTGATGAAACACTAGTGATTTTCAACTGGTGTTTCATTGAGTTTCAAACTCATCCACCTGACCCGAATGGGGCGCTCTGGTTGGCTTATAAAGTTATGAATTATTAAATGAGTTTGAGAAAGTAGAAGTGCTAAATGCTTCCCATGGGGTGCAAAATTTTAGGTTCAAATTCCAACAGGAAGAGCAGTCGTGATCTTCCATTGGAAAATGTACACTAACGCTTTTCCATTAAACAGGTAAAAATAAACGGATTGTAAGCAAGCATTTTTTCAATGATTTGGTTTAGCATAATTAATGTTAGCTTTAAGGTGTTTCCCTCCAGTTTCCATGCAGCCGCACCGACCATTTTTGAGCGGCCGTTTAACTAACTTTCCTTTATTGAATTAGTATGAAACTTACACAAAATATTGTACATAGTTTGAAGTTTAAAAAAGTGTAACAATTTTGTAAGTCGAATATAAAATTACGGAGATAAACGAGAAACATTGAAATCACTTGAGTCTAAATTCCGAGCGATTGCGATGGCATCTAGAAAAATCAAAACTATTACGATAAACTATGACATATGGCAAACAAAATATCTAAAAATTAGAAACTTTTGTCAAGCCGATTTTGAGTAAATCAGAAAAACATTTCGAACTTGTGATTTTACATGTGTATGAGCACATCCATAAGTTCCTCAATTAATCTTATAAAAGTTTAATTTCACAATCTTAAATTTACGCCAAAATGTGCGTTTAGTGTATGAGATAAAACTATGAAAGTTTGAAAGCGTTTCTCGTTTTAGTTTTGGAGATTCGATTTTCTATAGGAAACCCTAGTTTTTTGACTGAGTCCTTGATATTGTAGTTTTAGCGCCTTTCTACATATTTCAAAAACCGCGAGATAGATTTTTTTTAAACTTTTATGGTCGTTTCTTTATAATATGAACAACATTTTCCCGAAGTTTCATCTTGATTGAAACATTGCAACATGGTCAAATAAAATAATAAAGTTCACCTAAAACGCGATTGAGACTTTGTGTTTTGATTGCACGGTTGAAGGCACACAAAGACACTTTAATTAATTCAGGTGAAGCGTAACGCATTTCTGCGTGACCATCATGTTTTGCGGAGTAACGTTAGGGGCTGTGTTCCACGTTTAATATTTTTATCATGCTCACGAATTTCAGTAGGGCGTTTATTTGAAAGCAGGTTTTTTTATTCGCATTTGACGTGCACTGGACACTCGGCATTTTGAATTGTAGGGAAGAGAAAGAAGTCAACGCGATTTGCATAATTCTCAACACGCAGAAATGCGTTACACTTCACCTGAATCTCAATCGCGTTTCATTCCAATTCAATAAAGGAAAGTTAGTTAAACGGCTGCTCAAAAATGGTCGGTGCGGCTGCATGGAAACTGGAGGGAAACACCTTAAATGTCAATCCATGGATAAATAGATACAGATTTACATGTCCACACTGTATGTAGTCCTAGGGGACTGTCTCATTTTTTCAAATGCGTATGGTTGACCATTCAAATCCTTTTAATAGGAAAAGTTAAACTTAAAAACAGGCAGTGATTACTGCTATTAAAAGCACAGGTATTAAGAAGAAAAAAACAAGGGTTCATTCAAAGGTTTTTAATTACAAAAATTGGCAGTCTTGGAAAGGAATGCGACCTCAGGTTTAATAATAATAATAATAATAATAATAATAATCAATTTATATAGCGCTTTTTATATTAGATATTCAAAAGCACTTTACAATGTACATTGTAAAACAAAGGAGCAGTTAACAGTATAATAATTATAGTATATTATAGTATAATAATAGGTTTATAATTCAAAGCTTGGTGACTGACAAAGGAAACTTTTTAATGTGTGTCTTGCGCATGCCTTTAAAATGTTCCTGTGTTCGGTGGACTTGCAAATTCTAAAAAAAAATTGGGAATGAATTCGAAGGTTGTTAGTTACGGAAAGTTTATTTATGTTACACAGGCAACATAAAAATGCATTTGCTGAGCTGTGCTTGGAAAGGAAAAATAAACAATTGAGTTGAAGTACAAACTTTCTTAAGTGTGTGTGTGTGCCATAACTTGTTCATGAGAAAAATATTTAAGTTTCAATTTCCGTAAGTCTCTTTTAAAACAGGTGAGTTTTATTTTCTTTAACCTCCCTTTCTTGGAAGACAAGGTGACATACTCTACACATGTACATGCATACAATTATCACAAGTTAACAACAAGTTCGCAAGTCACAAGTTCGTGAGTTTATAAAAAGGGTATCGTGGTAAGCTTGCAGCAGTGTATGTTAAAGTTTCGCTTAGTGCCCACAAACTTTCCCTAAGGAGAAACAAAACTTTGTTTAGTGCAAGCAAATTCTCGTTTAGCCAAACAAATTTTTGTTTATAGGAGGCAAATTTTCGTCTGGTGAAAATGAATGTTCGCAGCGATATTTTGTTATTATAAGTACCTGGAAATTTCGTCTTACTTTTTCGCCTAGCTTGAGAAATTTCACCAAAACTTGAACGATAGAGTTCAAAATGTTGTTGAAACGTTGCCAATACTTTCTCTGAAGCAAAAGGTCGCAATTTTTTCGCCGAAATTCATGTAACAGTAATTCGCCAAAGTTTGGTGAAGTTTGTTTGCATTACTCTTCGACGGTACTGTAGGCTTTACAGACTGTATATTTAAACTACGGTTTGTTTCGATTGATGAAATAGCACAAGCAGCATATTCCATTATAGAATTGCTCACCTCATATTCTCTCTTTTCATTCTGCGAGGCATCATGTTATCAAAGAAACTGGAATCCTGTAGCAACCAGTTCACAAGTGATACCCTAAATTACAAAGTGACAGTTTACTGAAGTCTGAAGGAGTGAATATGTTCGCAAAAATAGTAGTAAGAGGTTAATTATTGATCAATTATCTACTCTATTTTGAAAGCACTTAAAAGTGAGAACTTTCAAGAAACATAAGAGCGGACTTACTGTGTAGTGTGAATTCACTATGCTTATTGTCGATGTCTTGCCCCGGAGAAAACTCATTAATTTATAAAATCGTGCTGGCACATAGCCAGCCCAATTAAATAAAAGTACAAGCAAAATAATATAAAATAAAACCCTTTTAAAATAGTAATAATTTATTTAAATTTATTTTAACAGGATGGCAACTTTCCACGCTTCATACACATTGCTGCTATGTACTCAGAGCTGATTTGTGTAGGGGCTGATGGTATGCTCTATCAATGGAAGTGGGAAGATCCCCTGCCATATCAAGAACAAGATGGAGTATATCATCCCAGAGTCAGAGCCCTTGGGCTTGTAGATGAGAAGATAGTATCAGTATCAGCCTCATCTATAAGGGCATCAGCCCTTACAGAATCTGGCAAGGTAGTGATTTATTCAATAAATGAGTTTGTTTTTCACATAATTTGAAGCAATATTGCAAGATGTCAGAATTGCTTTTGAAGGATGCAGGAATAGTCGGCAATAATATTTTCTGAAGAAGGATACCTTTGCTACTACCTGTAATACTCAATGTACTATGTATTTCTCATAGGTTGCCACATGGGTAGATGAAACCCTTAGCTCTATTGCCAGTAAACTGGAACACCCAATTCAAGGATTTGCTGAATTCTCTGGGGACAAAGTTGTAGTCATTCACACATGTTCCCTCTACACTTGTGCACAGATGTCTTCAGGGTCATTGTATTGGTGGTAAGTGTTTTTTCTAACTGAGCATGACTTAGTATTAAATAATTATAAACAGAGAACCTGCAAAGATAACCTGTGAATAATAAAACTGGTATTTGCTTGCCACTATAAGAACAAGAAAACTTATAATTGTTGCAATTTTGACACCAAATTGGTTGAACAATCGTCAATTCCACACTTTTACAAGTTCATCTTACTTTATTTCCTTGAATTAAGGACCCTCTATAATTGCGCGAGTGGTCACGACTTATTCTTATTTAATAATAAGGATATTTTAATTGACCGAAAACCTTTTTGTTATAATGCATGGATAGAGAAGGGAATAATGTCAGTACACGACCTAATGGATAAAGACGGAAAACTGTTATCTTTCCAAATGTTTCAAGAAAGATATGGGATTAAGACAAACTTCTTGAGTTATCTGCAGGTGCTATCTGCAATCCCAAAGCATATTATTTTGAAAGCGAGATCTGTTCAAATAAAGCACACATTTCTGCCTGAAAATACTCAATTCCAACTGTCCCCCTCAGTAACAATCGATTTAATTAAATTGAAATGTAAAGATTACTACTGGCTATTTATCAATGGAACTAAGACTGTCCCTGCGGGTCCAAAAAAATAGGAGAAGGAACTTAATGTAGGAAACATTAACTGGGAGCAAAAGTTCATCCAAATTGGAAAAACATGCCGTGAGAATAAATTAAGGGAGTTTAATTTTAAATTAATTCATAGAATAGTTGTAACTAGGAAAGAACTATGTATTTATGGTATAGAAAACAGTAACAAATGTATTTATTGTGATGAACCAGACTCTATTTTGCATACTTTTGTCAATTGTCCTAAAACTACATGTAGATATTTTATAAAATAACTAGTTAGTTAATAAGTAACTAGTTGGTTTAATAGAGTTCATAATTATTGCAGGTTGCAACCCTCTCTTACAGAGGAACTATTTGGCATTACTTCTAGAAATGACGCATTTACAAGCTATTTGCTTAAATTTAATCAGTGTCTTTTGTTTGCAAAATACTATCTGTACCATCAGAAATTAAATTCTAAATCGTGTTATTTAACTGAATTTATAAATCAGCTTAATTGGAAATATTGTATAGGAAGCTTTGATAAGTAGCTTATACAGGGTAGTTATCATAGACTTTTTTTTTTCTTTTTTGTGTTGTGTGTTGTCCTTTTATTTAACTTTTACAATGATGTATAGTTCTCACTTAAATAAAAAAAAAAAAAATAATAATAATAATTGTTGTGAGTGCTCTAACAAATTTATAATTAATTGTTAATATCTAGTGGGCTGTAATTGTTTATTTATTTTAAGTGCCCATAACCCTTAAATAACATATTTTAAGAATCAGCTCTATGCACATTGAATACTTGAATGGTGATCATGAAGTATTTCTTGTTTTTAACTTGGTGCCAGTGACTAATAAGTGACTATAAGTCTTACAGAGATTTGAATTTATAATATGCTAATAAGATGACATAAATTCAGAGCTTTGCCATTACAGTACATGTATTTCTACTACAATTTAAAAATAAGGATTATCAATATGAGAAGTACTAAAATTACTAATTATAAAATGTGGATAGTGAATTGATTTGTAAAAAGTATTACTTGTAGGTAAAAACAAGTAGTTGTATTAACAATAAATAAGTCCTGAATTGACATCATCTTACAGTTATTAACATTATTTTTTTGTAAATTCAAATCTCTACACTGTATTAATGCAATGTTAAAAACAAGAAATATCTCACTGTTCAACTGTTCATTGTACATAGAGTTGATTCTAAAACTAGGTATTTAAGGGTTATGGGCACTTTCAATGAGATCATCACATTGCCATTGTTCACTTACATGTAGAGTGACAGTTCTTTATTGAAAGTTTTTTTTTTTACTTTTCCCGAGTAGTGTGCATAAGGCATGTCTGCAAGTGAATTTAATACATTGTCTCGTTTCAGACAATGAATGTCATGCTAAAATGTTTTCTTATTTGTAAAACTGAATATGCTTTTAATTTTGTAAACTGCAAATCAATGGAATAGTGCTGCGCACAAATGACATCACAAAAATAGAGACCCCCTGTGTGACTCAGACAAACAAACTCTTTCATGTGCCATTTATAGTAGAGCGGTAGGTGAGATCATGTTTTTCGCAAGCACTTCGATTCGATCTTTTACGGTGCTTACTGAAGATGACGGCCTTGCAGGCTCGAAATTTGAGAGAGAACCAGAATATTATACATGTACTGTGGATTAGTTACAAACTAAGGTGGTTGAAGTTTAGGGGATTGAAACAGGGAGGAAAACATGAGGAACTTTTGAGGCGCACGAAAGATTGCATATTTAGCGGGAGTCATCGTACTCTCAATTCGAGCATTTATGATGGAAAATAGTTCGCCTTAAAAGCCATAAAAGAAAATAGTAAATTGAAAGGAAACTACAGTGTGGTTTTTCTTTGCTTGATTGCCTGAATGAAATAGTGGCATAAATAAATGAAGCAGTCGCTAGACTGTCAAAATTGCCAACAGAGGTTTTAGTATAAACAATGAGCTCCACATAACTATAAAGTGAAGCGAATGAAAGCTTTAGAAAATTACAGCCTTGGCTGATACAAACTTCAACACTCTACAAATTGAATAGCTTATTAAGCTACAACTCTCTCTGCTTTAAAGCTTAGATCCTGAAAATTTAAATCATGCAAAGGCAAAACTAAAATAGCTGGGCCCAGCATGACATTGATAGCAGGATAGACATTCATGGGCAACAGATCATTTCAGATCCTGTCTGGTATTACAGAGAGAAACATGCCGATATTAATGGCGAAAACAACACACCAACCGCCAGGCAAAAAGGGACGCTAAAATGAGGTTAAGATCTACATGTACAAGCGCAACACCACGGTAAACCACAACCCACAGACTCTAGTCTGTTGCATGCGGCTTTTGAAAGGTTTTAAAACTTAGTCTTTACTAAAATCCTCTTTAACAAACATAGAAGGAGAAAGTGGCATTAAAAACATGAGGTAAGAGTGGTGCAGAACTGCCGAGAACAAGATATGATCCACCACTTGCACTTTTCGATACCTTGCGAAGGCTTCGAGAAGGAAATGAACACTTTCTTCCCAGATTTCTCTACCCACTTTTATTAGCGATTTTAGCCATTTATCCAGATATCTTGAGTCAGTTTTACACTAACCCCAACAGCAATTCTTAGTACTAACCATTTTGTTCACTCTTTTGGGAAACGTAAACTGATATTTCTGATTTATATGTATCCGCATGTTGTGGTGCAATTTTGTCCTTGGTGCAGTTAATGTTATTTTCTATTGTTTTTGGGTATGATAAAATTAAAATGTACGTCTAATGTATGATAATGAATTTTAAACAAAGGAAAATAAAATTTGCACCAAGGATAAAATTGCACTACAACATATCTTTGTGTGTGCACTATGACTTTCCCGCTTATATTTCCCTTCAGCGAGCTCCAATGTTTGTCTGAGTCACGTGGAGGGTCTCATAAGACGTGATCTATTTATATATTAAATAGTAATTGTGCACTGTGCAAGTTAACATTTAATTTTATCATTTTACTGTTTTTTTTTTGGCTCTTTGTGTTAGGCTTATGCACACAAATTGCTCTCATTTCAGACAATGCATGTTTATGTCATGCTAAGATGTTTTTTATTTTTAAACTGGATACACTTTTTGTAAACATAAAGAAAAACTAAAATTAAACTCTAATGAATATGCGAAGCATTGAATGAGATATAACATTTGTATATGGGGACATATGCAAATGAGCATAGGATGTAAATTTTTTTTAATTCCCCAGGGTATTATGTCATCCAGTTGTCTTATTTCACACAATCCACATTTATGTCCAATAAGATGTTTTGCCAAATTTAGACAAAAATTTAAAGCAACTCTATTAAACTCTATTAAACTCGCGTCTGCCATATTCACACTCTTGCTTTTGATTGATACATAAGACGACTTATATAAAATTATTGAAAATTAAGGATTCAAATCACCCAACGTGTATTTGCTGGTCCAGTAGCTATAAAAATACTAAATGTATTTAAACCAATAAAACATGGTCAATTCCCAACTTTGTCCGGCTGTTAAAAAGTGTAATTATTAAAATTGTTTAATTTTGACTTTTATGCGGCTACACATGAAGCGTCGTTCTCGACCGAAAATTGCCACAGCGTCTCACATCTTACACCAAGGTAACTCACGACAGTGATTCCCTTGGCCAGCTTTTGATCTAAAGATAGGTGCACATGCACTGTTATTATTCAATGCAGATTTTGCACATTGCCCAAGTTATTATTGATTCTTTGGGCCTGGCCACAGAGACATGCCATGGTTGAGATTAGGATTTGGTTCAACAATGTAGGAGAATGCAATAACTTGTTTCCCCAGAATTTTAAATGAATTAAAATTAATATGATTGCAGGTTATAATGTTCTACAACCTCTACAATGCCAAGAAGAATTGTCTTTGCATTGATTATTCCAATTTTTTTATTATTATTTTTGTTGCCAAGTTGTCACAGCAGACTAAAAGTCTTGAGAAAATTTGCAGTACTTTAAGGCTATTAAATGCTAAAAATATTCATTTTGTGAAGAGACTGGTGATGTTCTATTTTCATTGTACCATGCTCTGCAAGATTGTGAAAGCACTAAACTCAGAAGAAACTTGTCTTTAAAGTGCCCCTGTGATCAAATTTTTGATTTTCATTTTTTTACATTTTACAATAAGACTTTCTTACTCATCTTGCCAAATTTCAATTCATTACGAACATCAGAAGTCATTTTATTTTAACATTTATTTCCGAGAATTTACGTCCGCCATTAATTAACCTTGTTCCAAGGCTTGGTTGCGAATGGGAGAAAGTGACGTCAAAGACTCAAACATACCTCACGGGTTAAATTAACTAATTGCACACGGAAATGTAAAAAAATGAATTAACAAAATCAAAAATTTGATCACAGGGGCACTTTAAGGATAAGTGTGGCAATATTATAGTTTACAGTGATTACGAAAAAGACATAATAGTAAATAAAGACGGCGCGAAACTAGCCCAAAAACTGAGACGATGATCAAAATAGAAACACTAAAATAAGTTTGTTGTGGAACAGCTTATTGTATAGGAGCAGTGATCATAAATAGCATGCAAGCTTGTACAATGTATAAAGTATGCCCTCCTACAACTACAACTCTCCACTAACCAAAAACTATAAAGACTAGAAAAGGTGTAAAATCTAAAGTGGAAAAGGAGCGAGGTGTAAATGTAGAAGGTGAATACTAAATAATTATAATTATTATTGGAGAGAAAGGAGTCAGGTATATGCATCATATGAGAGAATACTGGCAATATTAATAAATTAAATTGATTGTTTATATTAATTGATTACTTATAGGGGTGTCCTTCCATTTGAGCAAAGAAAGAAACTTTTGGAGAAAGCTCGAGCACGAGCAAGAAGAAACCGTACCACTTTCACCAGCTGCATAGTACGAGGTGTTCAGGTAATCAGGACTAAACACAAAATAATTTTTTAACAGTAAAATACTGTTAATTAATGTTATTTGAAACAGTAATTATTAGTGACAATTGTAAAGCGATCATCTGTTATCATAAGTATTATTTAATAAGTACATGTAATTGTAAATAATTATAATTATGGTGAATGCACCACATAAAGTCCATGGTAAAGAACTTTTTTGCACTTGAAATAAAGTAATGTTGCATTTTAATATCAGACAGCCCTTTTTACTTGTGCCGGTATGGCAACAAGTTAAGGTTTGCCCTCCGTATTTATTTTTTATTTTTTTCCGTGTTTTCGTATCTACTTTTGTGCATCGTGTTGGATCTGGGTATGAGAATATGCACGCATGCACTGCGAGAAAATTTTGAGCCCACAATACTTGGGATTCAGTGTGATGTAAGCAGAAGCGAAACAAATTTGGGTTTTATTGTTTGTTGCTGTTTACTCATGCCGGATACGGCAACGAGGTAAGGTTTGCCATCCGTTTTTCTTTTTATTCTTTATGTTTCGTTTCCACATTTGTGTATCGCATTAAATCTGGGTATGAGAATACACATGCATGCAAGCAAAAGCAAAACAAATTTTGGTTTTCTTTGCCTGTTGCTTCCTTTCCTCAGCTGCAAACTTCTATTCTTAAATCCGGTGATCAGTGTATATTTTGCACATGTGCATGAATGCGTGTTTAAGAGAAGAAGAGAAGCCAAGAAGCTATTAAAACGTGGCATTGATCAATCATTCAAAAGCTGTCAAAGATTAAAACTGAACTGCGGACTTCAAATGGATTTTACAAGATTAAGAAAAAATGTGATAAAGTATACTGCGGTAAATGTATGAATAAAGTCCAATTGCAAGCCTGACCTTTTACTGCTGCACAAACTTGCTAGTCGCTTGCGAGTGCTACAAGATTATACACTAGGGAGACTTAATGTTGGCCTATCATGAGATACAATCTTATTGCTGAAAAATCAATACTGGCTGGCTGTCTTGAGTTTGCTGAATGTCTTAATGATGTCCTAACCAGATGACTACTTTTAGCTGCTTCGTTTTCAACAGTATTTTTTTTTTTAATTTGAGCTCGCACTTCATTCTTTGTGTCAGTGAATCACTCGGTGAGCAGACTCCCATTTCAACAGGGAATGTTGAAATGAATGGCTGTTGTTGAACAGAAATTCGGCAATGCGGTTTTCAGCAGCCTCCCATGGCACAGGAAAAAAGTACCAGATTCCCATTTTGGGATTTTTAAGGTTATTTATGGAATTCTTTAAGGTGGCTCCAAGTAGTTTTTTTTTGGGTCACACTTCCCTTTTTGAATGCGCTTATATCTTACTTTAGCTCAATGAACCTGAATTTGATATTATACCAGATGTTAGGCTTGGATGAAAGTTTTGGATGACGCTCTTTTTATGCTAATCAGCATTTCCATAGCAACGGTAAACAAATATGGCGAAAAACAGTTTTTCCTAAATATCTTTCAATTTTGGGGCTACCCGTGACAAGCAAATAAATGCTCTATAATCTACACAGTGTAGCACACTAAATGGGAAAATTTCAAACAAATTAAATTGTTCGATTTGAAATAAATCGCTAAAACATTTTTAACACATGTTTTTTCATGTTTGAAATAAAATTATAAGCGGTCAAAACATTCCATAGGTCTCGCAAATTATCATTAAATTACCACAGATAGTTTCCTCAGACTTAAATTATTACTCCCTGCAAATAGCTGACTTACTCGTCGGCAATAAAGAGATAGAGCTTTTCATTCAAATGCAGTTTAAAAGAGTGAAAACGTCAAGGAAAACTGCATTTGAATGAAAAGCTCAATCTCTTTATTGTTGACGAGTTAGTCAGTCAGAGCTATTTGCAGGGAGTGATTATAATTTAAGTCTGAAGAAACTTTCTGTGGTAATTTAATGATAATTTGCGAGACCTATGGAATGTTTTGACCGCTTATATTTCAAACATGAAAAAACAGGTGTTAAAAAAATGTTTTAATTTTCCCATTTAGTTTGCTACACTGTGTAGATTATAGCGCATTTATTCGCTTGTCGTGGGTAGCCTCAAAATTGAAAGATATTTACTTATAGGAAAATTAACAAATTTACACCGGTTTTCCGTGGTGTGGACTCTTATTTACCACGATTTACGTCATCACATGGTCAAAATGTTGTGGACTCACGAGGCGCAGCCGAGTGAGTCAGCAACAAATTTTGACCATGGGATGACGTAAATCGTGGTAAATAAGAGTCCACACCACGGAAAACCGGTGTAAATTTGTTTTTTACAACAAGATGTAGAAAAAAATACAGGGAAAAATCGAAGTCTTGTTACAAAAGTGACAGCAAAGAAAGAGCAAGCGTTGTCTATAACTTACTCGCAATCTGATTGTTTTTTTTCAAGCGCGCGTGATGTTAGCGTCAGCACCGTTGTCTGGACTCTCATTTACCACTCACGTCGACCTATCAGATAATTTGCGAGTTTAGCGGCAATTGTGGTAAAAACTGTTTTTTTTTTTTTGCCATATTTGTTTACTGTTGCTATGGAAATGCCGATTAGCATAAAAAGAGCATCATCCAAAACTTTCATCCAAGCCTAATATCTTGTATCAAATTCAGGTTCATTGAGCTAAAGTAAATATAAGCGCATTCAAAAAGGGAAGTGTGACCCAAAAAAAACTACTTGGAGCCACCTTAAATACCCTAAAATATCCAACAATGGGAACCTGGTATTTTTCCTGTGCCAGAAGACAAAAATACACGAGAAAACATAACGGGTGAGGTTTTTTTTACAAATTTATTCCGATTATTTACAACTTTTTGAAGGTCAAGTAAAAATTATAGGCATAGTGGCAATTCATTGTTGGGTAAAAGTGAGTAACAGCTCACCTCCACCGACTGTCGGCCAACTGTCAGCAGACATGTAGTCAGCCAACTGTTGGCCGACAGTGGGGCGACAGTTTCTTCCACAGTGGTAGCCATTTATAATCTATAAATAGTTTCTTTCCTTTGCCTCACGTGAAAGCAAGGAAATAGGAAATGATTGCACACTAAAAACACCCAGACAGCCATGACCAAAACCACTTTGAAAGTGTAACTAAAGATTGCCCTCAATATTTTCTGCCAACAGAACTTATTAAAAACATAGGCACGCATTGCGTGCATGAGCTATTTTGAAAATTCCCTAAATGATATGAAATGGTGAAAGCAACAAAACAGCAGAAGTAAACTCGCACAAATAACCGCTTGTAGATATCCGTTTTTCAAATCCTCCGGCCCGCCTCCTACCCCCCTACCCCCCCCCCCCCCCCCAAAAAAAAATATATATATCGAGATCACGAACTTGGAACCAAAACTCTATTTAGGTGGAAAAATGCAAAGTTTGCTTTTGTATTCTAGCCTAAAAGGGTTAGGAATGAAAATAGGTGGGAACAAAATCACAAGTTTTGGCCAGCTTTTTCACGGGATTCAGCAGAGTTATTTTATAACGAAACTACGGCCCCAGTGAAATGAGCAACTTGTTTCATTAATCAGTGAATTAAATGTCAACCAGAAAGGTCCTGCACAGAAATTTGATGCATCCAAATTCAAGGATTTAATATTATTTCCTGGAAATTTGTATCTAGTCTTTTTTTTTTAAAAAGTTGCTTTTAATTATTACTTGGGCGTAGCGACCAAGTATTAAAATGCAGTTTGGTCGTCCACAAATGTGCAGTATTGCGCAACTCTGGGGACGGCGGGATTGTTCAAATCTTCACCGCGGTCACACGTCCGAGGCGTTTTTCGTTTTATTTGGTGGGATTAATTTAGAATTAAGTGGAAACGTGGGCTAGGATGTATAAAATAATTAGTTTTTGTAACTATCTTTTCATCTTTCCGGCTCAAAATAACGAGCTTTTTTTCGATCGTTGAAAACTGATCAAAACGTTTCGTGCCTGAGCAAAATTGTGTTGGCAAATGGCGCCGACTGTTCTGCGGTTCGTAGTTTTCAAACGCTTAGAACTTTTTTTAGTAAACTTTCAAAACGTTTAGTGAGTTGACAGTGTATTGTCAATATATGAAACTTTTAATAAACAGTGAAAATGACAACCTTAACTTTGAAGTACTTTGGTTAACTTTTGCAAATTTCTCTCGTTTGACCGCGGTGGAGTACACCTGTTGTTTGTTGATGCGAGGCGAACGTCACAAAGTATCTAGTTACTTTTTTATATATGATCAAGGATTTGCGAAAACAGCCTCGAATAATAAATTTCTTGGATGTTAAATATGGCGTTATAGAAATATACCAGTTCCCGAAATCTTTACAATCCCCGTCCGAGTTCTGAAGTTTATTACTGCGGAGGAAATAATTGGTCAGTTAAATTAAGACATTAATCAAACGATAAAACAAAGTGGATTTACTTACACAGAGATGAACCAAACGTAAAATCGTTTTCAGAGCAAACCTTTGCTTCCGAACTGAAAAGCCAACAAAGCTTTAGACCTGCAATACGGCCTTATGGTGAATTCGCGCTACGTCCGTAATTAAAAGCTATTTCATTCTAACATTTTGTTTTTGATTTCCTTATCATTTGTGTAGTATACGGATTTGAGTTGTTCTAAATAAAACAGCTTTTGTTGACATAAATAAATGATTTGATGAAACCTTAATGCATTTTGTTATTATTAAATTTATTTGAACTTAAACAGAGTGCGGGTTTATTGTTTTCAGTAACGCATGTAATTGGTTGCTTTGTTTATTTTTCCGAGGTGCTATTTTTTCATGCAAATTTGGTTCAGTGTAAGTTCGCATAATTAAAAGTTTGAACTTTGAAGGCGATCTGGTAAAGTCATGTTATCACAACTTAAAGTTGGAAATGGCTGGCAAACTGAAAATCGACATAGAGACTAGCGATGAAGCGGCAATAAGAACGTTGCGGAAAATACGAATAAGAAGCGGTTTTTTTATACTGTGCAATTTTATTGCTTCTAAACTTGAATGTTTCGGAAACCTCTAATTAGTTTTATTCGGTTATAATGTCCACAGCTTTGATGGCTAGTGGTTAAGACACTGCGTTGTGGCCGCAGTAACCCAGGTTCGAGTCCTGGTCAAGGCATTTTGTTTTGATCAATGTCTGTAAAGTATATCTGTGTCAGTTGTGTTTTGTTTTGAAGTGATTTGGAATAGAGCGGGCAAGTTTGGGCAGAACTATTGTTTCTATTGTGTGGGTATAAAACGGAAGGTAGATAATTGATTTACCTATCCACTAATGTATATTAATATAATTACCTAGGCACCTAGGCACCTATCCACTAATGCATATTAATGATTTACCTACAGTAGGCACTATCCCTAGTCATTTATTAACACAAAAGGTATAGGTAATTGACGTCATGATTAATACATATTAATAAGTTACCTATCCCAAACTACGTCATCACCTAGGCACCTAATCCACCTATCCACTAATGCATATTAATGATTTACCTATCCTTACCTATCCTTTATACATGTACCTATCCATTCGCGGGGTTAAATCTGACCATCTACTACTACTCCGGTTTCTATAAGAACAAAGTTCAACATTTGTACGTGCACACAACGTGATTGCTCATACAAAATACAGTCGCTACTTGCTTATAGTAATCGCTTGAGGCATACAATAAATAACCTATGCATCTCCTCACATTAATTCAAAGAAAGATAAATGTTTTAAATACTAACTGTAAATTGTATATTAATTGCATTACAACGTTTTCTCTGTTGAACTCCATGCATCACGGACAAGTTTCTTTAAGGACAAAGTTCAACATTTTCACATGCAGACAACGTGACTGACAAAAAAATGCAATTTTAAATAGTAATCACTTGAAACCCAGGCTTGAAACATACAATTCCTGTTTCCGCATCACATATATTAAATCCGCTTGCCGTTTTTGCAATAAAACTTTACTTTCTTACTTCAGTACAAGCTCACCTACATGTACACATTTTTTGGGCGTGTCATCCCCCGCAGACCATTGTACAATTCATGCATAGAGCACATTATAGGCGGTACTCTAGAATAAAATAATGTCCTTGATATTGCCATGTTAGCAAGCCAGTCGGGATTAGAGCAAAGTTCCCAACCAACAAATTTTCAAACTTTACACTTTTAATGTTCGAGGCAACAATCGCGAAGATTCAATATGGCTGATTTTCAATTCATGTCAAGTGCCCTTTTTTGACCTTCAGTAATACCATTTTAGAAGCGAGAGTAGTAGGTTAAGTATGGATTTAACCTTTCTATGGACTAGGTGACTAGGTGACTAGGTGCCTAGTCAATGACGTCACAATTTGGATTTCCCGCATACTAATTTGGATTAGGTGCCATGGATTAGGTTCCTAGTAAGTGCCTAGGTGATGACGTCACAATATGCCTTCCCGCATTCTAATAAGTGTCTAGTCAACTACCTATTCCTTTCCGCAACGTTCTTATTGCCGCTTTATCGCTAGTCTCTATGTCGATTTTCAGTTTGCCAGCCATTTCCAACTTTAAGTTTTGATAACATGACTTTACCAGATCGCCTTCAAAGTTCAAACTTTTAATTATGCGAACTTACACTGAACCAAATTTGCATGAAAAATTAGCACCTCGGAAAAATAAACAAAGCAACCAATTACATGCGTTACTAAAACAATAAACCCGCACTCTGTTTAAGTTCAAATAAATTTAATAATAACAAAACGCATCAAGGTTTCATCAAATCATTATGTCAACAAAAGCTGTTTTATTTAGAACAACTCAAATCCATATACTACACAAATGATAAGGAAATCAAGAACAAAATGTTAGAATGAAATAGCTTTACGGACGTAGCGCGAATTCACCATAAGGCCGTATTGCAGGTCTAAAGCTTTGTTGGCTTTTCAGTTCGGAAGCAAAGGTTTGCTCTGAAAACGATTTTACGTTTGGTTCATCTCTGTGTAAGTAAATCCACTTTGTTTTATTGTTTGAATAATGTCTTAATTTAACTGACCAATTATTTCCTCCGCAGTAATAAACTTCAGAACTCGGACGGGGATAATTGGTCAGTTAAATTAAGACATTATTCAAACAATAAAACAAAGTGGATTTACTTACACAGAGATGAACCAAACGTAAAATCGTTTTCAGAGCAAACCTTTGCTTCCGAACTGAAAAGCCAACAAAGCTTTAGACCTGCAATACGGCCTTATGGTGAATTCGCGCTACGTCCGTAAAGCTATTTCATTCTAACATTTTGTTCTTGATTTCCTTATCATTTGTGTAGTATATGGATTTGAGTTGTTCTAAATAAAACAGCTTTTGTTGACATAATGATTTGATGAAACCTTGATGCGTTTTGTTATTATTAAATTTATTTGAACTTAAACAGAGTGCGGGTTTATTGTTTTAGTAACGCATGTAATTGGTTGCTTTGTTTATTTTTCCGAGGTGCTAATTTTTCATGCAAATTTGGTTCAGTGTAAGTTCGCATAATTAAAAGTTTGAACTTTGAAGGCGATCTGGTAAAGTCATGTTATCAAAACTTAAAGTTGGAAATGGCTGGCAAACTGAAAATCGACATAGAGACTAGCGATGAAGCGGCAATAAGAACGTTGCGGAAAATACGAATAAGAAGCGTTTTTTTTATACTGTGCAATTTTATTGCTTCTAAACTTGAATGTTTCGGAAACCTCTAATTAGTTTTATTCGGTTATAATGTCCACAGCTTTGATGGCTAGTGGATAAGACACTGCGTTGTGGCCGCAGTAACCCAGGTTCGAGTCCTGGTCAAGGAATTTTGTTTTGATCAATGTCTGTAAAGTATATCTGTGTCAGTTGTGTTTTGTTTTGAAGTGATTTGGAATAGAGCGGGCAAGTTTGGGCAGGACTATTGTTTCTATTGTTTCAGAATAACACAAAAGGAATACGAATAAGAAGCGGTTTTTTTTATACTGTGCAATTTTATTGCTTCTAAACTTGAATGTTTCGGAAACCTCTAATTAGTTTTATTCGGTTATAATGTCCACAGCTTTGATGGCTAGTGGATAAGACACTGCGTTGTGGCCGCAGTAACCCAGGTTCGAGTCCTGGTCAAGGAATTTTGTTTTGATCAATGTCTGTAAAGTATATCTGTGTCAGTTGTGTTTTGTTTTGAAGTGATTTGGAATAGAGTGGGCAAGTTTGGGCAGGACTATTGTTTCTATTGTTTCAGAATAACACAAAAGGAATACGAATAAGAAGCGGTTTTTTTATACTGTGCAATTTTATTGCTTCTAAACTTGAATGTTTCGGAAACCTCTAATTAGTTTTATTCGGTTATAATGTCCACAGCTTTGATGGCTAGTGGATAAGACACTGCGTTGTGGCCGCAGTAACCCAGGTTCGAGTCCTGGTCAAGGAATTTTGTTTTGATCAATGTCTGTAAAGTATATCTGTGTCAGTTGTGTTTTGTTTTGAAGCGATTTGGAATAGAGCTGGCAAGTTTGGGCAGGACTATTGTTTCTATTGTTTCAGAGGAATAGGTAGTTGACTAGGCACTTATTAGAATGCGGGAAGGCATATTGTGACGTCATCACCTAGGCACTTACTAGGAACCTTATCCATGGCACCTAATCCAAATTAGTATGCGGGAAATCCAAATTGTGACGTCATTGACTAGGCACCTAGTCACCTAGTCACCTAGTCCATAAAAAGGTTAAATCCATACTTAACCTACTACTAGCGAGAATTTGATTGGCTGACATAGTACACGTTGTACATAGTAGAGGCAATCTGATTGGTGTGACATAACCCAAGACATACATACATGTACAAACAAACAAACATACTAACATACAAACATCACAAACCGACCTTTGCGCCTGCTAATGAGCTATTTTTTCAAAATAGCTCAAATAACTCTGCCGTTACCAAAAGCACTTTGATTTTGCTCAACAAAGTGGTAATAACAAAAAGGTTATCCTCGTCATTGCATGTCTAAAGAACTGATAAAAAAGTGCAGCTGACAGAACTTATAAATATCTTTTGTCTTCTTCTCCGTGTTCTAATTCTCAAAGGAAAATAGTCATTTTGGTTCATGCCATCAGCCGAGCTAGGTTTGCTAGAGGGCTCGAAATAGTTTGGAAATCCAAGAAAACAACCACACTCGTGGGAGAAAATTATGGCCATCTAAATGGCCGGATTTATTTCAACACTAATTTTTATTAATCATTGACAAAATATGGAAATAATGGTATCATATTTAAATCTCTAGCAAAGGTGAGGGCCAGAAAAAAGGCCTAATGTGGCTTAAGATCATAAAGTAATTTCGAAAATGCAGGTAAAATATGGTGGCAGGTAGGGGTGGAGGTGGGTTGATTGCTTGGTTGAACTGAATGACTGAGTATCTGAAGGCTTTGATTCTTGCAGACTGAGAGGGTGAAATAGTGGTTGCGCCCACTATATATACATGTAGTGTCTACACGCAAGCGAGGTTGAGTAATATTACTGCCTTAATGAGTCCACGAGGAAAATTTATCCTTTGTCACGAAAATGTTATGCAATACGGCATGAGACCTTTTATTTATCAATCAAGCAATACACACCCCTAAATTAAATACATTAAATTATTCTGAGCGAAGGAAATAAAAATCTTTATTTGATTGCAAATAAACTTATTTATGTCTTCTTCTCCGTGTTCTAATTCTCAAAGGAAAATAGTCATTTTGGTTCCTGCCATCAGCTGAGCTAGGTTTGCTAGAGGGCTCGAAATAGTTTGGAAATCCAAGAAAAACAACCACACTCATGGGAGAAAATGATGGCCATCTAAATGGCCGGATTTATTTCAACACTAATTTTTATTAATCATTGACAAAATATGGAAATAATGCTATCAAATTATTTATTAATAAATCTCTAGCAAAGGCGAGGGCCAAAAAAAAGGCCACACTGGTCGCTGTTAAGCGGCCAGCCCCACCCGAAGGCTGATGGCAAGAATGAAACAACAGCTAAATAGGGTCGAACTATTGAAAACACAGCACCTGCATGTGTTTATAACGAATAAAGGCTAAATATAAGGTCAAGATGTAAACAACGCCTGCATGTGTTTATAATGAACAAAAGCTAATTTAAAATAAATGTCAAAATGTAAACACAACGCCTGCATGTGTTTATAAAGACAATTGATGAAGTGGAATTACTTTGTACTTAAAGAAGGTGTTCGAATATAACGTATAAATGCGATGGGAACAGCGATGTTTGGCATAAGTAATGAAAATTTTCGTCGTAATATCGCCAATGGGCATTTTTAGCCGCTAGATCACGCACTGTAGCACTATGTTTCATAAGACCCGGAGCACTGTCTGGAAAACGCGTTGTATAAATCGCTACAAAGATTTGAAAAGCCGAAGTCCACTGATCGATAGTGGAAATGCGTTTCGTATTCTGGACAGGTTCGAGACTGACTACCGGCTGGTTAGACGAGGGAGATTTTACCGTAAAATTGTACTTGGGGTCACTGGGTAGCGTATACAACAGTGTCCCGAGGTCTACGTATTCATTTGCCCAAATTTTGGATTGTATTTTGTCAGGCACCCGACTTGATAAGGGGACAGAAATTAAAGGATGCACTTTTTGCGGCCTTGCGTCAGTCTCAGAACTGTCTAAACTAATTGTAGGAATAATACCCGGCATAGTAAATCGAACCCAATCGAACTAAATTTCAATCGAACTCAATCGAACTCAATTCATGGATTGAGTTCGATTGAGTTCGGCAATCGAACGAAATCGAACTCACCGAAAAGAAAAAAGATCAATCGAACCCAATCGAATGTTCGATTTTCGAACTTGTGATTTGTGTAAAACAGGCGTTGAAAATCCATAACCAGATCTTGGAAGCTCGAGTTACTTCAGCCCGGAGTGTAGCGCGCGTGTTTTTCGTAAACGAAGAAATTCCGCAGAAATGGCTTCAGATGCGCTGTGGATTGTAAGCTTCAAATGCGTAGTAAAAGGCTACCAGGAATGCCGCTTTGACGTCAAGGATGGCGAAGTTTTCAAGGTTTTAAAGAAAATAGGCGAGAAAGGCCGTGCATTCCGAATTGCAAACGAGCACGCCGGACAATTAGGTCACCTTCAACGTGAACTGGTTGCTTCCCTGTGGCCTGTAAATGCTTCGATATCTTGGTAAGTGTTCTGTTCTGTTCTCTTAACTGCCGTGGACAGTTTATAAATGGGGTTTCTGTTATTGAATAAATTGTAAAAGAGCACAAGAAAAACCTGCTTTGATAGGCTTGCTTTGGGCTTGCCTTGTATAGGTTTACCAGAGCCAATCGAACGCAATCCATTTAATTGTGTTCGATTGAGTTCGGTTTCCGAACTCAGTCGAACACAATCATATGGATTGAGTTCGATTGAGTTCGATTTGTTCGATTAAATTCGATTTGTTCGGAAATTGAACTCACTGAAAGTCCTGTGTTCGATTTCGTTCGATTGCCGAACTCAATCGAACTCAATCCACGGATTGAGTTCGATTGAGTTCGATTGAGTTCGATTTCCGAACGTTCGATTTACTATGCCGGGAATAATAGAATGGCCCTCACCAGTCACTTCCTGAATGACCTGATCTACTGAGCCCTGTATGGCTACGGCAGGTTCAGAGTTTTTATCCTTGGCTGGAATAAGTCCTGAGGACTTTAAGGCTTGCATTACTGCGGTAAAAATGGCGTTAGACAGAGTGGGAACGAGATCGGACGGCGCAGATGGACTGGTAGAAACGGAAGGGGTTTGACGGGCCTCTACTGCTGGACGACGAGATAACTCTGTTGGGTGTTGAGTAACGCCGGGCTGTGTGAGAGAAGGAATGTTTGGTGTGCTTGGCTGACCTTTGGTCCCTTTTGAAGGTCACGAAGAGCTTTTGGAACTTTTGTGTCCTCTAGCATATTTGCGTGTGGAGCTTTTATCTTCTCTTGGGCGTTTCGCGCGAGGCGGCATAGTTTCAGCTGAAGCATCACCAACAGCATTGCGGTGTTTTTCTCTGGTCATCATTGTGAATTACCTAAAAACGAGATAGTCAGGAATAATAGCGGTGAAGTCGCTAGTTGGCAATGTTTATGATAAGGACGGGAGGGGAGGGGCTGGTGAGGCGCGAGCATTCGTCCACAATGAATTCAAAGTAGCATCAAAAGTACGAAACAACAGGAGTAACGGAACCGGAATGACTAAACAAATAAATAAATGAAGAAAATCGGCTCCATGTTTGGCAATGTCAACAACTGCAATTTAATCTCCACTATAATGACAAGTCACAAACCGCAATACACGTGCAAGTCTTTCACATCCGGCGCTATATAAACATGATAATAGATAGATAGAGCACCCACTGTTTTGCTTCACCCAAAGACTGTGCAGAAAAAAAACTTATTACTACTGTATTGCAAGTCTATAGAAATCTTTGCTCCTCAAGTTTTGATTTTAGCCATTGAATAGAGAACTCGTCTCCTGTGAAGCAGTACTCGCTTGGAACTTCTAAACCGTTACAACTCCGAGCTCCACAACGGCAAACAGCAGTGACGGATTATTTGAAATAAATCGTCCATGAAATATTTCAGTTGAGCTCAAATTTTTACAGACTATTGATGCAAAAAAGGCCTAAGAAACTTGATGTTTTGTTACATAGTTTTGCGTATTTTTCTGTACATACTTAACACTAAAAAATACTGTTAGTAAGTACACTCGTTTGTTTGTAAAAAAAATAAATAGGGTTGATAAATAGGGTTGATAAATAGGGTTCATCAGCCACTAGGAATTTTTAAAATACATTGACCTTGTTTTAAGAAAGCAGATGAGATAAGACTTAAAAATACAGTCAGTGTAGTAGCTGACGATTGGTATTATGTGTAACAGTCCGTGAAAGTTGTTACAAGCACCTACATTTACCTCCCAGTAAATTCCAATGTTGCACTACTTGCTGCTAGAAATGCTTGAAAATAAAGAACATAAATATCGGCCAAAGAATCGCCTGGTGGCTTTACCACTTTCTTCTGTTATATATGTAAGGCTATGCCAAAAATATTTTATTTAGAGCCTTTCATATTCTGCCATAAGTTTTCTCACATGAGCCTTTGATTAATAACACATCAATTTTAACAAAATAATTAATTGCCAAGCTAAATATAATTTTTGCTGTTAATAATAATATTGGGAATGAAATGGCTGCGGCACAAAGTTCTCTGCATGGTGATTTGTTCAATCATCTTATTGTAAAGGTCGACTTTCTACTGCCTCCCAGGAATTAAACTCAGTAAACAAAGTATTTATAAAGCAGATGGCTTGAAAATCAGCAGTTCTAACTTCTCATAACTTCTGGGATGATATAGATTGAATTTTATACTTCTAAGGTAGATTTCTTCAAATTAAGTTATTATACGTGTAAATGAATATACTGGTATATTTTATTTATTTGGTCTATTATATAATTGTCAGGTGTGCTTGCGCAGCTGCCCATTGTACCATCCTGGTTCTATTGGTTTCAACATTTCTTCTGGTATCCCTCGTATGGGGCAATTGCTAGAGTCAGCGTGGAATTTGGATGAGAAGTGTCGGTTCAAAGTTCTGCCACTAGGAAACGAGAAGCCTCCTTGTAATGCACCAGTTATTGATCAGGAACAAGAAGCTGCAGATGTTCCTGGCTCCCTTGGACTTAGTGGGTTTCATTTTTTAATACATCAATATTTAATTAGAAATTATTATTTTTAAATATTGAATTTCATTGACTAAGCAAAATAAAATTGGTACATGTATGCATGTTTGTGTATGCATGTAACTAAACAATGATCACAACCAGGGGCTCCTGTCACAACACATGTTAACAAGTATTTGTCATGAAATGAGAGTGACCACCGGGACAATTCCTGCTGTCAGATTGTTTGTAACTTTTACTACAAAATCAATTAATAAAAGTGTTTTCAAATATTTATTTTTATTTAAATATTGTTTTCTTTCAGAGCGTAAAAAGGATCCATCTTTGGAGTCTGCAGAGGATAAATCAATTCAAGATTGGGATCTTAAAGATGTTATCTTTGTGGAAGATAAACGAAACATTCCTGTTGGGAAAGTACTTAAAGTAAGTTTTTTTAAAGCTGACAAGACAAGCTGTGTTGTATTTAGTTGTTAAAAGAAGGCTGATCCCTTAAGTTTAAAACAAGCACAATTTCTCTCAAAATCTTGGTGACTTACATGTATGTAAAATTATATGAGTGAAGGCAATTATTGATGACAAAAGGTTAACATAATTACATGTATATTTTGGTACTTACGTGTATTACAAGACCATTAAGGCTGATCCCTTTTAAACAAAGCACAATTATTACTCAATCTTGGTGACTTACATGTCATAAATTATGAGTGAAAGCAAGAATTGATGTTGGTGCTAATAATTACAAGACCGTTATCAAAGGTACTACTAACAGAATTAATGCTGCTCTAACTTATATATTAAACTAATTAAATACAACACTAGTGTTAATTAAAAGATAAAACAAAAAACTTGAATGAGTGCTTTAAAAGAAGTGAAATGAACAACTTGAACAAGTGATTTAAAAGTAGTGAAACAGACACTTGCACTTTTTGCGAGTGAAACGAAGAACTTGAGCTGTGTAAAAGCAGTGAAACAAGCAACTTTCACTTTTTGCGAGTTAAACGAACAACTTGAGCTGTTTGAAAGCAGTGAAACGAACAACTTGGGTTTTTACTGATATAAATATGTCTTTTGGCTTTTTAAAGTAACACTAAAAATGGTGACATCCAGGGGGGGGGGGGGGGGGGGAGGGCACTTCCTAGTAATGGGCTAATGGGGATGTGCCGCTGGATGGTGTCGCATTTTCAGGACTGGATTGACTATAATGGGGTTGCATTTTCAATAGAGTTACTAGTCAAAGAATGGGGTCGCAAATCGTCAGGATTTTTTGGGGTAAGAAAATTCTGGCAAGTGTATTTTTGGGGTAGTTTTATTTTATCAGGGATTACAAAAAAGGGAAGATTCGCCATAAAAAATTGTTACGGTACATGTACTTAGTGCTGTTGTTTTAATATTTAAGAATCGGCTCACATTGCAATTCAGTCACAGAACTAAACATTAACTGAGTTGTTGCACAATAATCCAGGACAAACTCCAACACGTTTTCTATTCCGCTGAGTTGTCGTCCTTCGAAGTTAGTATAACTTGAATATTTTTTTGCTGTAGTGACTGCTTGATCCCTTTCGCTTGGGACTTGCTTGCTTTTAATGTGAGATTTACAGGAACGTTTATTCCGTCCCCAATAAACGGTTTACTTTTTTATGACTAAGGCTTTAAATTTTTTAGTTGCTACGCCTAACGACTAAAATTTGGCTAGTTTAAGTTTTACGGCTAATGGTTAACGCCATTGAGACCCTCCATTGAGACCTCCGTAGGTAGATACAGCTCACTTAGGTTTAGTTGGAGTTGCTTTTGCACGTAAATAGTAGACTGAGGCAAATGTAGGGCACTGCACTTAGGCATGCTTTATTGTTAACATACATGTGCACTATGTTAATATGTGTTTTAGGTGGATGGCCCCTATGCTGCTGTGAAGTTTCCACCCAAAGATAGTGGTCTCCAGGGAGCAGTTCACACTAAAGAAGTTATAAGCAGTGAGGAAGCCACTTCCCTTCTACAAGATGTGCGTCTTCTACGAAAGGATGAACTGCAGGTCTGGGAATTAGAGTCTATTTTCTTAGTAGAATGTTATGGTCTTCAGTTAAAGGGAATCTCGGCTAGAAAACATTCCTTCTAGATCATTACATATGTACGTTGTTTTTGTCATTGTTAAACTCGTTTACGGGTTTTGAAGGTGATTACAAATCTTAAACTCTTGAATACTGGCATTTTGTTTCTTTCAAATTTCCCACGCACCGCCATGTTTGTTTTCGCAACGTTTGATGGGAAATTATGATGTTATTGCATTGTCGTGAGCTTTCCAACCCAATGGTTTGAGTCAACGTCACGTAAATTTATAAATATATAATTTATGCTTTTAATGCATTTTTGGCTGAATATTTTACAGTTCTACCGCAGAATCTTCTTCTGTAAACTCCTTATTGACATCTTCGACGATGCAATGATGTCATAAATAACCATAAAGAAAACATGGTGGCACGGGACATTTAAACTGAAAAAAGAACACTTCGCATTCAGTAACCGGTTACGGAGATACTTGTACTGACTAAAAACCCTGGCATGGGTTAAATATCACCATTACGAAAACTTTGGATCTAAAACTGTTTTTCAGCCAGGTTCCCTTTAAAAGACAAAAAAGTAATGTTTAGTTAACAAAAAGAAGACCTGCCATTGTTTGGATTTTTGTTTTAATTTTCCATTGTTTTGATTGTTTAAACTTACTGGACTGTGTGTTTACTTACAGGATTGTGTGTTTACTTACTGGACTGTGTGTTTACTTACTGGACTGTGTGTTTACTTACTGGACTGTGTGTTTACTTACTGGACTGTGTGTTTACTTACAGGATTGTGTGTTTACTTACTGGATTGTGTGTTTACTTACTGGACTGTGTGTTTACTTACTGGACTGTGTGTTTACTTACTGGACTGTGTGTTTACTTACAGGATTGTGTGTTTACTTACTGGACTGTGTGTTTACTTACAGGATTGTGTGTTTACTTACAGGACTGTGTGTTTACTTACAGGACTGTGTGTTTACTTACAGGATTGTGTGTGTCAGGTCAAAGTTGAAAACATTTTGACCTTCTTATACATGTAGACGCACTACAAACAGTGTCATCCAAGATCTGGAAATCTTACAAAATAAATAAATAATGAAATCAACTTAATTTCCAAAGTTAACCTGGTTTAGAAAAAAAATATATTTTTAAGCTATATTATTTCTTGTATAGAGATTTCTTGTAAATTTAATGTATGCTAATATCTTGTGTGACACCTTTAGGGCAAAAGTTTTTTCCTGTTTGATTGTAATGACAAATATTGTTTTGTTGTTGTTTTAAGGACGTTTGCGCAAAAATCTTCTAACATTGATTTTTTTATAAAACTTTTGCTGCAGCTAGGTTATGAGTTATTTGTGTCAGAAATGCAAAAATATGAGGGGGTCACCGACTTCGTTTCCGAGATAATATATCTGAAAGGCGACCCTACATTGTAATTTTGAAAAATTGGTCTTCCGTACGGTATGTGACCCCAATGTCTGTTTGTCTAAAAATATTGCAAATGAATCTCTAAAATGTAACTTTCTTTCCCAAATTTTATGTGAGTAGGTCTGTTCAGCAAATTCATTTAACCGGTGACGTTCCTTAAAGTAAATTTAATCTTTAAACGACAGCATTTGCAAACTCTGACAGCTGAAAGTTGGCAGGATTCGATGTCGCGCGGGTAAAAAAATGGAAAAAATTTCAACTTCCTACATTGATTTTTCGTTCATTTTTTCACAATGTGTCGAGAATTGGCAAAGAAAATTATCTATCAAAAAAAAATCGGGGGTCACCGACCATCCAAGCGAGTTAAATCTGAGCAAAGTTAACGCAACGGCTACCAGCCCTTTATGTGCTTAGATTTCTTCTCGTGCGCGCGCGCGCTCGAGCACGACGTAGCATGACGTTGCGACATGAATTGCGTGCGCAGTAAGGATGCGCATAAACAATTAGCGCGAACGTCCTTAAACGAGAACAATTATAATTTGCAATATTTATCAGGCAACCAATTAATATTTTTCTTGCAGCTGGTTAAGTCATCTGCTGCCAACAAGATTCCTGACTGTATTCAACGTACACCAAAGCTTTTATCTGTTCCATCAGGCACTAGACCTATAGCTGTAACTGTCAACTGTAAAGGTACTCTGATTTTATTCTGTTCACTGTACTAAAATCAGAGGACTAATTGGAAAAATGTGACAGAGTCTGACAATTTGGACTAAAAACACATTCTTTACATTCTGATTGCAGGTCTGTTTTCATAAGTTGATCAACAACAACAACTTTTATTTGTACTCTATATTCATTTACATAAATTTACAATAAGTAGTAGAATTAAGGGAGAGTACTGGCTGCCCGAAATAACCATAATGGGCTAGAAAACTAGGGCAGCCATCCTTAGAAGAAAATAATTTATTATAACGATCAGGATCTTTGTCGATTTTTGCCAAAGGGCTAAATATCCAAGGATCCTACGTACCTGGCCAGCTGAATGACGATAACTAGCCTTCCACTACATGTACATGTATATCATGTCTTGTTAAACTATTTGAAGGAATGTATTTTTTTACTATTTCCTTGATAGCTTTTGGAAGGTTTCTGGCTTTTAATGTAATACATTTTCAGGGTTGACAGACAGTCATGGAAAAACCTGGAAAGTCATGGAATTATAAAATTCAATTTTCCAGGCCTGGAAAGTGTGGGTCATGGAAAATTATGATCATGGTACAAAATCACTAAAAGGCAGCATACATGTACACTGTTTTATTGCTGCGGAATGAGCACAGCGAGTGAGCAGCAACATAATCAGGATTTAAGAGAAATATATGAGAAAAAAATATAACCTACGAAAAATCTCGAATTGATCGCTTTTTACCAGAGTTCACTGCGCCACGAACACATTTTGGGCCAGAATGCACAATAGCCTCACTTGCTGCTTCAAGCTGTTGGCTGCGAGATTTGTAATATTTTGGTCCAACATGTCCCAGTCGAAATCGGAACTGAAGTGTCGAAGACTACATGTACCGCGAGTTAAGTGAGGACTGTGAGGCATGGCGATAGGACCATTGGATAGCAAAGATTTTCGAAGATTGTAAGGAATAAAAGACAAATTCATTTTTAAAAACACTCCGACAGCGGTCGATGAGACTGAACTGAGCTGGGTGCGTGGGGACGCGCAACCTGAGCTGAGCGCTGAACACGATACGGCTAGCTAGTAACGCAACATACTCACTATCTGAATAATTAACCTAAATTTTCACACCTTCCTCGTGGTGAACGCGTCCTTTGCTCAACAATATTCTACAGACACTGCAAGAACTTGATGCGTGAATTACAAATTAAACAAAATTAGTCTTAATATCAGCTGGAGTTTTCGTCGATTCATCCCGTTTACATTTGCTTTGCTTCCCCTCAAAAAACGAAAGACAAAATTCTGTAATACCAGCGAGACGATAAAACAGCATTATTACAACAAATTTACCGCAGCAATTACTATCTTTTGGATACACTAGTATGGAATAATAAAGCAAGATGAAAAAATGAACTGAAAAATGACCGTTTTGAAAAAATATTGAAATCAGAATACGCTTATGACTCTTAGGTCGTGGAAAATTTAAAAATGTCATGGAAAGTCATGGAATTTTAAAATCTGAACAGACTTACAAACCCTGATATTTGTTGTTGTTTTTGCCTGTTCAGGAGTGCAGCTTAAAAATGGGAATTTAGTTGCCCCTGTTGCAATTCCACCATCCACCTATATTTGTTATCATGTAAATGTGTTGGACCCATTTTATTTTATGTTATTATGTTGTTTGTATGATTGGCAAAGAGTTATTAAACATTAATCAAAAACATATATCAAAACAAATTTGGGTTTTTAATGTGGCAATTATGTACCTGACCAGAAAAATCAACAAATACAAATTTAAAATTTTGTTTCCAAGGAGCCCTTGAGCTATTCTATCGTCAGACAGCAACTATAATTATAATTTCATGTTCTGTATTGTAACTTATTTGTCAGGTAGGTACATAATAAAGACATCGTCCATGGACCAATTTTATTGATGAAGGGGAAATAAAGGATTACAGACTGTGAGCTTGCACATTATGAACTGTGGACTGCAGGCCATGAACTGGATATAAAACATCTATGGACTAATAATATTATTATTATAATATATTATTTTACCATAACTGCAGAATTTCCTGCCCACTCATTGGCCAAGAGCTATTAATAATTGAAGGGCTGAGAGCATAACCGACCTATGTCGAATTTTAGAAAGTCCTTTTTTATTTTTTTCTCGCTCAGATTTGTCCATTTTTGGCTTGTGAACTACAAATTTGTTGCAAAACATTGTTTAGAATTTTTTTCTGTTGTTTTTTCCGTCGTTTTCGAGAAATAATGTAATATGCAAAAAAAATCAAAGGTGCCTAAAAGTCAACCGTGAATAAGAAATGCTAAACATGTAACGCAATATTGCGGTCACTGGTACATGTAAGCTTATGTTTTCACACTGACACGGTTCGATATTTTTTTTTAAAATTAAACGTAAGGATTTTTGTAAATCACTTTCATAATGTCCAGTTTGAAAAAAAAGGGTGCTGTGTGTGAATCGAACCCGGGGTGCCTGCCGAGTGCAAATCCCAGCGCTAGCCCACAAGACCATCGAGGAACACATGCTCAATTAAGACTAAATTTTGTTATTAATTTTAAAGGTAGATATGCATCAAAACGCCTATCTCGATTTGAAAATCCGAAAATCGAAAATGCGAAACATCTTTTGGCTCACTTCGAGGCGCCCAAAGCTATATTTCAAGTGCCCGACCACGCACAGCGGACCCATCTCCCACTGTCGCAAAGCATGTCGGGAAATTATATGGCAAAACAGAAATGGAACTTCCCGCCAGAAAATTTTAACAAAATAGTATATATAACAAGACGCTGTGGGAGCGTATACTTGGGCGTCGTTGTACGCATTAAGCATATTGGAAAATAAATGTCTTGGGAATCTGCATGCACGCCGAGTTCACGGTTTGATGATAGGGAGTATTGGTATAGCGTGAGCAGTCTAACAAAGAAGCGCGTTAACCTTCTCAGTAAAACAAGGAGACACAGCACACTTAGCGTGCGAGATTCAGAGCTCTCAAGCCTCACGCATACGAATTCAGTCTCATGCTCTCAGGGGCGTAGCTACCTGTACGCACGTACGCACATGCGTACCTGAAAAAGCCGAAAAAAGAAAGATTTGGGACTTGAGGGTGGGGGAGGAGGTAGGGGAAGTGTTTGAAAATTAATTGTGCGTACCTCTGAAAAAGTCCTGGCTACGCCAATGGCTCTCACGCTAAAACTAATATTTCTCACGCATTCAAGGTTTCTGATTAAAACAGTTGATTTTGAGGTAGAAAATTGCTGCTTTAAGTAAGTACCTGCGTGAATTAACTTTATTTCTTGATATAATTAGTCCCTGTTTTCCATTGTACTCGCTTCGAACTTTTTCCAACAGTGCAAAATTCTCGTGCAGAGCCAGCGTTACACCGGTCAGTGCATGTGTCAATAAGTCTTATTCATGTTCGTTAATGTTTCTGATGTTTCCGTCCTGAATTCGAAGGTATCGTAGAATTAATCACGAGATTGTGAAGCACTTTCGCAGTGTCTTCTTGAGTAATTTTCTTACCGATATTGAATATGAAACTGTTAGATGCAACAGAGAAACACATCTTGCACTTTTTCACGTTCGCCTCGCATCGACAAACAACAGGTTTGAATTCCACCGCGGTCAAACGAGAGAAATTTGCAAAAGTTAACCAATAGACCAATTCCGATATATTAAAATTCATACTTGGCTCCGAGGCTTAGGGGAATAAAACAAAAGAAATCACATCGAGGTTCAGGGATGAATAATTTATTTCTTTTGTTTTATTCCCCTAAGGCTCGGAGCCAAGTATGAATTTTAATATATCGGAATTGGTCTATTGAAAGTACTTCAAAGTTAAGGTTGTCATTTTCATTGTTTAAAGTTTAATATATTAACAATACACTGTCAATTCACTAATCGTTTTGAAAGTTTACTAAAAAAGTTCTAAGCGTTTCAAAACTATGAACCGCACAATTTTGCTCAGGCACGAAGCGTTTTGATCATTTTTCAACGAAAAGAAGCTTATTATTTTAAGAAAGATAAAAAGAAAGTTACATAAACTACATGTAATTATTTTACACATCCTTGCCCACGTTTCCACTTAATATTAAATGAAATCGCACTAAATAAAACGCCTCGGACGTTTGACCACGGTGAAGGTTTGAACCAGCCCATTCCCGCCAGTCCCCAGAGTTGCGCAATACTGCACATTTGTGTACGACCAAACTGCATTTTTATACGTGGTCGCCACGCCCAAGTAATAAGTTTCGAAGCACTTCGGAAATCGGGCATTTCGACCACAACACGGGATGGGAAATTGCCCACAACTCACAATGCTGCCCCTTTTCTGATCCGAAATGATTCCAGACTTTCCTGCCGGCTCATCTTGTCCACATTGGCTCATTTTTACCTCCAGTGCTGAAAAACGCTTTGGGCCAAGGACACGTTGACCTTGAAATTATTATTAAATAAGATTTTGTTGATTTATGGTGCATACATAATTTAGGTAAAAATTATTTAATAAGACATGTGTATCATGAAGTGCCATAAAACAATTATGATGCTCCCAAGACTGGAATGACAATTAATTTAAGTTTGTTCTGCCTTTTTTCCATCTTGTAGGAGTTCATGTGATGCTGAAGACATCGTCTGGTGTTCGTTATGCTCTTTATAGCTTAGCATCCTCCAAACCAGAACCAGGAGGAACTATGCCAAAAGACTGTGCAGCCTTTCTCAGTCAGCCAGGAGCTAGAGATATTAAGCTGTATCCAACTGGAGATGTAAGAATTTTATTTTATTTGGCACTGCACACAAAGCTGGATAATTCGAATGAGTTATAGGAATACAGTGAAACCTGTATTAAGCGGACACCCTCGGGACCCTCGCGACCCTCACTCGTGTCTGCTTAGAGGGGTCTGCTGAATACAGGTTCATTTTACAGTAAATATGGGAAGAAAATTTTGGGACCAAAGCAGCTGGTGTCCACTTAATAGAGGATGTCCGCTTATTATGGGGTCCGCTTAATAAGAATTCACTATTTAGTGCCAATCTAGCTTGATGCTTGGGATTGTTAACCGACAGTTTCGCTCCTTTACCAGTTTGTTTGTCGCCAATTGATCTTACTGGTAGCTTGTCAGCACTAATCGTACAACTGTTGCTTTTATTTTAGCACAGACCCTTGCCCCTTTGTCTTTGTCAACCACCAAACTGGCCCCTTGCCTTTGTTTAGCACCAGAAAATAGTTCTTTGGTCTTCATTCAGAACCTGAGATTTAGCTCCTTTTCTTCATTCAGCATCAATCAAGTCCCTATATATTGTCTTTGTTTTTTTACCAGTTTAATCGCTTTGTATTAGTTGGTTGATCCAGTCAGTTGGGATCAGTCTATTTAACACCAGTCTAGTCCTTTCATTTGGATTTGTTTGGCATCAATTTAGCTTCCTTTTTATCTGTTCGTTAAACACCAATTCAGCACTTTTGTCTTTCTTTAGCACCAGCTTTGCCCTGTTTTTCTTTACTTACAATTATACCTGTTCACGATGTCTCTTTCCTATATTTTTTTTATAATAGTCATCTTGAATCATGAACCACTGAGCAGACGTTTTCTGATATGCAATAATAATAATGTGACTGTTCCTACAACAATGTATGTGTTGTAATGTTTTGTCTGCAAGTACATTTTTACATGGACCTATGACATAAGTGTAGCAAAGAGGAATGACTGATTGACATTTGGTTTTATAAATCAACATTAACCCATTGACCCCTAGAAATTTCACAGAAAACGGCAATTTGAAGCCACTAATGCTGTTTTCTGACTGCTGTTGAGGCAAATTGCAAGCAAACTGTCCAAAACCTTGTTTGCAACATGAAAACTAATAATTAAAAGCTTCCTTTCCTTTCTGGTTCAAATAGATTGACTTTTAGTTTCTGGCATGCGCACAAAGCAAACTTTTGAGACGAAGAAAAGCATAATAAGCTTGACTTTTCTTCTTCGTTTTATTCCGGCCCTGTTCTTCTTCATTCTTATTTGATTTTCCCCCCTCGTTGTTGGCCTTTCGCTAGACTATATTTTATATAGTAAAAATACTTTATTTATATTTAATAGTAAAAAACGTCGAAGAAGGTGAAATTTGTAAACAATTTTTTAAGCAAGTGGTAGTGACCAGATTTTCCTTCCATTTTGCCAGTCTAATCTGACAGGTTTTTCGCATGTAACTCTGGCCCGATTCATGAGATCTCTCTTATTTGGGCACTTTTTGAAAGATTTCTTCCTTCTGAGTGAGTTAGTTACGAAAGACATCTTTTATCATAAAAAGGAGTGACGTCACAAAATTTGTGAGGAAGAAGAAGAAGACTGAAGGACTGTGGTTCCGTCACAGGTGGTTTCGGGCATTTGAGTTGTCAGTGGGTTAAACAAAAATCCTAAAATCCGTTTTTTGCGCTTAATATGTCGCTCAACTCGTTTGAGCGTTTTATTGATAGATCACCCCTTATGATATAAGTGCAGCAAAGAGGAATGACTGATTGACATTTGGTTTTATAAATCAACATTAACCCATTGACCCCTAGAAATTTCACAGAAAATGGCAATTTGAAGCCTCTAATGCTGTTTTCTGACTGCTGTTGAGGCAAATTGCAAGCAAACTGTCCAAAACCTTGTTTGCAACATGAAAACTACATGTAATAATTAAAAGCATCCTTTCCTTTCTGGTTCAAATAGATTGACTTTTAGTTTCTGGCATGCGCACAAAGCAAACTTTTGAGACGAAGAAAAGCATATTAATAAGCTTGACTTTTCTTCTTCGTTTTAATCCGGCCCTGTTCTTTTTCATTCTTATTTGATTTTCCCCCCTCGTTGTTGGCCTTTCGCTAGACTTTATTTTATATAGTAAAAAGACTTTATTTATATTTAATAGTAAAAAACGTCGAAGAAGGTGAAATTTGTAAACAATTTTTTAAGCAAGTGGCAGTGACCAGATTTTCCTTCCATTTTGCCAGTCTAATCTGACAGGTTTTTGGCATGTAACTCTGGCCCGATTCACGAGATTTCTCTTATTTGGGCACTTTTTGAAAGATTTCTTCCTTCTGAGCGAGTTAGTTACGAAAGACATCTTTTATCATAAAAAGGAGTGACGTCAAAAAATTTGTGAAGAAGAAGAAGAAGACTGAAGGACTGTGGTTCCGTCATGGGTGGTTTTGGGCATTTGAGGTGTCAGTGGGTTAAACAAAAATCCTAAAATCTGTTTTTTGCGCTTAATATGTCAACTCGTTTGAGCGTTTTATTGATAGATTACCCAATTTCATGATAAAAGTGCCATCTTTTTTAAAACATGGTCCTTTGCTTAAAGACATTCCTCCAATCTCTGCTTAATGTTCTGTCATTAATGCTTGCTAGGATTCATTAATTATGATGACAGACATAAATGGAGCACTCTTTCCTCTGTCAAAGAACTTTCTTGGTACTGTTAAGGACCCTGCTTGGATGGTAAGTAAACTGTGCATTATTATTATAGCTCGCCTAGCAGGCATCAGGCAGAGGGGAACTGGAGACAGGGAAAGAACACCTGCAATAAAGACTCTCTTTTGTTTATTTCTGCGGACTTTGGCGGCCGCAAAATTCGCGCTGGGTGGTAAACATAGTAAATTTCCAGGTGAAGTCAGTCATGCGTAAAGCCGTGCGCCAGATGGTGAATGTATTGACAGTTGACATAATTTGAATACCAGCTAGTTTGGAAATCGGTGCGCGTAATGCGAAAGCCCAGTTCTTGTACATGTAGGAGGTGTTCCTTCCCTTCTTCCCTCTCCTTTTTCTTGGATGTTCATAAAGCTTAAATTTTAATGTCATTTAACAGTTTGTCTTTTTCCAAGATCTCTAGTGGTTATACATTGTCAAGCAACTGAAAAAGAATGGTTTAAAGTCTGAAATGCCCCATTTCACAGTTCACAGATTTATATTGTACAAAATAAATAAACAACATCATTAACTAGTATACACTCATGTGTTTTTTACTTAATATTAAGTTTCACTACATTGGGGCCATAGAGTGTGTTAATTTGCTAAAATAAGAATTTGTTATTCATGTAAAAAAGCTCAATGTCTGGGAGGTTTGTTTGTTGTAAGTTGATATTTTGTTTGTTATTTCCAAGTTTGATAAACTGTTGCACCATATATTTGCAGTGGTAGCTATAATATTATTGTACTCTTTTCATGATATTTTCTTGATTCCTTCCTTATTAGGATCTTCCTCCATTGCAAAGTCTTGGTGTAGGAGTCACTTCCCTGAGGCCAGGAACTGAGTGCAAAGCCAGGGCTCTTGTAGTTGTTCTTGCAGTAGAAGTAAGTTGCGCTAATATTTTTTAAACCATACTGTCTAATGACTGTGTTTTGTTTGAAATCTCCACTTTTAGTACAGTTGAACCTCTCTAATATTGTAAAGTGTGACATTACAAAAACTTAAATTTGTGAAATTATGGGGTGAGATATTGGCACTTTTATGCTCCGATGACTCCAATCCTATAAACATTAGAAGGGTTTGTATTTAACAACTGTAGGTTTTTTTTGCCATTTCTTTTTAATTTGCAAAAACTTGATGTCATAAGAAAATATGTTTTACTTTATTTTTTGACTCCATTATTTTTTTAATTATCAAAATTCATGAAGATGTAGTGTTGCCAAATATCACCCTTCCAAAAATTAATTGTGAAATTACAGCCTGTAAGCTGTTGCAAAGATTTTCTGTAACAAGGGACCGGTATATTAACGAGGGACCGGTACATTGATCCAGACATAATAAATCAGTGACATCTATTAGCAATCGATGAGAAATCAATGGTTACAGTCAAAATACTCAGTGCGTTCAGCTTATCATTTGGGAATGACTTGCAGAACAAGGATTTATAAGTACAAGAACGTCATTGATAACAAAGAAACATCATTTTCACTCAATGGAACAGTCTTGCTGGAAAATATTGGTGCAAAAGGGCGGGAAACTCGTAATAGTTGTACTGGGTAATAGAAAATGATTAACCAGCGAGTAATGAATGGGTAATCAAGAAGTAATCAATGACTAATCAATAACATTGATACAATGTAAGTAATAATGATATCAATGATTAATCAATAGGCCACAAAATTTTTGCCTTTGATTAGTCATCGATTACTCATTAATTATCGGTAATAGAGCTGTTTTCAATTGAGTGTCGAAAGTAATTTTGTAATTGCTTTGGTTTTGCATTGCTACACTTTGTGATTGGCTAAAGAATCTCGCACCATTTTCTCAACCAATCAGAAGTAAAACCAAAACCAATCGTGATTTGCTCGCACGCATTTTTCCGCGCTTGTTGCTGGCTGCATGTATTTGCTTCGAGTTCTGATTGGTTCATCGGATTGTCTGCAAGTTCTGTGATTGGTCAGAGTAATTACTTTGGTTTTGGTTTTACGACACTCAATTGAAAACCACTCTAATCAAGGACTAATCAGTTGATTACTAATTGATTACTCATTTATTATTCATTGTTGTCATTGATCATCGATTTACAGTCAAAATATTCAGCGCGTTCCGCTTATTATTTGGGAATGACTTTCATTAATTGGGAACAGATTGCATTATTGGAATCTGCGTATTTCGCCTGTGAAGGTTTGACCGATATCAGTAAATAAAGCAGTCAACATTTCTTGTTTTGAATTAGGCTACCTTTGGAAGATTCCAATAATCAATTTAAAACCTGAATTTTGATTTCAATAATGCAATCCGTTCCTGATTAATGAAAGTCATTCCCAAATAATAAGCGGAACGCACTGAGTACTGTATTTTGACGGTATTATGACTGGATTAATGGTGTTTCGCTTGGCTTGAGTCCCTTATTGAAAATTTAGTTAAATTTGATGTGACAATTAATTGTATTTTATATTTTACCCTTTTCGGGAACTGTCACCATAGTAGTGTCTGTCATAAAAAGGTTAACTTTTTTTATTTATCTATAATTGTTTTTTGGTGCAAAGAGGTTTTGTCTTGTTCAATTCTTTTTCAATGTTTTCATACATATGCAGACCCAGCAACTGATGTCCCATGTTCTCAAGAGCGACTATGATGCAATTAAGCTTTTTCTTGCCTCAGTTGAGGGAGACCATGGTAAGGTGTTTGTATGCTTCTAACAGTGTTTGACAGTTTCAATGTGCTGGTTTGAATCGTTGTTGTTAGTGTACCACAGCCTATAAGTAAGCTATCTTACCCTACCCAAATTCGCAATTTGCCAATCAGAAGCCTAGTCTATTGTCCTGATATCCTACGATATCAAGTCACTGACCTGATATCGCACGATTTTATGGTGCAAAGTTTAAAAAAAGCAAACATGAACGTCAACTTTACCTCTGGTTCCAAAACTTTCTCCAACTAAACATTTGAACTGCTGAAGCAAGAATTTGAAGCTTCCATGTGACATTATATTTACACTATTTTTTGTCAAGTGTTTGGGTTCAAACAGTCTATACAAAGAAAGTGCAATCACGTGATACAAAAAACTTGTCACATGGTACAGATATTAAAAGGTGGGGCGAAGTGCATGGAAAAAGTATGAGACAGAAGCGAGGTAAAGTGAAGAGAAACAACAGTGTGAGAGGGAAGTGATGTGAAGTGATGAGAAACAACAGTATGAAAGGGAAGTGAGGTGAAGTGAAGAGAAACAACAGTATGAGAGAGAAGTGAGGTGAAGTGAAGAGAAACAACAGTATGAGAAGGGAAGCGATGTGAAGTGAAGAGAAACAACAGTATGAGAGGAAAGCGATGTGAAGTGATGAGAAACAACAGTGAAAGGAAAGCGAGGTGAAGTGAAGAGAAACAACAGTATGAGAAGGGAAGCGATGTGAAGTGAAGAGAAACAACAGTATGAGAGGAAAGCGATGTGAAGTGATGAGAAACAACAGTGAAAGGAAAGCGAGGTGAAGTGAAGAGAAACAACAGTATGAGAGGGAAGCGAGGTGAAGTGAAGAGAAACAACAGTATGAAAGGAAAGTGAGGTGAAGTGAAGAGAAACAACAGTATGAGAGGGAAGTGAGGCGAAGCAAAGAGAAACAAGATTAGATGAGAGGTGAGGCGAAGCAAAGAGAAACAAGATTAGAGGAGAGTTGAGGTGAAGCAAATAGAAACAAGATTAGTGGAGAAGTGAGGCAAAGCAAAGAGAAACAATATTAGAGGAGAGGCGAGGCGAAGCGAAGCAAAGAGAAACAAGATTAGGGGAGAGGTGAGGTGAAGGAAAGAGAAATCAGATTAGGGGAGAGGTGAGGCGAAGCAAAGCGAAACAAGATTTGGGGAGAGGTGAGGTGAAGGAAAGAGAAACAAGATTAGAGGAGAGGTGAGGTAAAGCAAAGAGAAACAAGATTAGGAAAGAGGTAAGGCGAAGTGAAGAGAAACAAGATTAGAGGAGAGGTGAGGTAAAGCAAAGAGAAACAAGATTAGGGACGAAGTGAAGAGAAACAAGATTAGGAAGAGGTGAGGTGAGGCAAAGTGAAAAAAAAAAGGTTAGGAAGAGGTGAGGGGAGGCGAAGAGAAACATGATTTAGAGGCAAGGTGAGGTGAAGTGAAGAGTAACAAGATTAGAGGAGAGGTGAGGTGAAGTGAAGAGTAACAAGATTAGAGGAGAGGTGAGGTGAGGTGAAGCAAAGAGAAACAAGATTAGAGGTGAGGCGAGGTAAAGCAAGGAGAGGTAAGGTGAAGTGAAGTGAAGAGTAACAGTATCGTAGGGAAGGGATGGAGGGAAGGTCAAGAGAAACAAGATTAGGGAGTGAGTGGGTGGGGGGGGTGAGAGATTCGAGAGGTGAAGCGAAGTTAAACAGTATCAGAGGGAAGGGAGAAAAGGTGAAGAGAAACACTAAGATTGGGAGGAGATGAGTTGAAGTGAAGAGAAGAGAAACAAGATAAAGGGGAGGTAAGGTAAGAAGAGAAACAAGATAAAAGTTAACGAAGTGAGAAAAACAAAATTAAGGTGGAGATAAGGTGAGGTTATAAAGAAGATTAATTAGGGGATGGTGAGGTGAGTAGAACTAAGATAAGGGGGGGTGAAGTAAAGTACACTGTAAGATGTATTTGTAGGTGACACAAGGTGAAGTGATGTGAGTGAAAAACCTTAAAGTCACTGGTCTTAAACCCCAGCTACACATTCTAACGTTGTTATATATCATTTGTTTGTTCAACAGTGTTAGAATGTATGGCCGGCATGTTAGATGATGTTTGACTAACTTTTTGTTGCAAGAATGTTTGATCAAAATCAAAACATTCTTTTTCATTCATTATCTAACAATGTTAGAACATTGACAATTAAAATTAGTTATTTCAAAATCATGAGTGAAATTTAATCCTTACAGTACGCTATCAACTTTTTAAGCAGTTGAAAAAACAACCTGAAATTTCAGGCTTAAACAGGATCTATGACCTTATGAAACTGGTGCAATCAATCAATCAATCAATCAATCAATCAATCAATTAATCAATCAATCCTTTATTTAATGTGGTCAGTGCGCTTAGCTTAAGAGATAATTTCTAGGTACGCCACAAAATAATAAAGATACAAAATAAAACTTCATTTATTTAGAAGTGCATAACTTTAAGTTAAGCTATAATTAAAAATGATTACGAATTAACATAGTGCAATGCTCTATCCACTGGCCTACCAAGCCATATGGATAGATAGTCAATTGTGAGTTTGTGATATACCCGATGATAGTAAAATACATGAACATAAATATATGAAACATGAGTGAAATTTGATCCTCGTAGTGGCGTGAATTTTATGCAGGTTGCTTTTTCAACTGCTTAAGTTGATAGCACACTACGAGGATCAAATTTCACTCATGTTTTATTGGCAGTTCTCAAATGCATTAATAATTCATGAGTGAACACAAAGGAAATCAATCCTGTGAAGGAGGTTTGGATAACTGGTCTTAATTTGCATAGATTTTGACGATTTTATTTGTTCGTTTTCTCTGTATTTAATGATCAGTTTGAGAAGATATATCAAACACTCGAAAGAATGTTTTATCAGGTATCCAAACACCTCTAAGTGGGTTAACAAAAAATCGTTTTTCAACCCACTTCTTGGTGTTTGGATATCCTGATGAAACGCTCTACCTTGTGTTTGATATATTACTTCACATCTATGATTTTCATATATTCATATTCAAAATCATGTTTGAACAATTTCATTGAATGGTGACTACATAACATAAATTATAACTGCCAAAATTGTACATGTACATGTAGTCGGTTACTCAGAGTATTTTTGTGTTCTCGCATATTTGCAGTGAACAGAGAGAGACTGTTAGAGGCAGCTTTGCTTGAAAGATGTGATGGTAACAGAAACATTGTTCATGCCTGTGTGTCAAGGAGTTTGCCAGTGTCTGCTCATGAGGCTGGTGAAAGCAGTGGCGCAGGTGCTACATCCAGTGGTGCAGCACTTGGCAGTAAATTGGAGTCCATTAAGGGTGCAGTGGATGCACTTGCTGCAGCAGTAGCAGCAGCAGCAGCTGCTGTCCGTTCAACTGGTAAGAAATACATTAATTTTTCAAAATTGAAAGACAACAATAATATTGGCTGCGACCGCACTTGGTGAGGTAACTGGGTTATTTTTTGGGTAACCGGGTTAAAATTCTGTTAAAAAATAACTCGGTGAAAAGGTGTTTGTAGTGAAATAACCGAGTTTATTTTTCTGAGCGGTCGCACTTAAGAAGGTCGAACTTTGAACTTGAGAGATCATGTTATCATTTGCTATATTCTTCATTATTTTTTGTGACATTGTTAAGTTTTTATTCATCTCATGGGAACGAGGAACGAAATAAGCCTGCCAAAGCATCCACTGGGCAACAACCACGATGGCGAAGGCTGCGAGAGCAGCACAAAACAATAGGATTAATGAGCGAAAACAATGCCTCTGCACATGCATTTTACATTTTGGTATTCCCTGCAAAACAACATCGCCAAAATGATCAAATTATAGGTTTTGTGGAGAACGTAAACACACAACGGTTTTCCTTTCTCTATTTGAAATTGAAAGTTGTCCCTACGAATTCAACAGGGAGCCAAAAATTACCGTGTTAGCGCAGATGATTGACAGATCGGAAAAGTTAACCTGCACTAAACTACCTAGCGAGGTGGTTTGGAAAGACCTAACTCGGTTAAAAAAATCTATTGTTCTTTAATTAATTTCCCTGGGAACCGCTAACACGGTTTAAATTCGGTGAATGCCAAAAATACGCGGCCGCATCAGGAATTTCTTACATAGTAATAAATCCGTAATGGGAAATGTTATTTACAGTACCAATAATTTATGTGGTATTGTGCAAAAGTAATGCAAACGAATTGCGCAAAATTCATTCTTTGTTCCCTTAAAATTAGGATATAGGATCGATCGATATAGGATCATGTATCTTACATGAAAATTACCGAGCATACATGTACATATGCGACCTTTCATGTGAAAACGTACTTGTACACTTGACAGTACTGGCTGTCCGTTAAAACGGCTCAAAGCTTTAAAACAAAACTCAATCTCAAATGACAGTGTTAGAGTCAAAATACTCAGCGCGTTCCGATTATTATTTGGGAATGACTTTCATTAATCAAGAACGGATTGCATTATTGAAATCAAAATTCAGGTTTTTAATTGATTATTGGAATCTTTCAAAGGTAGCCTAATTCAAAATAACGAGTGTTGATTGGTTTATTTACTGACATTAGTCAAACGTTCACAGGCGAAATATGCAACTGTTGGTCACTGTTGGTTTCATGATCAGAGAATTCAGTCACCTGGACTTCATAGGATATTTTCTTCACTTTCGGTGAAAATTCTCTTTCAATACCAGCACACTGGCATTTTAAGAATTCTTCTTTGGAGTTTTTTAAATGCAGAGCTTCTTTATGTCAAAAAAATACTCAGTGATGAATTTTTGTTGAGCGAACAGAAATAGGTCAGATGTGTCAAGCCGCCAACTGTTGCCTGCTTTAATTTGCACATGAACATTTGCCTGGTGTCAATAACAAACCAATCAATTTGTTTACTCCGCGTGGCTAGGGCAGTGGAAGCTCTTTAATGTTCGCATTTTATAGTACAAAAGTGTTTTAACAAAAATAAAGTCATCGATCGATATTTCTGCCTACAGAACTTAAAATAACACTGCTGTTACCAAAAGGCAATTTGATTTGCTTAACAAAATGAATGGTCTCAGTCTTTCATGTCGAAAGAACTGATAAAAATAACACGGCCGTCAGAACTTATAAATATTTTTCGTTAACACAACACAGCTGTGACCATTAGCGCTTTGATTCTCACAACGAACATGTTTAAGGGAAAGAATGTAATAATTATAATAATAATTTATTTGAGGTCGATAACCTAGGGAGTGGTCATCCAATCTCTCGAGCCAGAGGCTCATGTAAAAACGCTCGACAAAAATACAATTTAAGTTATAGTACAATTTAAGGTATAAAAGAAATAACTAATTTAACTAGTACTTCAATAATATATGATACAAAAACTTAAGACAAATGTTCAAAAAATACACCTATAGCTATATTAAAAAGTTGTAAAAAAGTGAATGTTGAATGTTTTGTGTTAAAAATAAAAAGCTAAAAATTGGCGAATACATGTAGATTAAGAAGACCACTCTTAGAGGCATTTGCTACACTGACAGCTGGTAAATTTAGCGCCCTTAATTGGTGATCAAAATTATGTCAGTGTAGTGGCCAATTTGGAGGCAGCTGGTAGTTGGTTCCAAAAATGAGAAATTAAGAAGGCCAACAGCACTCACAAATATATTTTCCAAATTAGAGCTTAGGCCATTCAAATTACTTGATGTTTCGTAACCCGTTTAATTGCTTTCTTTAAACCCTTGTCAACAGACGATTGCACGTGTAGCCACACATAAAAATTCAGATGTCATTCCCAGTTAGGCATGATTGAAACTTTAAGGCCCAGTTGTTATGTTTAAAGGTTCACTTGTCCTTGCTTCAACAACACAGACTGATCCATTAAATACAATCCCATTACTTAAAGCTCCTGAATGTCCCATGAAATGGCTATTAAGTATTCCTTAGAACCTTTTCTTTTCGTTTCCAACTCTTAAAAGAGTTAAAATTATTGCCTTGAAAATCAAACACATGGCGAAATTTGGTTTTCTTTTTTTCTGAATAACAATTCTTTCCTTTCTAGCCTGGCCTCTGCCTGGCCTAATACTTTCAAATGTATTATGATTGGTTTATTTTTTCATAACATGAAAACTGAAGACTGGGTACATGTACTTGTACAACAATTAATGCAGACTGAGACCAAAGCTGTCATTAAATTTTAAATGCATCACATTCCTGTTTAATTGATTGTCTGTGTTGATACTCCGGGCTGTCATGCATTTGTGGGAAGTTAAACGGAATGTTATTCCATGAGTGACACCAAAGAAGTTACATATATATTAGATGGGTGACAGTTATGTTCTCAGTATCTTGTCTGAATTTTATAACCAATCTGCTACATGTATCTTCACTCTGGCTAATGTGCATTTTACACTCACTCTGACCATTTCCAGAAGCCTTTTATTGCAATAGGGGACCTTTCTAGGTTAGGGAGTGGCTATGGGTGGTTATGGGAAGCACAGGTAGGAGTGAATGGGTTAAATAAGCTTGCCTGCTCTTGTTTTCACAGATGGTGTTGCCACTACTTCAGGTAATAGCAATAGTGCTGGTTCTGTAAGCACTGCCAATGGTAATGGATGTAGCAATAGTGGAATAGGAAGCAACGGTGGCTCATCCAGACTGGGTGTGCGTGAGATGATGCAGCGAGCAGTAACTGCTGCGAGATCTGCATCATCTTCACTGGCAGGACTTGATGTAGAGGAGGATGCTCCTATACCCACCTTGCATTGGCCTCCAGATGGTACAGGTGATTAGTCACCAAACACAGATAGCTGTCCTAGTCAAAATTATTTCTCTTTTCACTAATGAAAGGTTGTTCACCAAGCTCAAGTAATGGCCCCCAAAAAGTAGTTCCCTCTCCATCCCCTGATGTAATGTGATCCCCAAAAGAAATGATCACAAAAGTAGCATACCTTTCTTTTTAACAGTGTTCAATGACATTTAGTGTTAAGAAATTTACCTGTAATTAGTTAGCCTGGACAGGCACGGATTAACTACATTGTAAATCCACACCTCACATTAATTATAAAGTTTTTGTAAAACTTTTGTGCGTGCATTTTTAACTAAATTTTGTCAAATAATCACAATTGACAACACTTGACTCAGCCAGCTTGTTTTAACATGTGAACCTCATGAGACATATCATGTATAAACTTAATGACTCCACCAATCAATTAAAGTTCAATGTTGGAAAGGTTTTAAGTCCATTATGCTTTGGGGCATAATGCTGGCAGCAGAGGAGTCTCTATTGAACTGTATTAACCTTCAATTGTCCACATTTGGTTGACTTAATAGATGCACAGGATGAAGAAACAGGACCCCTGTTAAACCCAACTCCGTCAGGATCTGTAGCTGCCCAAGGGCCATCAACAGCATCTACATCCGTTGCAGGTACTGCAGCGTCAGTAACAGCATCCAGCCAGGCTACAGAGTCACCCCAGACACAGCAGAGCAAGGCTCTTAGCTGTCTTAACCTGTTGTGTGAAAGTGCAGTGTTGGCTCCATACCTTCTTCAACTTTTGACGGCTAAGTAAGCAGTTGTTACTCAGATTTATTACATATGGAACTAAAACATCAGCTGCATGGACCCTTTATTGTTTTTTTTTTGGATGCTTTTGTGTTCAGTTTTTTTTTTCAAAATTTCAAAATTTTACTTCATTTTTAGTTTTATTAAAATTAACAAGAGTTTGCTTCATGATTATGCAAAGTGTTGATTTCTACGTGTTCACAGAAGTCCCTCACAGAGAAACACTGAAATGTTTGGATTGAGTGTCACAGGACACCCATGTTACCACACTCAAATTACGCAAGAAATAGGCATCCGGATAAAAAATTTTGTTATTGATACAATTAATCAACATAATAGGAACTTGTGATAAAAAAGGTATATAGCCTCAAAGGCACTTATTAAGCCAACCAGCCTTTGTAAGAGCCCTACTTTTCTATATAAGAAATTGTACAGCTTTGAAAACGATTATTTTTTTGAGAAACAAACAAATTTTTAAAAGTCAAGGCCTGTTCTAAGCTTAATTAAATTTTAATCATAGATTTTAATAATTTCATTTAAGTAGGATTTAAATAAAGAATTTTAATTTATTTTTGTAACTGAATTGTAATTAAGTAATAACTCATCAGAACATATGACTTCGTACTCTGAAGCAGTTTACCTTGTGATCCAGTAAGTTGAACATATTTCACATCCGGTCGTCCCTTAATCATTGCATGAAAACCAAACACTTGCATAGATTTCTAAATGACTTGGCAAACTTACACTTTATGGACAACAATTTAAGTTTAAGTCAAAGATAAAGGGCTTATCCAAAATGGTGAAATACACATCAAGCTACCACGCATTGTCTTGTTTCTCCAGTGATATAAATTACTAAATGGCCGAAAAATGGAACCAAATGTATTTTTTTAACGTCAAGATTTGGGCAGAATTGATCTGCTTAGGTGTGTTCAGATATTTGCAATGTCAAGGTTTGGCCAGTGTTGATCTGGTTAGGTGTGTTACAATGTATTTACAATCTCAAGGTTTGGGCAGTATTGATCTGGTTAGGTGTGTTAAGATATTTGCAATCTCAAGGTTTGGGCAGTATTGATCTGGTTAGGTGTGTTATTTACAATCTCAAGGTTTGAGCAGTATTGATCTGGTTAGGTGTGTTTAGAAGACTAAATTGATGCTGTCAGGAAGCAAAACAATGGTGTTGCAATTTAATAACTTTCAGTTTTTTACTGATGAAGGGCAAATGAATCGTTTTCCATGTATTAAGTATCTAGGGCCAGTAGTACTGGATGAGAAATGGAAATGGAAGATGCATATCAACAGCCTCTTACAAAAACTAGGGCATTGCCTTTTAGTGTTCAACCGAATTTATCATATGCTTGATAAGAGAAGTCTCATGGCATACTTTAATGGCCTTGTCTTACCACACCTGGATTATGCAGATGTTGTCTGGGGAGGTCAGCCAGGTCTTACAACACATACGAAACCATTGCAGTCTTTCCAGAATCGCTTTGCAAAGAAGATTGTAAAAACAAAAGTGACATCAGCTGAGGCCCTGACATTGTTGCGGTGGGCCCTATTGCACACGAGGCGTTTCGGTCATCGATGTTGTCTTGTGCAAGATGCATTGAAGGGAAAGATCCCCAAACATTTTGATGTGTTCAGTTCTACAATGAGCCAACAACACGGTTATAATACCCGAAATGGTTACATGCCCAAAGTCAGTAGGCCAAGAACAGAATGGGGCAGAAACAAAACATAATTATTATAAAGCAATTAACGATTGGGCCTTCCTGCCGAGTGAGCTCAAGAGACTGATGCCAAAATCGATTTTTAAACACAAACTGAAACAGTTTTTATTAAACCATTTTCAACTGTAGTTAGTATTTTTAATCTTAGTTCTAGTTTTAAACCTTAGTTAGTCTTAGTTTTTAGCCGTATTTAGTTTTTTTATGTATTTTTGACCGTCATTTAGAGGACTCTCCTGAAAACCACCATTAGGTGATTGGAGGCCTCCTCTTAAAATATTATTTTATTATTATTTTTGTTATTGTTATTATTATTATTATTATTATTATTATTATTATTATTATTATTCTCTCTTTTATCACAGTCTTTGCTGGTGTTCTTTTTGTGCATCAGCCGGGCGCAAACCATGCCCCTAGAGCGTCAGTCACTCAAGTCAATCATTCTGTTCATACACTGAGCACCTTTCTGAGGATTCGTGCAGATCCCAGCATGCAGATCTTTTGAATCTTTGTCATAGTAGCTCTCTCTGATACTTTGTTGATGTTTTCTACCATACCCTTCTTCACTGTACCAAGCGCACCAACAACCACAGGGATCACTACCGTTTTCATGTGCCACATTCTCTGTATTTCAAGTTCTAGGTCTTTGTACTTGCTTTTTTTTTTTTCAGTTTCCTTCAGTGCGATGTTTCTATCTGATGGAACAGTCATATCAATCAGTTTGCAGGTGGAATTCACTGAATCTTTAACGATGATGTCTGGTCTGTTCGCTGTTATAGTTCTATCAGTATTGACTGTGATGTTGTTATCTTTATTGTGCACCATGGTCTCTGGCTTGTGTTCGTACCATTTGTCTGTAATCTCTATATCATGATCTTTACAGATGCTCCAATGGAGATATGCTGCAGCATTATTGTGTCTGGAGATGTACTCTGTTTTGGCTAATACCTCACATCCAGATACAATATGGTCCACTGTCTCTTCATGTTGCGAACACATTCTGCATTTGCTTTCCACTTGCTGGCCACATATTACTTTCTGGTAGTTTCTGGTGTTTATTGCCTGGTCTTGAGCTGCTACAAGTAGTCCCTCTGTTTCTCCTTTCAAATTACTTGACAACCATTTGTTGGTGGTGACTGTGTCTACATGAGACTTCTCTAGGATCTTTGGATACTGGCCATGCAATGCTTTGTTTTTCCACTTTTCTTCTTTCATCGACTTCATCTTGGACTTAAACACGTGTTTCAAGGCTTTAGCATTTTCAGAGGCAGATTTATCTTCTCTGTTCTCAATCTTTGGCATTGTTACTTCCCTTTTGAATATAGTAGCATTCTTGGATATTGAATTTTTGGCTTTAGATCTTTCATGTTCAAGCACCTGCTTTGGATATTGCCCTTCTTTGTGCTTCAGATAGTGATCAAGCCCTATTGTTGCTGTTTTGAATGCTGTGTCTACATCAATCAGACCCCTACCTCCATGTTTTATTGGGATGTACAGCCTTTCTACATCTGCTTTAGGATGTAACTCTGCTTTAGGATGTAACATTATTATTATTATTATTATTATTATTATTATTATTATTATTATTATTATTATCGGAAGTGTTCAAGGAGCAAGAAGAAGAGAAGAAGCGCAAGTACCAGCAGCGGGTGTTAGATGTAGAAA
>JAJLRJ010000011.1:16967526-17092526 GCA_024195265.1 Dendrophyllia cribrosa | reverse complement strand
TGAAACTTTTTTGTGTATTTTATTTAGGGGGGAGCATTTACTTCTATTCTTGGCTCAGACGGTAGCTCGTCAAACAATAGAACAAAGACAATTCCGACCTCACCGCACTGCTACAGATGCTCGTCCAAAAGCCAAGTCCAAGACACTAGGAGCCAGTGGAACGACCCCTCCACTTCCTGAACATGACTTAGATCCTCCAAGGTTTGCACGCAGGGCCCTTGAATTTATCCTACAAGACTGGAGAGCTGTCAGTGCAATGATGAGAGATGGTTGTCCACCATCAGGACAGCCAAGGTATGGTTAACTTGTACAGAATGTAAAGTGTGTGTATCTGTGAAACATGTATGTTCAACATCATTGCTTGTTGTACCAGTAGCTATATAGGCACATACGGCCACAACATTCTCTCCAAGCCACTTTGTCCCTAGCGGCTTCTCTTGCAATTCCCTGTCGCAATGCAGTCTTCCACTCGTCTGATGTAACAAACTGTGTTATAATTACTGTTTTACAAGGTGTAATCTTGCTTTTCATTTCGAAAACAGCAGTTTAGCAGAAGCAGGGTCAAGCCACCTCCTGTTTGAACATGAGGATCGCCTGTCCAGTCAGCCGGGTACAGTACGACTAGATTCATTCACACATTGCCTGGTAGCCAAGTGCACTCCCGAGGTAATATGACTATCAACACATGGGTAATCAGGGTCTGTTGTTCTATCTAGTATTGTTTTTTTTTCGTTGCATGACCGTATTCATTTATTTACTTTATGTTTATTTTAGAATTTCACAGTATTGTATTTATTCATGTGATGAAAGAAAATGCAATGTAACTAGCTTAACTACATGTTTATAGGCACAATAATGTATGTTTCATGCAGCTATAAAAATCTGTTGTAGATACTTGATCCTCTTCTGCTTACACTGGTGACTGCAATAGAGAACTCTACTGATCCTCACAAATCTGAAGAAATGAGCCTGGCTCGGCGCTTCATTAGGTCTGTTGCCAGAGTTTTTGTTGTGCTTGCATCACAAATGGCCCCTGCAAATGGCAAACGGAAAGTGTAAGTCATTAATTACAGATGTTAGGGGTATGCAGATTGTAATAGCTAGACGCTTTAAGCTGGGTGGCATGACCGATCTACTTTGAACAGAAAATGTATAATGGAAGATACAAAAGAGGACCAGAAATGCAAAGAGCATGAATAAATTTGAAAAATCAACTTTCAAATATTCACTTGAAAATGGCAGGACTGACATTGCGATTGAGGTGCTTCGCTTTCAAAGAACGAATCTCAACGATGTGAAGTAGTAAAGAGGTTATAACTTGACTTGTCTAGAAAGTATTTCAACCTCCAGATAAAATGATTATCTGGCAAAGAGCTAAAAGTGATTTGTATAGGGAAAATTAGATTCACATGAAATGATAGCGGATTTTGCTTCAGCCAATGAGAGCATCGTTAAATGCTCAACCAGAATCCGCTATAGCTCACCTCCAGTCTCCCTTCATCTCACTTGTTAGAGCATCTGACTGGTGTGTGACGGTCCTGGAATCAACTTCTGTCGGAATTTTTGTTGAGTTTTCATGTTCATGATGAACGCAATATGACTGGGCTCTACATTTACAGTGTATATCAGACCGCATTAAGCCCGAACAAACGATCTTGACTTTGGGAATTTTATTGAAACTGAACATGTGCAAAAGTGATAAGAATAAAGTCCTAAAGTAAGTAACATAGTGATACAAGTGGCTACAAACATATACCTGAAACTGCTGCTTATAAGCCCTCCCGGCTTGTAATTGGATGGTCATTCGATGTTCACTGGATCGATTCACTCATTTCATCGATTCACTCATTCCATCAGTTCTCTCATTTCACACAATGCACATTTATGTCATGTTAAGACATGTTTTTGTATTTGGAAGATCTATGATAACCGCTGAAATATAAATGCTTCGCTGTCGAAATGCTAGAATTAGTTATTTTCTCAGGCCGTGAATTGTAGTATCTCTATGAAGTTTGCGGTTAGCATGACTTGTGACTTTTGAGAATGTAATTCTCTCTGTTGAAATAATAGTTTCTTCTAATTGTTTTCAGTCCCTTAGAGTTTATTCTGTGTTGATTAGTTGTGTCTCAGAGCTAGGAACCGTTATTGCATTCAGCATAATCCATATTAAAATCTCTAGCATGTGTTAGAACAGCTGCTGTTTTGTTATGTATCTGATACTTATCTGTCAGTACTTTGTGAGCGTGTGGAGGGAGATAGAACCAGAACAATTATATTGTGTCTACAGCCGTTTATCATTTTCCTTCCCTCGCGTGCCTCTCGCTCCGCGCTCGTTGCTCCACAGGGAGCCCACACAATCTGTTTGTGTAACATGACCGTTTGTAATTTTATAGGAAATGTATAATATTTACCTCAATTTCATATTATAGCGACGTATCGCCAAATGCATGTACTGATCAACGCTAAATAAATGTTAAATTAAATGACCTTATTTGTTGTGTGTTGACGTCCTTTTGCCGTAGAAGTGATTTGTAGTGATTTTGAAGGATTCTGAGTTCGCCGTTGATTGTGCCTCTAAGAGAAGGACAAGGGTGGAAAGAGATTTTTGAACGGCTCCAGCAGGACGGTTTCTGGCTGACACATGAAAGTCTTGTTACGTATATCGACCGCTTGGAAAGTGTGGGATTTTGATTTTCTTCGAGAGCTAGCCCGGGCCGTTTGGACAGATTTTCGATCGAGAGGTACGTGAAGAAGCGTGAATCTTTCGGCCTTTCATCTGGCGATTTGAAAGCCAAGCGATGCGATTTTATGGGGAAAAATCGCCTCGGCGCTGGAGCCGTTCAAAAATCTCTTTCCACCCTTGTCCTTCTCTGAGAGGCACAGTCAACGGCGAACTTAGAATCCTTCAAAATCGCTCAAAAAAAACTTGTACGAAAAAGTACGACAACACACAAAAAATAAGGTAATTTTTTATTTAGCGTTAATCAGTACATACATTTGGCGATACATCGCTATAATATGAAATTGAGGTAAATCCTATACATTTCCTATAAAATTACAAGCGGTTATGTTACACAAACAGATTGTGTGGGCTCTCTGTGGTTGCTCGCGCTTCGTGACTCCCAGTCTGACATCCACTAAGTACATAATAGAGCGTTCCATATTCACGAGTTGGCTCATAAGAGCTTTGATTTTTCACGAGTAAAAAGGGTATAATAATAGAATAGTATAGTATAATTGGCTCCATTAACTTTGTTTAAACTCGTCATCAATAACTTAGGTACATGTACATGTGACATTTGCATATTAGTGAATTAGTTTGTTTGTTTGTGAAACAGAGGTGCTGTTCAACCCCTGATGAAGTGCCGGCGCATTTTCCAGTCTCTTTCTACCCTAGCCATTCCTGAACTTGTTCAAGTGGCTGATGCATTACTGGCCCCAGTGCGCCTGGGCATCTGCCTTCCAGCTCAACCTTTCAGTCTTCTGTCTTCAACGCTGGAAGCCACACAAGCCAGTGAAGATTTGTTCACAGTGGAGCCATTGTCTATGAGACCTTCCACGCCATCTTCAGTTGAAGAAGTTTCCACGCAGGAAAGGCCCAGTGTGCAAAGGGTACGAAACCCAAGGCACAGAAGGAGACAAGTAGTTACCATCCCTCGAGCACAGGAGCAGAGTGCTGTACCTGTAGAGGGGGCCGCTGTTGAAGGAGAAGAAGTGGAGGTACTGGTGTTAAGCTTTGGCTGCAGGGTTATGTTCATCGTAATTTTGTTTTATATCGCAATAGAAAATGACACATATTGATGTAAACACAGAATGGGACTTGAAAGAATTCTAAATTTGTAGCCACAGGCAATGGTTTCAACTCTATCAAACTTCCTCAAGTATTTCCTGCAGGTTATGTGAGCACAAGGCAGTAGTTATTTTTCTTTAAAAAGAATACAAAATGATCTGTGATGATGTAATACCTACATGAGAGCGTGTGTTGTGGTTATGGATTACAGGGCTGGTGAGATGCCTTTGATATTACTTTAGGAAATAAGTAAACAAGGTCAAGTTGTAACTCTCTTTTGCCTTTTTGCTACTTAAACAGGTTGTTGAAGGGGGAGAGATGGAATCAGAGAGCCATGAGGAGGCAGCAGATGAAGAAGTTGAAAGTGGAGCAGCTGGTAATGAATCTGATATGGATCTAGACTTACTGGCTGAGAGTGAAAGTGACAGTGAAGAAAGTCAGGTAACAACAGTCAGTACCTAAGCTGTGTATGGTTTCTACTATTCAATACCATTCTTTAAAAATGTTTCTTTTTTCTTTTGTATGTTGAAGAGCCACAAAATTTTCTACCAATAATCATGCTCACACAAAATAGGTGTATATTAATTTTCAGAAAGAGAGATTTTTTCATCTACAGTGGCATTTCATATTGACTTGTTCATTCGGTATCAAATTTCCCTACAACTGTGGTTTGTTAGTTATCTTTCATGTTGGAAACTAACATACACATACCTCTTACATTGAGGCACACCTGGCTGACATTTGTTATTTTGATACAACTGATTTTACGTATAGTTTTCAAAAACGTATCTCAGGTCCATGACCTTTGTTTTTAATATTTATTACTGTTATCTTAAAATTTATAAGGCTCATATGGTATGCAAATAATCTCTATTTTTATCAGGTTGGTGAGGCCCATATCGTTGAAAGTGTGCGTCGCAATCGTGTGACTGGCTCGCTGATTGGCTCAGATGGAAGCGCTAGCATGCATGGTGAACATGTTGAGTTATACTCGGAAGAGGAGTCTTCTACTGGAGAAGAAGAGGAAGAAGATGAAGAGGAGGAGGAAGAGGTTGTGGAGCACAATGAGCATGACACTGCTCAGCCAGCAGAGAGTTTGGATAACAGACCACCAACAGCAGCAGGTATGTCATGCATATGCTGCAGCCTATTGCAGTGTGTAACTTGACAGCTCACACTCATCCTTTTCCTCCACTAGGTGCAGAGCGTAGTTCCACTCCTCATGCAATGCAGTGGGCTATCCGTGCGAACACACAGTCACGACCGTCGTCTAGTAGTCTAGCAGCTCCCCAAACCACAGGGGGATCAGGGTTCATCTATGTCGACTCAGCATCGCTTAGACGAGGTGGCAGTAATGCAGCAGCTGCTAGCACTGGCACCAGTGAGTTGCCTGGGACTAATGTTCCTCACAGTATGAGCAGCTCTGCCAGTGCTCTGGCACGAGCTTTTGGAATTGTTGTCAGGGAGGTGAGTGCTGCCATTACTTCTTAATATTACCGGTTCATCAAGCGAAGCTGCTGTACAAGCTGCTGTACAGGCTCCAGGCCATCACCACCATTCCTACATGTTCAAACCAAGTAGACCGTATTTATAATACGTAACATAGCAGGGTTATTGATAGGACGACACTGTTTCAATCTTTCCGGCAGCCTGTAGGAATCTCAATAAAAATTTGAGAACAATCTATGTAGGGCAAACAGAGCTTTTTCGTTATGCTTTGCACTTTCAATATAATAATTTTTTTTTAAATTTATATACGTTTAAAGGACCCTAGTCATCCAAAATGCACTGCGCGCTCAAACGGTGAAATCCGCCATTTTCGATGCCATCGAAATTACCGAACATTGCACAGTGAATCGGAATCTTACTGCATCGTCCCAAGTTGTGTAAATGAAAGTCTGTAACTGTTATCGTAGCTTTTTTGAATTATTAGTCTATTGGTTTGAATGATTTTTTCGTAGTTTTGCGCTACCGATGGACAAGGTTTTGACATCCAAAGTCAATGGTCTTATGGCCTCACGGTTTCCCAAGCGCGGACGGCCGAAGGCGCCAGGAAATGCAAAGAAAACTATCTTTCCACCTTTGGATTACGAGCAAAAGTGAGGTTGGAATCGTACGGCTAAACCATAGCGCGAATTGTTGTTGTTAAAGAATGTACAACAGTTGCATCCGGCCGTGAGAATTATGAAACAGTAAACATGCTGGAGATTCAAATATTTCAAACTGATTTCATGATGGATGAATAACGCCATACGTTTAACAACGAAAGTACAGCTCAGCTCCGAGACACGCAACTTAAACGCAGAATTAACTCTGAGGAGTCGAAAAAAATTGTAATATGCCATTATTCTATGGAATCATTGATGAAGTAACTCTATCTTGGAAGCAATGCTATTAACCGCGGACTTGCGCAAAATCACGGACTGAGAAATTAACTCAGTGATCTTAGCATTCAGCGACTACTACTGATCTTGCAAACTATGCGCTAAAGAAACAATATTGTTATGCCGAGAACTAGCAAACAGCGATGGCATAACTAAATATTCTCATAGTAAACGGCTCTGGAAAACGTAAATATCTCCCGTCAGTATCAGAGACTTTCCTAAGATCAAAGAATCGGCAACATTTAGAACAACAGTCCTGTTATCTCAATTTTGATCTATAAAAAGAAAACAATCTCTCAGACACGTACTTGGGGTAACCCTATTCTAAAGCCGGGCTGAAATGCGTTTTTGCGACAAGCAGGATTTGTGCTAGGCCAGTCACCTTTTATAACGATATTTTTATAAATATCTCGCCTCTGACCTTTCGCGAAGATTTCCTTACCTTTGGTCACGCGCCACGCGTAATATAATACCGAAACTCCCGTATGTAAACAAAAACAAAGGTGTGGCTGACCAGGGTCCTTTAAAGATTTCTGTTACCCGATGGAGGTTACTTTTACTTTTATTTACTGATTATTTTCAAATCTAACTATCAAATAAAAGAGTTTGAAATAACAGACAAATACTTAAGACATTCCTGAAAGGTGTGTTTTACAAACGTGGATGGTTAAATTGGTCAATCTTTAAACAAACTGAGGAACCGTAAAAATTATTTCTGTCAGCCTGATTTACTTGTAGTCCCTTTTGCCATCTAAAGAGGTTGTCTCCCTTAGTTTTCGAACCGAAGATTTTGGTTCGAAAAATAGATTTCTCTGTTGTTTTTTTTCAAAAGCCTTCACCTTAATAGTCATAAACACGCAATTCGTTTGATCCAAAATAATAAGTTAACTTTTTTATGATTTATTAAAGTTTCACGTGGTCAGTACTAGCTTTTATCTCGTGAATACGCGAAGCGTGTTCAAAGAGATATAGTATACGGGTAAAGATACGCAAATTAGTCACTCCATGTTTCTCAGTCGTAAATCTGTAAACTTGTTAGTTTGTAAACTCCCCAGGGTGTTACGTAGTGTCTCGTTTAAGACATTGTATTACGTAATGTCTTGTTTCAGACAGTGTCACGTTAAGATGTTTTCTTATTTGTAAACTGAATACGCTTATTTGCAAACTGCAAATGGAATTAAAATGGCAAAGTAAAATGTATCATTTTACTGGTTTTTATCTCCTGCAAGTTAATGTTTAACTTACAGGAGAATATTGGGTGTTTTTTTTTGCTCCTTGTTTTAGGCTTATTCGCTCAAATCGCTGCTCGCAAAGGCATAAGTGCCGAAAGCATAGATTGTCGCGCCTGTCTGCTAGCGAATTTAATACGTAATGTCTCGTTTCAGATTATGCATATTTATGTCACGCTAAGATGTTTTTTTATTTGTAAACTGAATACGCAAATTAAAGGGGCAGTGATGTCACCATTTTTAGTGTCACTTATTCATATCAGTGAAAACCCAAGAATAATGGTCCATTTTTGTTAAAAATTATTCAACTGTTGCTCTTAGAGTGAACATAAGTGTCTTGGGCTGCAGATGGCCAGGATGGAAATGGGTTGCATCTTGAAAAAATTGGGTTAATCTTTTCAAGTTTATCGCTTCTGTCTTGGAAAACTCGCTAAAACTCTTCTTATGGTCGATTTTCTCTTCGATAATTCACTTGATATCTTCCTCTTAGTGTTTGATAAGCATTTCGTGTTTCACAAAGGTACTAAGTTTCAATTTGGGGCAGTTTTATTTTATTATTATTTTATTTTCCAATACGGCCATCCCTCAATCTGAGGATTATTGGCCGGGCGGTCCGAGTGATGTTAATTTACAGAATTTGCTACCAGGCTCTTGAACAAGTTTACATTTGAGGCCTGGGAGAAAACAGTCTGACAGACAGTTCTAATCACGAATAGTTCTTGGGTAAAAAGGAAGCCTATTAGATTCTGTATTGCATATTATGGGGAGGTGCTAGTGTGGTTTTATGTGGCGTGAGTGTCTAGTTTTGACCCAAAAACTTAAAATCACCATGACATAGCTCCTTTAACATTACGTTTTTTCGTATTCACGAGATGGCTCTTAGAGCCCCTTTGATACACCGATGAAACCCGAATAAATCACAAACATTACTGTCGCTGTTAAAAAATCAAAGGGCTCTAAGAGCCATCTCGTAAATACAAAACAACGTAAGGTTAGTTTTAGTTGTTGTTAATGTTTTGTTATTAAGTTTCAAGCTTTTGGTAATTCTTTTACTTAGTAAACCGTACAAAAACCCTTGTATTCGCAGTTAACAGTTAGCGGGAGCGAAAAGAGGAAAGGCCATAACAGAAATATGTAGGTGAACGCTTGTTCGTTTGTCTCACGAGGGAGTCAATTTGAGATGTTAATCGCAACGTTTCGACTGCTATTACTGCTAGTCCTCATCAGGCAGTGAGGTCGATTGGTTACACTGTACGTGTCGTTTATGAAGTACGTTGGGTTGTTACTGTTGGTGCATTTCGATCCTCATTATTATTCCTATTAGATGTTGGCCCCACACTGGTCCGATTTGTTATCGATCGGCTGTTGTGGGCCTCTTTAACCCTACGGGTGTACCAGTGTGGGTGACGGTCAATAAACTTAACCTCGTTCCAAATTGGAAAGTGCCCGGTCTTGTTAGCGTGTTCCGAAACCGCTGAGGTTTGAGCACGAGTAAGCCGTATGTCTCTATCGTGTTCTTTTATCCTTTCGTGCATCGATCTCTCTGTTTACCGGATATACTCTTTGCCGCATTCGCAAGGAATCTTATAAACAACACCATCTTGTTTATTAGAGTCAAGGACGTCTTTAGGTCGCACCAAGTGTGACCTAAGCGTTGGGGCGACCCCGTAGCTGTCCAAACGATGTCTGTGATTGGCGAACGATACAATTGATGTATCACTTGAACAATGCCCCTATCCCTAATCCCTAATCCCTATCCCAGCGGGACAAATCTATTGTTTTCTTAGCGAATCACAGACATCGTTTGGACAAGTGCTGGACTACCCAAGCGTTGTGTCAGATTTGAAAACAGTGCCTGAACATCAACCACATTTATAATAACAGAAATGTACGTTTCGAACTAAAATCCGTGGTCGCTTCTTACAGAGACAACCTCTTAAATTTGCCGTGAACAGGAACTTTGATTAAGACCAATCAACAGGTGTAGCCTGCATGGTCCCCCTCTCTATTACTCAGAAACATTTTAAACTGAACCTCCTTGACAAGTACTAGGTAAAAATAAATTTGCTAATTTATTATCGGAAGCTTTTCTTTGGATCAGGAGCTAACTCTTTTACACGCCTCATCGTCACAATAGTGATGGAGGGATGTACTTATCTTTTTTTTTTCTTACCCAGGTGACAGACCTTCTCAATACTGCCCATAATCCTGCAGTCCTGCCAGCTGAATGCCTGACTCCTAGCCCTTTATCCTTAGCTGAGATTAGCACTTTGGTAGACCAACAACTGCAGGCTGCCTGGAATTGGCTAGCTATAGTGTTGGATTGCACTGAAGCTCAACTGCGATTTGGTTCATCACTGTCTGCAGCTGCAACTGATTTTTCCCACTCTCATCCTCATCCTAAACCTAACAAAGACCGGCGAAACCGCGAAGATCCTTTACTTATGAGAGCGTTAGAAAACAAAAGGAAACGATCTGTAGTTAGACGGTAAGGAGGCCAGAAAAAGAGCACATGTACTTGCCTGTATTACAATTTTAAGAAACAAAACGTCTCTGTGGCATTTTGCTGTGTTCCTCAGGAAGATAACCAATTTACCATGGCTGTAAGAAAATAATGAATCAAATGTTTGTGTGACAAGAAAACATTACATTCCAGCTGACCACAAATCTGTACCCTTGCAATGCTCAGCAGAAGTCATCAGTCACAACCTCTAACTTCATATTGTAACTCAGTTCTCAACGCATTCTAACTTCATCTCTGCGTTATTAACGAGAATATGATATGAAAGACTTTTGAATTCTCTTTAACTTTCTCGAGTGTTTGTTTCAGGTCACATACGCACAAACCAGTCCTTTTATATATATTTATATTTATATTTATTTATTTATTTATTTATTTATAAAACCAATGAATAATAATGTGACATCGCAATGTTATAGCCCTGTCACACTATTGCGTATCGTACTAGCGTATGCCAGCGTATGGAAAATATCACTCATACGCTGATATACGCTGTCATACGCTAGGGGTACGTTAGGCATAGGTTGTATACGTTTCAAGCAGGGTCGTTTACGGTGGCATACGCTGGCATACGGCGAGGCAGAATTTTTTTTTTAAGCATGCTTAAAAAATTTGTGCGTATTCTGACGTATGGTTTATACGCTAAACATACGCTAGGCATACGCTGAATACGCGAGAGTTACGCCAGAGGTTCGTTACTCATAGGTCAGGTACGCTGGTCATACGCTGTATTTTCAAGGGAATTTTGTGCGTATGAAAATTATTTTATGAATTTTCATACGCAACTCATACGTTTCTTTAATACGCAATAGTGTGACAGGGCCTTTAAACAGCCTTATGCAAAACGGGTAGGTCAAAAGGTCAAAATGTTATAAAGTTGGATTGATATATAATTTATATTTTTTTCTGGTTGGGTTTTTCTAACGGCAGGAGACATGGTGCTGCTGGTAGTAGCCTCGATACTGGTCGACAGGATTTCCTCGTCTATGTTCTTTCCCTTCTTAGAGGCCACTCAAATGAACATGGAGGCTCCTTACCTCAAATGGATGTTTCTTCATTGCCTCACGTGGCTTATGTTTTAGATGCTCTAGTTTACTACATCCGAAACAACCCTAATGCAAGCTCACAAGCGAAACGGTCTAGTGTTGACAAGACTTCAGCTGCTGATGCAGCTAATGAGGATGAAGGTGGTGACGATGTTGATGACGAGGACAGTGCCAGTTTTAAAAGAGATGCAGAAGAATATGACGATGACACAGATCATGTTGAAGATGAACCCATGCCTACACCTAACACACCAGGACACTTGCACAGGTATCTTGGTTTGCCTCAGTTTTGCCTGCATGCTGAAGTTAAATACGTTAAACGGTTGATCAACAGACATGAATTTACAATGAAAACACAAAATCCTAAACATTTTACAATTGTCATCTATAAAGGCATAGCAAAAGAATTTAATCTTTCTTCCTTTTTGAAGATATTTGTATAATTTATGCAAATATCTTCTAATGCTATTGTTTTTCGTTGGTTCTTTGGTTCTTTCGTTGGACCGTCTTGGGCCAAAAGTACTTTCAAGTGTGCGGTAGGGAAATTCCCGACTGGGGTAGGGTAATGTGTGATCTTGAAATTTCTTCATTTCTGAAGAATCACTTTCTGTTTATTGTAAAGCTCACCTAGAAAATCCCGATAACTGTTATCGGGACTTATCGAGGCGAGATAAAACTGGTTATGTTCCTAAAAGATACAAAGAGTCATTTTACCGGGAGAGGGAAAAGCTACATTTTCCGCCTTCTTATCAGTTTTCTTAGAGGAGGGGAAAGGTTTGTCACTCGAACACGTTTTAGAAAATGGCGTCTTGTTTACGCCACGCACTGATTACAAGACGTCAATGAAAACACACACCGCCGGAATGAAAACACACGTGGCAAGACTTCAAAATGGGAAGAAAAAGGCCTGGCCCCGGTTGTTCAAAAGGTGGATAGCGCTATCCACCGGATAAATCACTGTCCAATGGATAACACAATTGGTTTTGCTAATACTAATCCACTGGATAGTGATTTATCCGGTGGATAGCGCTTTCCACCTTTTGAACAACCGGGGCCAGATTTTCAATTTTCATCTTCTTATGGCTTGTACACTAATGGTCACATCCTCGCGTCTCCTTGCAGCAGGCGATTTTCACGCGTGCCGTAAAATAGCAAGCTACATAAGATAATTAAAGTTCTGTTAAACTAAGCGTTATTAGTGCAAATATATTCACGTACGATTTGCGTACCTATGTTTCCTTCCTGCCTCAGTCCCTCTTACCCAGCACCCACCCTCCCTCTTTTTTAGTGTTGGCACACTACAAACCAGATACCCACCACCAGGATAAAAATGTAGTCGTTGTGTGAAGGTCGTTTCTGTTGTTGCAATATCTGAAATGGGAATTATTGTTGTCACTATCTACAGCTTCTTTGTGCGCACTGACTCCACCACGGTGCTGGGTTGCACCCCTCCAGACCCATACCAGCCTCCTGTAGAGGAAGCACTGCCTCTTGCCTGCCAGCCTCACCTACTGCATCCCGGAGCACGCAGGGAGCACATGTTTGGTACTGTGCATGAGCAGGCTGATGGCAGTTCATCCCAAGTCAGCAGCATGGCTTTGTTTTCTTCTGCGAGACAAGTCAAGTCTAACTCTGGAACTGAAGTGGGACAACCAGGCTCTTCAAAGGAAACGAAAGGTCAGAGAGGTTTGGCATTACAGTTAGTTGAGGTGCAGGGTTGTTGAAAATAATGCAGGGGTTCTGGTAAGGAGCAACTGTGTTCACTGCTCTCTCCTTTTAATATTTTTTAACTCGTGAATAGGCGAAGCGTAATAAACGGGTTATAGCGGTGAGCAGACGGTGGCAAATAAGCAAATTAGTCACTCCTTCCTTCCATCCCTCCGTCCATCGATGGGCTGTAGACGTTTCTTGGTTATAACCTATCTGCGGACTTTAAATGGATATTTCAGGACTGAGGAAAACGATACAGCACAATAAATGTTGTTTTTTAAATGTGTGAAGTTTCGCTGCCTTTTCTAAAAGTTCAAATAAACCAAATTTATGTCTTTCATGTCTTAGCGTGACACAAATACACATTGTTTGAAATAAGAGAGAACTGAACGCGGTTAAAATATTAAAATTTAACCGCACAGACTGCCTGTGACCTCGTGGCGCAATCGACCGACGCGCTGTTTGGCTGAGCCATAAACATTCAACTCTGAATTGAAACCTGTGGCGATTTTTGTCATTAAGTAATGATCCGCATAAGAAGGACAGTGCTGAACGGCAATGCACGATGGGAATGTCAACGTTTTTCATTGTTACAACTAGTGATCTCATTGGCGTAGACTCAAAAACCGCTTAAAAGTTAAGGTTCAAGGTGCATTAAGTCTAATTTTTTTAGGGTTTCAAGTATTTTGAGACCCAATCGCACAACATGCAATTTTTCAAAGATATTGTATGTGGGGAACTTTATCAAAGAAGCAAAATTAGTAGCTATTGTCTTCGGCTATTCTGATTGGTTAAGCACGAACATTTCCTATAATATATTTGACGCAAATGGATTTTTTGTATTTTTATAATGAAATATTATTATAAACCATCAGCCCCTCCTCTATTCTTGAAATCAAAGATATTCTATGTGGGAAAGAGCCAATGCCGCAGAACAATGAAGTTTACTATAGATGTGAAGCATTACTAAAAGTTATTTCTCGCGGTGACGCCGCTATCAGATATCATATGTCGTCAGTGGATCTGTTCCTCAAGTGAAGATATATCCTTGCGTTTTTCTACTAAACAGCTTATGTACAGTAGACCTTAAATATCACACATTTCAAATGTGTGGTATTTAAGGTCTACTGTACATAAGTGGTCTACTGTGCATAACACGGATTACGGTATAAAAGATATCGAGCCATGTTTATAATTTAAACGTACCGTTCATTGCGTTACGCGTTGTGTAGATAAATTTGGCAATCTTATCGAAAGTGTTAATTAATACAATAGAGCTTCCACGAACTCGAGTGTCTCCTCAACCAAATGGACTAAGCACATCTCGAAATTCAAAATTTCTATTTGACTACATTTCGACACCTTTTTTGTAAGGAAGGGTCGCTCAAATTTGAGCCAGCGATGTCTAGAGCATTTCTTATTCACGAGTTGGCTCACAGGAGCCTTTGATTCTATTATTTAGCAAGTAAACGTTTACTGCTCGTTCTACACTTTCTCTTCATCCATACTTATTACGAGTCTTAATAATGAAAATAATTTTACTTATTATTTAAAATCAAAGATCTACATTGCAATTTCATAATGTCTGTACTAATTACATAATCTTCGAAAGAAAATAACTCGTATCTTTGTTAACTTATGATTGGCCTTTGTGTACATCTCAAGAATGCATACTATATAACACGATCAACCCGATTATTACGAGAAGTGGGAACCTCTGCTCCCACTTGTGTGATTTCAGTTTAGTCTTTGGAAGCCTTTGTACATAACTTAGTGTTACAGTATAATTGTAAGTGTTTTTGTGATGTGTGTTGATGCACTGTAAATTAAAATGAATAATTAAAAAGTTAGAAATGACACACAAGTCATGGTATGATCAGGTCATGACTTTACCGACTTAATAAAATGTAGATGTTAGAGCAGGATTTGGAACGTCAAGTTCACAACGCCGATTGATGTATGCTTGGGAATGAAATTATGGAACAAAATTTGTAGTGTATTTTTGCTTACTGTTTGTAAAACGTATAACCAAACAGAGCCTGATACTGTGGATAAACTGAGTAGACATGTAAATGTTAACCCAGAGGCTATCATTGTCAGGTATGGCAATCATAGTATGCATACCTTAATCAAGCAGGTACATATCTATAGATATACAGAAATACTGACTGTTGACCCGTGTCTTTAGCTACCAGTGGCAGCTCTTCAGATGAACCTGTAGCGTCTGCCCCTGAATCTGCAGCTAGCTCTTCTACGCCCGTCATCTCCAATGGAATTTCTGCAAACTCCCTCTTGGGCCGTTGGCGTCTTTGTGTAGAGATGTTTGGTCAAGCCTTCCTTGAAGATGTTGGCTGTGAACCATCATCTGTATTGAATGAGCTAGGAAGGTTTGATGTGAAAGAAACTAAATTTAGAAGAGAGATGGAACGCTTGAGAAACTCCACCCAAAGGGATTTGACTCTGGAGGTAAATTTCTTTTTGCGTTAATTTTGTTGTGACCTTTGATTTAGTGGAAAGTACAGTACATTTGTCAGTTGCGTGTCGTAAATTGCATCATCATTCAAAAGCATGTACCGACACGTTGTTTTGTCAAACTAAGGCCTGGGGCAAACGTCGAATCTTAGTCGAACTTAATTCGTCGAACCTATGAATTTTCAAATAGGCGCATGAATGGTGCGACGTCTGCCGCAGTTAAGTTCGACTCAAATTAATTGGTTCGACTCCAGCATAAGTTCGACTTGCCAAGTCGGATAATGCGACAGTGGTTCGGCGTTTCAGCAAGCAAACGCCGTTCTAAACACGCGCTGAACTCAATTCATAAATCATGCAAATTACAAAATAATTGATTCAAATGTGATGGACTGCGCAAATGTCACAAAAATACCGACTCCCCCATCTGCCAAACGCTATTCCCCCCTCCCCCCCCCCCCCCCCCTGACGAGCATGCGCTGTACAAAGACAATTTCACGACCGGGAATGGCGAGCTATCGAAAGTCATTGCTGACATCGCGCAGCGTGATGGAAATGTGTTTTTCGTGTTTCACGAACACTAAATATAAATGCTTGAGATGCGAATTCCCTATTTGCAGTAAATGTTCAGTGTTTGAAAAAAACGAGGACGTTGAGGGATGGACAGCCGGTAAAAGCGTTGCTCAGAGCTGTATGTAATGCGAGTCTTCTCTTTCTATTTTTCGCAATTAAATACCAAAAAAAGGCCCGACGAGCACTGTATTTCGGCATTTCGCTAGCAAGTCCTAGCAGTAACTAGCCGCGCATCGAGTGAATAGCACGGGGACACGTGCTTATTCCCGTGTTTTAAGTGCAACTTGTGAAATAGTATCGACGCAGGTTCGACGTTTCCTACCACGCTGGAATTAAGTCGACTCTTTGTCCAACCTATTTTTAATAAATTCGACGTTACTTAGATTCGACGTTTGCCCCAGGCCTAAGAATAAATTCAAACGCATTCGTTGACCAAATTGAAATCGTTTCGATAGAAAAACTTCCTTTGTTTTACAATTTAAAATAAGTTGAGTTGTTGCTTCAAAGCGGTGAAATCAGTAAAAACAAAGAAATATGAAATCCTTTATTTTTTTTTACTTTGAAGCATTTGTTACCTAGCAAAGAGCGTTCTAGTTTACCACGTCGTTTCTCTGTGTTTTTTTGTTGTTTTTCACATTGCAAAATTTGGAATCTGTGTTGGCCGCGAGAAAGAGCAATAAACGAAGGGCAAAGGAGAGTGACACCGACAAAAACAAATTATATATGGCGAACTAAAGAAACTTGCATTTTACGAGTGGGGTATTGTCATATTACTCATATTACTGACACTTTGTAACACTATGTTTTTGTTGTGACCTAGGTTGAGCGCGACCGTTTAACATTAATACAACTAACTGTCCGGCAACTGAACACCCAGTTTGGCCGGCGTGGTCCCAGATCTCGCCCCATGACCATACATCGTGTCAAAGTCACATTCAAGGATGAACCAGGCGAGGGAACTGGGGTGGCAAGGAGCTTTTACACAGCAGTTGGAGAGGCATTTTTATCGGGAGAAAAGCTTCCTTCTCTTGACACAAGCACGAGTAAGTTTTGTTTTGTTAAGTTGTTTACAGTGATTCTCTTTTGATCAGTGCAGTCTTGAACTGACGTTTGCAAACTTGTGACATTGTCTAAAATCAAAGTACATGTTTTCAACTTTTATTCCTCGTTTTCAACTTTTCACTGCGAGGCTCAGCGGTGTAAATCTTTTGTTTTCTTAATCTCCGGGGAGTCAACATGGGAGTGAGGTGCGGGATTGCGGATAATTGGTTCTATTCTTTTCAAGTGAGACAATGAGCTCTATTCTTATTCAATGACATGCAAATTAGTATATTCCAATTTTCTGCAATCCCGCACCTTGGAGCAACATGGCCGCCGCGTGATAAAGGCCCGTTACTGAACAAGCCAGACAGTTAACCATCTGTGAATTACCCTTACCGGCAGACAACTGGTGAAACAAACTCATCGCGTATAATGGCTATTGTTCTCGTTACATTTACTTACAGTCCATGAATGTTTCTAGCTCTGTCATACACCTCATTGTTATTCAAAGACGTTCCGAAAGGGTTTGGCCTAAATCATACCGTCCAGAAGGACGTCGGACACCTTATCGAGACTTTTATAACGTAATGTCGACACTTAGAATTTTATTTTCAATACATTTTTAGGTGTAAAAAAGAAAATCTAAAATCCCCACTCAGGATTGAACCTGTCACCTCAGCTAGGCTTAGACTTACATAGACTTCCGAACCACTGTACCACCTAGCTTCTCGGGTTGCTTAGTCCTAAATTTAACTATATAAACTGCTACCCCTAACCTCAACTGAAAGCAAACCAGCTACTCCGTTATATAAGTCTCAATAAGGTGTCCGACGTCCTTCTGGACGGTATGATTTGGGCTTGACCTTCCGAAAGAGCTTCATTCATTAGTTTCCATGAAGGCGCGGCTGTGCTCATTATCATGCATTGGGCGGGCTAAACAAACAATAGCCGAATCGCGCTATTGTCTTCTCTTTTGTTTCGCAAAATCACACATTTACGCATAATATTTCACAAGAAAGAAAAAGACTAAAAGTGCCACTGTGATCAAAAATACACATTTTCTGTTCTCTTCATATTTTGAAAATATAAGTACTCGTTGTTTCAAGTCAAAACTCGTTCGGGAAGAGCCATTATTTTCACTTTATATTTCGAATTCGGCTTGCCGCCATTATTCAATTAAAAAACCTCACCAACAATAGAAACACAATGTATTCCGGTACACGCAGAAAGACCCAACACATGTTGCAAACTTTCATTTGCATAAAGTAATTTACCTAATTATTTGGTAAATTTCACATTGTTATGAAATAAATGTGAAATGGCAGATCTATGATCCCAAGTTCTTCATCAGTTTCCTAAAAAAATTGACATAAAAGAGTCGCTCAAAACACAAACATTATTTTGACGTTTCACGGATGTGTGGGACAGAAGCCTAAATTTAATAGCAGTTCAATTAATTAACAGAACTTAAAGGCAAGAAAGACATTGAAACTCGAGTGTGTCTGTTATGTTTTTTTCCTTTGGGCTTAATATTATCAAGAACTAATTAGAAAGCTAAATGTGATGCAAAACTATGTCGCTTTAAAAACTCACCACTGCTCTCCTCTCCCATAGGCTCACAAAAATGAACACTGTTTCATGCCCGCTGAATCATCATGTTAATCATGATTAATCCTCTTGATTTGCAAGTGGCTTTTACTTTCCAATATGTTATGTTTGAATGTATTTCATCAAAACAGACATAGTCCAGCGAATTCGGCGCGCCACAAGTTTCCGGTACAAGCGTGATCGTGATGTGAGACGACAGCTGTCTGCAGACGCGCGCGCTTTCCATTTTAGTGGCAGCAACAGTAGTGCTGACGGAGAGGATGGTGACCCTCTGCCCTACCACCGACAGTCCTTGGGAGAGAGATTGTATCCACGAGTCCATGCCTTACAGCCTGTGAGTGACATGTATACCGTTTATCAAGAGTTCTTTGATATTAGAGCCACTGTGTTATATTCAGCTATTTGGATGACTGCTTTGTTATAGAACACCTACATCTTGGCATTCTTTAGTAATTACTATCCTGCAAAATCCAAACTGAAATGTCATATAAAGGTATAAATAACAACAGGATGCTTACTTTCATATAAGTCAAAAAGGTTATCACTCCCTATATTGACGTTTTTGTATATGAACAGGGACAATCATCGAACCAATCACTGTCATCAGCAATTTGTAATACTGAACTTTGTAAGAGTTGGAAAAAGGCGTTTGTCTCCGTTACTGATATTAGCTAATACTCTGCTCTCTTGCATGTTTGTAGTCCCTTGCTAGCAAGATCACTGGCATGTTGTTAGAGCTTTCTCCAGCCCAGTTACTGTTACTGTTAGCTAGTGAAGACACATTGAGGCAAAGAGTGGAAGAAGCTGTAGAACTTCTTCTTGTATCTGGCAAGTAAGTGCTGTCTTCCATGCTATCACCATTTAAAACAATAGCCATAGGTTCAGTCCTCCACTATGGCTGGGTGTCTGGGTTTCATTTTTTGACTATAACGCCATTACAGTGTGAATCTGCAATTAACAATAGCAATGACATAAAATAAAATAACTGAATTTAAAAATCTGCTGCCACATCTACTTTGAGGTCTACCTTTTTTAGAAAAGCTAAGGATTAAGTGAAACAGTACAGTGCAGTTCAGTGCAGTGTAGTGCAGTGCAGTAAAGCTAGGTCGCCCATGACCAGTTATTTGAACCAACTGGGATTTACTATAAAAGTTAACGCTAAAAAACAACGACGTTTCGACCGTTCAACGGTCATTTTCAAGTTGAGGAATAAAATTGTTAACATGCGCTTATGTAATCAATTGTAAAAATGCTAATGAAATACTGACTAAAACTCTAAAGTATTTACATAAAAAACAATATGAGAAAATTGCGGCAAGGATAATAAAACGCTAATGCGAAATGGACAATATAAATCAGGTAAACACTTTTGCACGGATCGAATCACTCTGTTTGTTCAGTTTCGGTTTAAGTTCACGGATAAAAAGCATTTCAAAAATCAAACATTTAAAAATTTGTTGATTCAACTGAGATTGCTCTATTTAATCAAAACGACCTAAAACTTTCAAAAGTACACAGGTTATAACAACAAAATGTAATTACGCAGACTGGCACAACTGAGATTTCACCAGCAGAAAAACACCACATGGTAAAATGACAACCCACGCGACACATCTTCATTTAGTAGGAACAGTGATTTGATAAAATATGAATTTTCTCCTAGGAAAGCTAACAATGACGGTGAAGAAGATGCGTCCAACTCTGTTGTGGACCTTGATGATCCTGAGGATGACAGTTCACCGTTATTCTACCAACCAGGCAAAACTGGTTTCTACTCTCCGTCTCCTGGGAAGTGCACCGAAGAGAGACTAAACTGCTTCAGAAATGTTGGCAGGTATATACATATACCCATGTAATGGATCAGATTTTAAATCGTTTAACGCAATGAATCACATTGTGACTCCCAAACGGCATCTCAATACGGGGTTCACACCATTGTCCTTTCATGATTAAAAAGCAAGTTTCCCTGGCTTCCAAGAATGGCCATGCTTTATGTTTTGACGGGAGAAGAATGTGCTTTAATACCAATATCTGCACGTTTAGTGATGAAGTGGTATTGAGCAAGTGAAGGCCCAGCGTTTCACTGTCTATCAGGGTAGTATCGATAGTGGATAGCAAAGTCTATTGATATTTGGGATATACATGGAACCGATCACCTATCTTGTTGACCCGTGGTGTCTGTTTTCGTTTTAGGATCATGGGCTTGTGTCTTCTACAAAATGAGTTGTGCCCAATCAACCTAAACAGACACGTGATCAAGCACATCCTGTCCAGACGGGTACGTAAGTTGCTTTATCGGTGCGTTTAGCTTATTATCATTTTGCTGCTCAGTAACTCCATTAATATGACTTGCCATTAATTTATCCAAACGTCTTTTTTGACACATCGTCCCTCCAGCTAATCCGTCTGGTGTATAAGCCGCGTAGACGTTTCTTTGATTCTTTTGTTAGTGTCTAACATACAGACATGTGGCTTGTATAAGTTCGGTGGGAGGTTTGATTATGCTTTGGTTTTCGCAACCTGTACAGTCAGTCAACTGAGATACTGCATATGAATGTTTCAATGATCTAATTTCTAGTTTATTGCTACCTGAAAGAATAACAAGATTACACGTTCATTTGTCCTTCTTTCTTAGATTGGTTGGCATGATCTTGCATTTTTTGACCCTATGCTGTACGAAAGCTTACGCAAACTGATTGTTGAAGCTTCATCTCCAAATGCTGAGGATACTTTTAAGGGTCTAGACTTGACATTTAGTGTCCAGGGGACGGCTGAGGAAGGCGACGGTCAAGTAGAGTTGGTTAAGGGTGGAAAAAATGTTGCAGTGTGTCCGTTAAACGTGCATGATTACGTGCGCCTGTATGCTGAGCAAAGGATGCTGGGAAGTAATACAAAAGCTCTTCAAGTAAGTCCAATTGAATTTTATTTGCCTCAAGCAACAACAACAGTTATTTCAGTTCAAAACGTTGACAAAATCAAATATTCCAAAATAAGAAAGACCTTGTCGAGACCCGGAGTTAAATGAAAAGGAAAATAACAGCTATGTATTAAAAAGCACTCCAATAACTCCAATAAGCAGTGATTTATCGTGAATATTTAATGTAAGAAATAGATGAGGCTATCTTGCCCTTAGTTCTTTATGGGCGTAAAAAGGACAGGTATTTGGCAAGGAAAGCTTTGTTTTCTATTGTAGTGTAATGACACTGAAAAAGTAATATGTACATGTATTGATAACTACCTTGTAATTGATTCTGATTGCTTGCTTTGCAGGCTCTTCGCAGTGGTCTACTGGATGTTATACCTTCATCGGCATTTGACAACTTAACGGCTGAGGATTTTCGTCTTTTGTTGAATGGTTGTGGTGAAGTCAATGTACAGCAGCTGATGAGCTATACGTCTTTTAATGACGAGACAGGAGGTATGCCATACAGTTAAACCGGTATTAAGCATACACCTTCCATTCAGCGGACAGTACTGAGCTACAGTCCCAAAATTGCGTTCCCATATTTACTAATATTTATATATGTAGATAGATAGGCTTAGCCTTACAGCGGAACTCTCTGAACAGAAACGACGATAATAAACTTAACGTAGGTAAAAGGTCGGAAGCACAAAAAAATTCAGAATTAAGATTGGCGACCGGGCTATTTATCAATTTTAGCAATTCTCAAAAACTGTATTACGCGACCGTCTGCACAGTACATTTAGAATGCACAAAAGCTCACAAAAACAACTTTTTCTCGGTCTAGAATAACTAGTATGACTAATTTCCGAAAAAGTACACCTGTTGCGTATCGAAAATTGCCCGAGAAACTGATTTGGAAATCAAAATTTCAAAAAATACACAGACATCTTTGCACAAGGCGACGCGAGTGAAGTTAGAACTATAAAATTCAAGTCTTGTTTTGTTTACATAAAATCTCTTTTCAACCTATGTAATGAATGAACAAGCACATAAAAATGGACAACAAAATCTTCTTTTGAAAACTTTTATTCAAATATCCGTTAGTTTATGTTTCAAAGCAAAAAGCGTACCATTAGCGCATCGAGAAGCTGTCTGGCTGAGCTCATGGCGAAATTCAAGATGTCAATCCGACCGAATTTGAGAACGTTTTATAAACATTTCTCCAAAACTAACGGGAACACAAAGAAAAAGTCAATGACAAATTGATATCAACATAAATTTCCATAGAAAAATGTATTTTTTTTTACCGTTAACTCCCTCGGCTGCTTTTAAATTCTTTGAAACTCCGCTTCTTCGCGGGTGTAAAGTTTCAAAGGTTTCAAAATCGCACAACATTTTTCATGCCGTTGTTATGTACGTTTAAAGTCCGATTTTACTTCTCTTAGAGTTCTTGTTTATTAATTTTCTGTGCGGCATTAATAACTTGAAACATTTATTACAGTTTTCAAAGTTATAAGGAGCCGTTTAAGTCAATGTCTCAAGTATCGCGCTGTTTAATTGTAGTTATTGATCTTTCCTCTTTACAGGGGCCGGAGCTGAAAAACTGCTCAAATTTAAGAAGTGGTTCTGGTCTATTGTGGAGAAAATGACCAATGCCGATAGACAGGACTTGGTGAGCACTACTACACTTTTGTTTGTGTTCATTTGTTGGTACAATACAATGCAATGCAATGCAATAACTTTTTTATGCACGATAGGTTTTAGAGCATAAAGCTTATGGAGTCTTGTTAGAACATAAGCAGGGGAATAAATAATTAATAATAGTAAAAATTAAAATCCCTTATTATCCAAAGGCTACGAAAAATTTCAAATAAACAATAGAACCACCGTCTTAACTTTTTTGGGATATGCTCTTGTTCTACGTATAATTGTAGATTTTTAGAAATACCAGGGCCCCTTTGGATACAAGCCTAGTTGCTGATTGGGCTCAGTAACCTGGCTAAATAACGATGACTATAAAACTACTATTTAATTGTTAGAATTATCTTATACTGCCACATAACTCATCGTACTTTTGAAACGTCTGAGTTGACTTATAACTTGTTACATATCCTTTAGAACTGTTCACTTGTTCATGACCATGCAGTAACTGTGATTCTTTATTTAAGGTTTATTTTTGGACGTCAAGCCCTGCTTTGCCTGCAAGTGAGGAAGGTTTTCAACCTAAACCTTCGGTTACAGTCAAACCGGCTCATGACCATCAACTACCGACAGCAAACACGTGTATTTCTCGACTGTACATCCCACTGTATTCTTCTCGTGCAATTCTTAAAAGCAAGCTGCTTCTGGCTATCAAGACTAAAACATTTGGATTTGTGTAGAACGAAATTAAATTTAGTCCGGGTTGGTCTGTGGTCTATGGATGACCAGAGTGAGGTGTGATGAGCCAAAGTGTGTGTCTAGACGAAGTTATAGTGATCTGTGTTATTTTATTTTGTAAAATTAAGGCTATAGGGTGTGCGTTGTTGGATGATGCTATTTTGTAACATATTTCCAAGGTTTCAACTTCACTTTACTTTCTAAGCATTAATTTAATATCAATAAAACGGAAGCTGACGCCTTGAGTGCGACATAACTGTACAGCATTATTTTTTAAAAGTGACATTAACTTGTTCGTTCTCCCAATTTCTTGCAATGCCTTAATAATTTCACACGCACTGATTGCCCGACAACCATTGTTTCTAAAATTAGACCCAAGATAGATAGAAACTTTATTTTTCTGTCAAAAGCCATTTTTGCTCAGGGAGTAAACCCTCTACTAATAGGAGACACCAACCTTAAATAAGATGTAAACTACGAAATATGCAATGCTCGCTCCTAGCGCTTGGCCACATTTATTTTTGATAAGTACCATGTCTGGAAATGAAAACCCTTGCTGTAGCGCACTGCTTCAGTTTTCTGCAAACTTGCTACATATAAATTTATAAACAGGCATTCCGTAAATTGAAACTATTAGTTTCAAAAAAAAAAAATTTGGTGAGTAAATTTCAATGAATGGATTTGATACTGGCCTTTTGAAGTGTAACAAAATCTTCCATTACACGAAAGATTGGTTCTTTCACTTTACAGCGGTTAGAGAATAATATATATAGATAGGCTAAGCCTAACAGCGTCGCTCTGTAAACAAGCTTAACTATTAAAAGGTGAAACTTGACTAAGGTGAAAGGTCGGAAGAACAAGAATTAAGATTGACGAAGGCTATTTTTAAATTTTAGCAATTCTCAAAAACAGTATTACGCGACCGTCTGCACAGTACATTTAGACCGTACAAACGTTCACAAAAACAACTTTTTCTCTGTCTATAATAACTAGTACGACTACTTTCCGAATAAAATACACTTGTTGCTTGTCACAAATTGCCCGAGAAACTGATTTGAAAATCAAAATTGCAAAAATACACAAACATATTTGCATAAGGCGATGCGAGTGAAGATAGAACTGTACTATAAAATCAGTCTTGTTTTGTTTACATAAAATCGCTTTTCAAACTATCTACTGAATGAACAAACACATAGAAATGGACAACACAATCTTCTTTCGAAAAAATTTATTCAAATCTCCATTAGTTTACGTTTAAAAACAAAACGCGTACCATGTTCAAGCTTTCTTCGATGAAATTCAAGAAATCGATACAACTGAATTTAAGCACGTTTTAAAATCAATTCTCCAAAACTAACAATGACACAAAGAAAAAGTCAATCACAGATTGATATCAACATAAATTCTCATCGAAAAATGTAATCTGTTTTACCTTTAAGTCCTTCGCTTGCTTGGAAATTCAAATCTCCGCTTCTGGTTCTGAAATCCGTAAAAAACAAACATAATAAAAACGTAATACATGAAGTTTCCTCGAAGCAAGATTTTATCACTGAAAGCTCGTCTTTTTCCACTAAAGTGGCTTCTGAGTATCCCTTAATTAGTATCCTTGTCTTGATTAGCAAACCGCGAGATATTCAGGGAAATAACGCTTTTAATTTAAACGGTTTTCTCCGCTGAATAAATTCACAGCAAAACATAAAAGTGTTTTCCCAGCTGACGGACATTCCGTGTAACCGCGCGAAAAACAAAGCCTCGCTTTGGTTTCAACATGACGTAGTACGCGCATGTTTTGCGACGTCATACGCGCCCGCGAGCTAGTCCTGCGCGACGGCGGAGGCCGGCGGGCACACGCGCGCCCGCGAAACATCCCGCTAGCCATGACCATGAAAAATGACGGGCATAGGTTCTATGAGTATGGGGCTACGCCCGGGCCTTCGGCCTGCAGAGCTCCGCTAATAATTGTTATTATTTTGAAAGGTAAATCTACAACCGTGGACAAAATAGCTTGGGACACTTAAGAAAATACTACAGAATGACAATTTTTTTCGAAGAGAGAAACTATCGTTCCATTTCCTAGTCCCCCCTCCCCCCCAATACAAAGTTGAGACATTGTGGCTTGGTTATATGCATAAAACTCAACATTGTATTGGGGGTGGGGAGGGGGAGGTAACGACAAAGTCAATTTGTGGGGGAAAAGGTTAAGTGTCCCAAAACTTCTGACCAGGATTGTATCTTTATACTCGGAGCAAACACGAACAGCTTTCAACCATTAACGTAGCTTTGGATTCAGAAAGCGCTATTGTTGCAAGCGTCCACAATGTCCATGACCTTCTTTACTTTTTGAAATCTTGGTCTCGGAATGTCAAGATTATATTGTCTCACGGATTTGCATCAAACGAACGTACTTAACGGAGCCGCAACTTGGCGGAAATTCCGTCAACATTAAAGCGATTTGATCGGTTAGCCTAGTTTTCACTGACAGTTTCAACCCCTTATGATTTTCTGTGTCGACTTGTAACTTTGCTCTCAAACATTGCCTACTTCTCTATTCGGTGATTAGGGTTAGTTTCTAGGGAAACTGTGGTGCTGCGTCGGTGGGGGGATGAAACACGAGAATTTAGTTTTATCGACTGAGTCGATAAGGTAAATTGACCACCGTAAAAAGATTCAAGTAGCTGACGTTTCGAGCGCTAGCCCTTCGTCGGAGCGAATCAAGGAATTGTGGGTAGTGTGTGGTTTTATATAGTAAGCGGTGGAGCTACGCTATTGGTGGAAATTTGGTGACGTGAAAAACAAATGTAAATTAGTTGAATGAAAAGCGTTCGTTGATTCCGTGGGGTTTGAGATTGCCGATTTGAAAGATGATTTTTTGTTCTAGGTTTTTACGGCTTTCTGTGTTACCCTGGTGTAGGGAAAGGCCGCAGATTGTCATGTGTTGTTTAGAATGGTTAGTAAGATTAAAGTGGCGCGCGACTGGTTTGGATGCGTCTTTGTCATTTTTTTCAACGTCTCGGAGATGTTCACGAAAACGGTCGCCCAGTCTCCTCCCTGTTTCGCCAATGTATATCTTTTTGCAAAAAGTACATGTTATGCAGTAGATAACATTTACGGAGGTGCATGTAAAACGATCAGTGATTTTAATAGATCGTTTGGGTCCTGTTATTTTGTTCGCGTTGTGAATGAAAGGACAAGTGTTACATCGTGTGCGTGTGCATTTAAAAGTTCCCGGTTCATCGTCTTCACCCTCACTTTCCACCCACACAACAACACAGTCAAAAGCATCATTTTAAAAAATTTCAAATTACTCCAAACCGACCCCGAAACTGGCAGAGTTTTTTCACAACCTCCACTAATTTCATTCAAACGTGACAAAAACATAGGGAGGATATCAATGGCGTCACCAATTGTTATTAATGTGCCAACCAGAGCCTTGTTGGTTGCCGAAACAAAGGGTTCTTTTGTTCCAGTGGCTGGCACATTTGAATAGCAAAAAGAATGTTTGTAAACAGATATCATCCCTATAGGCAACTTTCTAGTTACGAGCGCACTGAAATCTGAATGGAATTCTCTCGTTCTCTTCCTTCTGTGGCGTTTGTAGTGCTCATTGTCTGTCGATCTGTTGTGCACGTTGTTGGCCCGTATTAACAACAGAGTCAGGGTACCCACGTTTCTTGAAAAACTGGCACATTTCTTCTGATTTGTTGGAAAAATCAGAGTCATCACTACCTAGACGTCGAAGTCTGAGAAATTGAGAATACGGAATGGTGTTTTTAACGTGCGATGGATGTGAGGATGAATGAAACAGATAACTGTGGGAATCTGTAGGTTTGTAGTGCACACTTGTAGATAAACTGTTACCGTTGATTGAAATATTAATGTCAAGAAAGGCGACTGAGGTTTCGGAAATTTCCCAGGTATATTTTAGAGCTGGATGAAAAGTATTGACAGAAGTTATGAATTGATTAAGTTCCTCTTTACTGGAAGAGGTAGCGCCAATGCAATCATCGATGTAGCGGCCGTAGTGTTCGGGTTTGGTTCTGTGGTACTTGTATTCGACGTAGCCTACAAAAAGGTTAGTGTAGCTTGGTCCCATTTTGGCGCCCATGGCGACTCCGTTGACTTGTTTGTGGTAGTTTTGGGAAAATGAAAAACAGTTAAGTGTCAAAACTAATTCGGCGAAGCAGAGCAGTGTTTCTGAGCTTGGGTTTTGAATGGAGCGCTGGTCAAAAAAATGTTTTAGTGCTTAAAGTCCTTCGTCATTGGGGATGACGGTATATAAGGAGGTAATGTCCATAGTGAAAATTAATTTGTTTTCGCTGGGAAAACTGAAATCCCGAAATCTCAGACATGAGGCGGATTTGGCGGCACCCCCGAGAGCTGTTCGAGATGTTTTTGCCAAGTCATATGTCAGCTGGCATGAGCTGAATGCATGGCTTGAATAGCAAGAACAAGAACAAGAACCATTTAAAAACAAAAGCTTAGAGGTTCTTGATCCTTTAAACGACATCCGTGACTTAAGCTTTGTTTCGGATTACATCGCAGGTAAGAAATCATTCGCAACGTTTCACACTGAGTTGAGTGGTAATTACCAATTGAAAAAACGCCTGAACTTTGTATATCAATGATGGCGACAACACAAGTGTTCATGAACTTTCTCAAATCGAGAAACACTGGTCTGAAACAAAAGAGCGCCGACTGGGTGAGAGCCAGACAAAACTCCATCGGTGCATCAGAGATCTCTGCCTTGACAGGATCGTCGCCGTTTGAATCACGGCGAAGCTTGCTCTTAAAGAAAATACAGCCAACAAATATGCTCAACAATACGGCTTGTACCTGGGGCAATCTGTTCGAACCGCTTATTCGCAAGTATTTTGAGCAAAAACATTCTGTTTCCGTTTTTGGTCACAGCATCTCTCTTAATCTAGCAAGTGATCATCCACTTTATCGAAAGGTCACTTGTAGCCCAGACGGATATTTTCTAGACAGCGATAACACTTCAACAATGTTAGAGTTTAAATGTCCGTCCAAGCGGAAAATAGCTATGAATAAAATTCCTAGTTATTATAGCGATCAGATACAAACAGGTCTTGCTTTGAGCGGCGACATGGTAAACAAAGGCTTGTTTGTTGACGGATATTTTAGGATGTGCTCTTTAGACCAGCTTGAACCTAGTCTGACACACAATCAGTTTCTCAACGGAGGAAATAAATATAAAACGAAGGGTAACAAAACACTTGCGTGGGGAGTTTGTTACTTATTTAGCAAACGGACGATAATCAGAAACCAAAGGTCAATCATCGATGTCGGCTCCCTCACGTCGAAACAATTATTTGAGAGAATTATGTCTTCCATTGCTGAGAAGGACATATGGTGTTGTTATGGAAAGATAAGAATGTCGTTTAGAAAACAGGACGAAGACGAGGAATTTTTGCGTTATAACTATATGCAAAAAGTATTTTGAGAGGTTTCAGAAGGCCCTAAACCGGTGGCTGTCTTCGCCTGGAAGCTTCTGGATATAACTGAGATTGGGGCGCCAAAGAAACCAAACTTTTTGAATAATATTCAAACGTCGGTCGAGCGTTTTCATAACAGCTTGACAAGCCTTCTAAAAAAAATAACTGAGCACTCTGAAGAGGCAGCTGAAATCTATCACAGCCCTAAGAAAAATGCTAGGGACGAAGAGCAAATGTATGAATTTCTTATGGATAAACTTGAACAATGTTATTAATGGCTGCTTCCCAATACCATTCGTTTGTTAGACGTGTATCGTGCTTCTGATGACTTATGCAAGATAAGATTTTGTGTTTTCTTGGCCCTTCTGTTAAAATTAGCTTTAAGATCTTATGAATTATGAAGTCATAAGATATTCCGCTTGGAAGATGATATCTTATGCTTGAGTAAACATAGCTAATTTGTTTAATTTCGTCATCGGTTAATATCTGAGGGGGTTCCCCTCGGATAAAACACAACAATAGAGTTGTGTGTTTATTGAAATCACTGCGTTTTATTTTTTTAAGAATGTTTCGTAGAATGTCAATTGTTAAAAACGATGGATGAACATTTTGTTTTGCCATTTCTTTCCGTATTTCTAATAAAACTTTTTTACTGCCGCTTATGTATTCTAAAGAGTAATTTCCGAGTAACTGATCAAGGCGACGTTTAAAATTATAATTTATTTTGCATGGTATTTTAACTTTCATATTTTCTTTATCGTAAAGGTCTTTATGAGAAAAGGCAGCTCCGTATATTGTTTCAATGTGGTTGCATTCTCTGCAGACAAGTTCTGTTGAATCACGAATGCGTGTAAACGATCCACCACAGCTTTGGCACGATTTTGTTCTTTCGTCTGTTATGTCTAGAATGATAACAAACTTGTTTTCGCGGTATTGTTGGATTAATTCTTGTTTCGCTGACAAACTAAGCTCTTCAAAGATGATTTGAAGTTTTTCTGTTAGTTGTGAGCGGTGAAGCTCTTTTAGATAGCTGCTGCCATAGAAGCCACACAGCATGACTTGCTTGTGTTTTGTATCCAACACATCTAGTTGAGTCTTGTATTCTCTCTTTTCATCCATACGTCTAACAATAGACAGTTGCGTGATAAAGCGCTCAATATGTTGCGACTCCGTCATGTTTATTTTTAGAAAATGACAAATGTTCAATTGGGGAACGAAGCTTCTTGAACATACCGAAGCGCCCCACAAATACCGAAGCGCCCCAACTTTGTTGAAAAAAGTTTTTCTGGGGCGCTTCGGAATTTATTTTTTTGAAAAAATAAAAACGCGGCGCTTCGGAATTTATTTTTTGAAAAACTTTTTTGGGGGCGCTTCGGTATTTTGTGGCGGTTCGGAATTTATGGGCCTATGTGTGGCGGGATTTTTCCCTCAAGATTTGTAGATTAAAACCTGAATTTAATCTCTCAAATCGGACTTGGATGCTGCGGTGAGAAGATTTATCTTTTTTTGAAATTCTTGTTTGACTTCCTTGCGAAGTTCGTTTTTGAGTTTCTCGAGGTCTGGCGATTGTGTTTGAGTGGTAACGTTTTTTGATGCCTTCACACCATCTCTGATTGCAGCTTTGAGTTCGTGATATTTTTCCACCTCACGAATAATTATGGTGAATTCTGTATCACTGATCCTCTTGTCTTCCAGAGCTTTTGAGATTAGCTCATTGACAGTGTTTCGTTTAGCCAGGGCCAGTGTATAGATCTTCTCGTGTTTAGTCACTTTCCGCTCTAATCGCTTGTTAGCAGCTGTAAAGCCAACAGAGGACAGCCCACAGAGGGTCGCAACGCCGGCAAGTGCTGGACTTATAACAATTCCTAATCCGGTCAATGCAGTGGCTAGGGCCCCTGATGACAGCCCAACAGAAAGCGACCCAAGCCCAACCGCCGAGTAATGAACTAATGATTGGGTCCGTTTGTATTTCTTTGCGACTTGTCTGTAGTGCTCGGCTTCGTCAGACAACTCTTTAAGCAAGTCAGAGATCTTTTCAAGACGGAAGTCTTCTGCATTTGACAAAACTGGGTAGAGCGGTTGTGTATGGCTGTATTCCGGAGCCGATGGAAGCACATTGGCAGAACTCATGGTGGGGTATATATATATTTTTTAATTTATCTCAACTTCAAATTCCAAAGGCATGTTATTAAAGTTGAAGAGGTCACCATTTACATTCCTCACTGACAGTGATATGCTATTTACATAATCGCCAGACGAGACGTCACGCAAGATGTTCTGCTGTGTTGTTTCGTAAAACACCTTCTGAAACGGCTTTCCACGAATATCAAACCGAGCCAAAACTGTCGAAGGCTTACCATTGAGGAGGTTTTGTTCTTTATCGATAAGATCACAGTGAATGAAGTAAGTGCTTGGTGCCCTTAAACGCTTGACGAATGTTGATGGCCACAGCAATTTAGGACTTATACCAAGCAATTCAGATAGATCGCGGTCTAGCTTAACCTCTTCTGGGTATTCTTTGAAAATGATCATCGACCCCAGTGGCGTGTTTGTCTCAGTTGCTAATTTATAATTAACATTGGAACCACCGAATACGTTTTCTAATTCTTTTGCCAAAGACTCAAGAGTGTAATGGCCTGGGAGAAGTCTCATGACAGTTCCTTCTTTACTGCTATTTGTAAACAATGTTATCTCTCCTCTTTGTTTCAAAGTATTCCACGAATTGAAAAATGAGCAAGAGATGAGCCGTATATAACTCGGTTTCGTAAGCGGGTGATCGAAGTAGATCGTGTGAGGGTTCGAAGGGGCGACGATTGTTAACACAACCATGATTGCATGTATATAATTACTTTTTAAAATATAAATATATACAATCATGTTTGGCAGACGGCCCGGTGGATTTAACCCTAATTCAAATCTTGGTCTAAACATTGGCGGCCACAATTATAGCCCCCCACCCCCTTTTAATTCAAACCTAAACGTCTCTAGCCATCCTCCATATAAGCCACCCCCAGATCCACTAGCCTGGATGAAAACACCAGAAGCAGCAAAGCTCTATGCTGCGGCCAAGGCTAGATAGATAGATAGATAGATAGATAGATAGTTTATTTATATAAAACGTCGCAGCCAATAGGCTGAATTATGTCCTATAATATTTACAATAATAAAACAATGATAAACTATAATAATAATAATAATAATAACAATAATATTTACAATTAAAAACTTATCACTAGTTAAAATTCACAAAATTGTTCAAAAGTCCTAGGCTTTAAAACTATTTACAAGATGGCATTGTGCATTAAAAAAGGTATTCTTAGCCCTCTTTGTGTTAAATTTAATGTTAAAAGTTCTTGAATTTCTTAGTGAGTACGTAGTGCTGAATTGAGGTGGTAATAAATGAATGGGGTTAGTTTCTAGAGAAACTGTGGTGCTGCGTCGGTGGGGGGATGAAACACGAGAATTTAGTTTTATCGACTGAGTCGATAAGGTAAATTGACCACCGTAAAAAGATTCAAATAGCTCACGTTTCGAGCGCTAGCCCTTCGTCGGAGCGAATCAAAGAATTGTGGGTAGTGTGTGGTTTTATATAGTAAGCGGTGGAGCTACGCTATTGGTGGAAATTTGGTGACGTGAAAAACAAATGTAGATTAGTTGAATGAAAAGCGTTCGTTGATTCCGTGGGGTTTGAGAGTGCCGATTTGAAAGATGATTTTTTGTTCTAGGTTTTTACGGCTTTCTGTGTTACCCTGGTGTAGGGAAAGGCCGCAGATTGTCATGTGTTGTTTAGAATGGTTAGTAAGAATAAAATGGCGCGCGACTGGTTTGGATGCGTCTTTGTCATTTTTTTCAACGTCTCGGAGATGTTCACGAAAACGGTCGCCCAGTCTCCTCCCTGTTTCGCCAATGTATATCTTTTTGCAAAAAGTACATGTTATGCAGTAGATAACATTTACGGAGGTGCATGTAAAACGATCAGTGATTTTAATACATCGTTTGGGTCCTGTTATTTTGTCCGCGTTGTGAATGAAAGGACAAGTGTTACATCGTGTGCGTGTGCGTTTGAAAGTTCCCGGTACATCGTCAGATTTCAGTGCGCTCGTAACTAGAAAGTTGCCTATGTTTTTGTCACGTTTGAATGAAATTAGTGGGGGTTGTGAAAAAATTCTGCCAGTTTCGGGGTCGTTTTGGAGTAATTTGAAATTTTTTAAAATGATGCTTTTGACTGTGTTGTTGTGTGGGTGGAAAGTGAGGGTGAATGGAATTCTCTCGTTCTCTTCCATCTGTGGCATTTGTAGTGCTGATTGTCTGTCGATCTGTTGTGCACGTTGTTGGCCCGTATTAACAACAGAGTCAGGGTATCCACGTTTCTTGAAAAACTGGCACATTTCTTCTGATTTGTTGGAAAAATCAGAGTCATCACTACATAGACGTCGAAGTCTGAGAAATTGAGAATACGGAATGGCGTTTTTAACGTGCGATGGATGTGAGGATGAATGTAACAGATAACTGTGGGAATCTGTAGGTTTGTAGTGCACACTTGTGGATAAACTGTTACCGTTGATTGAAATATTAATGTCAAGAAAAGCGACTGAGGTTTCGGAAATTTCCCAGGTATATTTTAGAGCTGGATGAAAAGTATTGACAGAAGTTATGAATTGATTAAGTTCCTCTTTACTGGAAGAGGTAGCGCCAATGCAATCATCGATGTAGCGGCCGTAGAGTTCGGGTTTGGTTCCGTGGTACTGATTAAAAAATTTGTCTTCGATGTGGCCTACAAAAAGGTTAGCGTAGCTTGGTCCCATTTTGGTGCCCATGGCGACTCCATTTACTTGTTTGTAGTAGTTTTGGGAAAATGAAAAACAGTTAAGTGTCAAAACTAATTCGGCCAAGCGGAGCAGTGTTTCTGAGCTTGGGTTTTGAATGGAGCGCTGGTCGAAAAAATATTTTAGTGCTTGAAGTCCTTCGTCATTGGGGATGACGGTAGATAAAGAGGTAATGTCCATAGTGAAAATTAATTTGTTTTACCAGTTACCGCAAACAATCTCATCATCACTACTCCTAGAACCTCACGCGTTTATTTCAAACCTAAAATTCATAAACCTAACAATCCGGGCCGACCAATTGTTTCCGCTTGTAGCTGTCCTACCGAACTAATTTCTAGCTATTTAGACAAAATCATGGCCCCCATTGTCAAATCACTACCCTCGTACATTAAGGACACCAATCACACACTCGAAATTTTCCGGGATTTCAGTTTTCCCAGCGAAAACAAATTAATTTTCACTATGGACATTACCTCTTTATATACCGTCATCCCCAATGACGAAGGACTTCAAGCACTAAAATATTTTTTCGACCAGCGCTCCATTCAAAACCCAAGCTCAGAAACACTGCTCCGCTTGGCCGAATTAGTTTTGACACTTAACTGTTTTTCATTTTCCCAAAACTACTACAAACAAGTAAATGGAGTCGCCATGGGCACCAAAATGGGACCAAGCTACGCTAACCTTTTTGTAGGCCACATCGAAGACAAATTTTTTAATCAGTACCACGGAACCAAACCCGAACTCTACGGCCGCTACATCGATGATTGCATTGGCGCTACCTCTTCCAGTAAAGAGGAACTTAATCAATTCATAACTTCTGTCAATACTTTTCATCCAGCTCTAAAATATACCTGGGAAATTTCCGAAACCTCAGTCGCTTTTCTTGACATTAATATTTCAATCAACGGTAACAGTTTATCCACAAGTGTGCACTACAAACCTACAGATTCCCACAGTTATCTGTTACATTCATCCTCACATCCATCGCACGTTAAAAACGCCATTCCGTATTCTCAATTTCTCAGACTTCGACGTCTATGTAGTGATGACTCTGATTTTTCCAACAAATCAGAAGAAATGTGCCAGTTTTTCAAGAAACGTGGATACCCTGACTCTGTTGTTAATACGGGCCAACAACGTGCACAACAGATCGACAGACAATCAGCACTACAAATGCCACAGATGGAAGAGAACGAGAGAATTCCATTCACCCTCACTTTCCACCCACACAACAACACAGTCAAAAGCATCATTTTAAAAAATTTCAAATTACTCCAAAACGACCCCGAAACTGGCAGAATTTTTTCACAACCCCCACTAATTTCATTCAAACGTGACAAAAACATAGGCAACTTTCTAGTTACGAGCGCACTGAAATCTGACGATGTACCGGGAACTTTCAAATGCACACGCACACGATGTAACACTTGTCCTTTCATTCACAACGCGGACAAAATAACAGGACCCAAACGATGTATTAAAATCACTGATCGTTTTACATGCACCTCCGTAAATGTTATCTACTGCATAACATGTACTTTTTGCAAAAAGATATACATTAGCGAAACAGGGAGGAGACTGGGCGACCGTTTTCGTGAACATCTCCGAGACGTTGAAAAAAATGACAAGGACGCATCCAAACCAGTCGCGCGCCATTTTAATCTTACTAACCATTCTAAACAACACATGACAATCTGCGACCTTTCCCTACACCAGGGTAACACAGAAAGCCGTAAAAACCTAGAACAAAAAATCATCTTTCAAATCGGCACTCTCAAACCCCACGGAATCAACGAACGCTTTTCATTCAACTAATCTACGACAAGAGGGATGACTTCTCATTTCGGATTGTCAATTTCCCTCATATGGACAGCAACATTCCAGCCAATCCGGCTTATGGTGTTTATATATCTCAATTGGTAAGATATGCTAGAATTTGCACATCGAAGTTGGATTTTATGCATAGACTTCGCCGACTTTCATCACGTCTCCTTCACCAAGGGTTCAAATCTTCACTCCTTCGTAAATCATTTACTAAATTCTTCAAACGCCACAGTGCTATCATTGAGAAATATGGCACTACACTACGAGAAATTAAACTAGCAATCCAGAATTGAGAAACACCGCCGTATCCTTTGTTATTTTAGATCCTTTATATTATTCTAGCGCCCCTATTTAATTTCTATATTGCTTCTATTCAGGTTAATGCAGGTGCGCGCGCGCGCAATTTTCCTTGAGTCGTGCGCGTGCTTAGCTTATTTAGTTGACGTGTGTGCTTAGTTCGTTATTTAACGTACTACATTTATTTTGCGTTGTTTTCCTTTCTAATATGTCTTGTCAGTAACTGTGCTCACACTGTGGGTGGCTCCTCCTAAAATGTTCTGCAATTGGTATAGGATTTAATGGAGCCGAAACCAATTGTGGAATTGCACGCATTTTGGGCATCCTACTGATGAACAGTTACGAAATTCAGATATATTTAGTAGCCACATTTATTTGCGGTCTGTCCCCTTTGATTTGTTTTTCACGTCACCAAATTTCCACCAATAGCGTAGCTCCACCGCTTACTATATAAAACCACACACTACCCACAATTCCTTGATTCGCTCCGACGAAGGGCTAGCGCTCGAAACGTCAGCTATTTGAATCTTTTTACGGTGGTCAATTTACCTTATCGACTCAGTCGATAAAACTAAATTCTCGTGAGGTGGTAATAGATAATGCAGGCGATGATTGTTGTCTTCAAGAATATTGTCAAAAAGAGACTTACAGAGGTCTTGATGATGATCAGCTAACCTACGTAGGCCTGCCTGTACTAACGCCTCATTATAACTCACATATGGATAGATAATTGATAACGCTCTTTTTTGAACCCGTTCGAGACCATTAATTAAGTAAAGTGGAAGGGACGAATGAAAGACTTGGACGGCATAGTCGACACACACTGACCTAACACAGCTCGTATAGAAAGTAACAAGGTCACTCTTAGGGACATGGGCACGCTTTAATTGTAAGAGGAAATAAAGGCGCTTCGAGGCTTTTTTAATAACCTCGGCAACGTGTAAATTCCACGTTAAATTACTAGTGATCGTAACGCCTAATAGCTTTGCGCTGTCGACCACCTCTAAGGCGTTACCACATGCCATCAAAGGAGGAAGGTCAGGCTTATTCTTAGCAAATGATATACGGAGCTCTTTGCATTTATCCGTGTTTAACTGAAAAGGCGATCTCAGACTTCAAAAAGCGTTTCCCGCGCGCTGATATGTCCCACTTTGAAGTGCAAGTAGAGTTTGGTAATGACAACAAAACCGCCACAAGGGAAGGGCTTTATAAAAAGGGCCCTGGCTCATGGGCGCTCGTCACAAGAATGCCCCACAAAGATTGGACTCAAGCCATGAAAGACGCTCTTGGTCTCCATCAAGACGGGGGTTTTCCTTATCAGTTATCGTTGGGGCAACCAGAAAAGTCAATCCCAGCTGTTGATTTCTCCACCACAATAGACAAGGATATGATGATTGGCGCAATCTTGAATGACGAAGACCAAAGGATCTATGTCACGCCAACTGATTATTTCACAACGAAATACAGAAATATCTTCAGGGACACACAGATTTCATTCACAACTGCGAAATATGGAAGAAAGTGGCTCGGTGGGCCGCATATGAGTTTTTGGCCACAGCAATTATCCTTTGCCCTGTGGTGTGCAACAACCGGCTGCGGAATTTCGCGTGACATTCTCTTCGATAAAAACTCAAGTCTATCCCTAACCCACAGTTAAGGTCATTTTACCGGTTTCACGTTTATTTCACAACAAGGCGAATACTCTACAAGATGGGTGGGGAACAAAGCGTGAGTGCTTTGCCAGACGACCCTCCATTCAACCAGAAAGACAACAAGTATAACATCGACGCGTACAAGAAGATTTGCATAGAGTTCGGTATCGACCCCAGTTCTGACTTCCGTTTCACATACGGTAAGAACCACGGTCTTGGGAATGTCTACATTGGAGCAACTGGCTTAGGCATCTTTTTTACCGATTACACATACTCAGATCCCGATCTAGCTCTGTTCAATGATGAGCGCGTGACTGACAGAAACGACCCCAACTATCGTGCCAATGGAATATCTTTCGTCCGCAACGACCAAGGGGCGGACACACAGTTCGAGCACTTTGTGCCAAATTACGCACAGGGGCTAACACAGCCAGGGCTCGCGCGTATGAACCAATCAATCGAGGCCTTTGTGTACTGCATTCTTGGTTCACAAGCCAAAACCCGCAGCAGCATCATTGGAAGAGGAGGCCGGGCGTTCGAAACGCAGAGAGTATTCCTCACCCATCTAGAGGAAGCCATAATACTGAACGACATCGCAACAAGCGTACAGCGTTACCAGCTTGCCATCCAAGCAACGAACGTGCGCTTAGACTTTGCGACAGCACCCGGAAGCTGGCTCATGCCATCACGCATGATTATCAACACAGAGAGTGTGATCGGGTATAACAACAATCTACAGGAGGTAACGCAAGGGATGAAGCTGGGAGTAAACAATGATGTTAATCTGGGCACAAAAAAGCCTCCCTTCGCCTCATGGACGGTGGCCCAACAAAGATTAATCCACCAAACAGTCACCCATGAAACCCGATGCATGAACAGGCTACACAGGCACAGGGCATCGCGCCCAAAGCCCCCACACCACAACCAGCCCCAACACCCACACCCACACCCGCACCCACACCACAACCAGACTCACATCACGTAAACAAGGCACTCATTGCTGTGGTTGCGCTTGCTTTGGCAGGGCTTTTCGTTTGGTCAAGATAAGTAAGTTCAAGACTTCGAACGCTTGGTGATCCTTTCAACAAGGAAGGCCACCACGGCAAGGATGAGCAGCCAGGCGTGTTCACCCAGAAAGGAGATGACTGACCCAGCAGCTTTGAAGATGAAGCTCACAATTGAGCCAATGAGGCCAGGCTGGGCGTTGGCTGCTTTTTTGCCAAGCTCTTTAAGCCCATTTCCAATAGCCTTGGTGGCCTTTGCCAGGCCATTCAAGGTGGCGAGTACCACAGCGCTGATGGTGATGCCAGCTGCCAGAACAACAGCTTGCAGTGTCCATCCGTATTTCTTGAAGATTTCTCTGACCCTCTCTCTCAAAGACATGCCCCTTTCCCGCACCTCAATTTCTGTATTGAGCCTTGCCAGCTCTTCTTCACGTTCCGCAACCCGGGCTTCCGCGGCTTCTCTTTCAGAGGGAGAAGTGTCCTCAGCCTCTATGACGAGTCTGTCTTCAGCGTTCTGCCGTTCAAGCTCTTCTTTGTTCTGTTTCAGTTCGTCCAGTGGTTTTATGGCGTCCTTTTTTGCTCTAATTTCCTCTAAGCGGCCTGCTAAACCCCTTTCGTTAAGCATGGTTTTGTCGATTTCTTTTCGTAGTTTGTCTGCTTGTTGGGCAGCTTTTTGCGCATTGTCCAGTTGTTTTCGTTTGGCTTGATGCTCAGATTCAACAGCTCTCTTTTCATTTTTTAGTCTTTGTATTGCCTCCGTATCCAGTGGCCCATGTGCATCTTCCAGTTCCTGAATCTGGTCATCAATCTTTTTGCTTTGATTTCTGAGGGCATCCATGTCGCGGTGAAGTTTTTGTGTATCAGCAGCCATTTGTTCTTTTTGTTGTAGTTGCTTTTGTTTTGCTTCCAGTTCTTTTTGAGTTGCTTGAAGTGCAGCATTTGTTTCATTAAACTCTTCATCCACAGTCTTTCCGAGAGCCCTTTTGATCTCTTTTGGAAGAGAAGTGTTGAAAGTCTTTTCAAAATTCCCACGGCTTTTTTTTGAAAGAACATACCAGCTCTCTTTAGCCCTCATACTCACCTCGATTATAGTGCCTGATTTTTTTACCGTGTACCTAAGCTTAACTTTCGATACATCTGCAGCTGGGTATTCATTTTCAACTTCTCTCCATACCGTGGATTCCGTTAATGGCAAGCCTTCCAGGGTTATCACCCGCTGGCCTTGAGTAGCCCCTTCAATGAAAGAGGTTTCTTCAGTGCGGGAGCCTTGTTGCTCTGGGGGGAGTCTTGTTCTTGTGGCCAAAGGCACTTGTTCGCCAGCCGGTGTGGAAGCAGAACCTGGTTTAAAGGGTTGCGTGGTCCTGGGCCCATCGTCGTTGGACTTCTTTCCGTTCTTCTTCTGTCATTTTATTCCACTTGTTGTTTAAAACAGGATCACCCCATGGGTTGTCATCGTCATCCCCTGTGTCTGGGATGAGAGAGGTTTCCTCAGTTGTCTTATCTGAATCAAAGTCTCCGCCTTCATTCATGATGATATATAAAAATAAATTTTAAAAACACAAATATATACCATGGCTGTGCAACCGAATCTACTTCCATCTCACAGTGAAAAGACACTGGGCGCCATGAAAGCAGAGCGAACCGTCAATCGCGTCACATTTAACCCCTCTTCAGCCAATCCCGGCGAGACACTGTACGTCTCGATACCCCAGCTGCGTGAGCAAGATGTCATCGTCCCTGGCTCGCTGGCCCTTGTGTTCAACATCAACCTATCCGGAGGCCATGCTAACAACTATCTAGTGCAAAATGTTTCTCGGGCCCTAGTGGAAAGGCTCTTTGTAAAGTTTGGAGACACCGTCCAGGACACGGTTGGGTACAGCATCTACAAGATCTTCGAAGACCTCTTCCCATCAGTGGATGAGCGGGAAAATATGCTTTTGGAGGGCATCCAGAGTGTGGATTTATGCAAGATTCGCTCTGGCGCTGGTGACAAGAAGACCTCCGGCGTGGATGCGGAAACCAAGCTGGAGACAATATATAAAAATAAGTATCGCATCAACCTCGATCACCAAATCTTAACTGATCACGGCGTTATATATCCTCGAGCGTTATATAAAGATCTGGTTTTCGAGCTCACCCTCGCCGATGCAGCCAACGTTGTCCGGGGTTCGGATACAAGTAAGCTAGTGTACAAATTGGAAAACATCCAGCTGGAGTATGAGACGATCAGAAGTAAGAGTCTGGCCGCCGAGGCAACAAGCACATACACTAATGGCAAGGAGTTCGCCTATGACTACGTATTGCGAGATGAGGTGTTTACCTTCTCAAAAGGCAGGGACTCTCGGCTGAATCTTCGGATTAACCCACAGCGTCGGTCTCTCAAGGGCATCCTCTTGCTGTTCATCGATCCCTATGCAGCGGGTGCAAGGGATTATGAAAAATATTCCAACCCCGACATCACCAAAGTGATGGTCTTAGTCGATGGTTACCCCAACAAGATTTACAACAAGGGCATCAGTGGTACTGACATGTGGAGGGAAATATCCCGACATTTCAATGTTGGCTCTCGCGGTTCACGGCCCAACATGAACCTGACCAAATATCTCACAGGCGATAAGTTTGGCCTCTGGATTGACCTGCGGTCCATGGCTGACACAGCCCTGCACGGCAGCGGCGAGCGACTCGTGAACACACAACTTGGCGTGCAACTTGAGATTGAAAGAAACACAACCGGATCGGGAAACACAAACTGCCACATCTTCACCATCTCAGACTCACAGTTGAACATCATGAGCGGGCAGCTGCATTCTATCCAAAAATAAACCACATGAACCAATTGTTTGCAAACCAACTAATATAGAGGTTGGTTATGGACCCAAGAAAGCTGCCTTTCAATGCACTAATCGTGGGCCCCACTAACTCTGGCAAGACACAGTATCTTCTAAACCAACTGCGAGGCCCCTTTAGGGGTTGTTTTGACTACATCGTTTTATTCTGCCCCACATTTGTCAAGAACAAGACATACGATGGCTTCGTGGACCGCGATCCTCACATCTTCGTGATTGATTGCCAACAGCATGAGATCATAGACTGGTTGAAGTTGGCGAGCTTCTTTTTCACATGCACCAACACTTTATTCATACTCGATGACTGTGCCGCCTCCAAAGATGTCAAAGGCCGCACTAGCCAGCTGGTCAATCTGGGGTTCAGCGCAAGGCATGACGGCATATCCGCGTGGGTCTTGACCCAGCAGATCACCAGCATTGCTAAGCCATATCGTGAAAATGTCGCAGCGATCGTGCTCTTTTACACGCCCTCCAGCAAGACCACCAAGGCCACATTCGAAGACTATGCAGGCGAGCTATCCAACGAGGAGTACAAAGAGCTTATCGCAAGGCTCAAATCCCGCAAGTTCTCCCACCTGGTTTTCTCTCTGAGACATCCGTATGGAATTGAGTACAAGGTTTAAATAATACACAAATATATACATGCCATGAATGCGCCAACCAGTCTACACAAGCTCACTGTGCTTTCACAACTTTTGGATGAATTGCACAAACACACACTTGATGCGCAAAACAAAATTATCAAAGCCGCTGGTGAGGAAGATCTGCGCCTCATGCTTCTCAACAGATATCCATTGCGGTTGAATTCTATGCCAGACACCATGGCGGGGCTTATACGAGAGCTTGAAACTCCTTTGCCCGACATCAAGAGAATTATTGAAAAATAAAAAAAACATATATATATACCCCTGATGATGGCAGAAGCAGCTGAAGACCAGGCCTTTTTTGTTGACGAAGTAATGCAAATGCTGGAGGCCACCCCTGATACCACACCTCCCACAAGTATAGTTGGTGACAATGACATTCCTGCCAAACGTGAGAAGCTGGCAATCCTTGTTTCAACTGGCAAGGCCAAAGAAGCTATCGGCGTGCAGCTCACACACGATCATGTCAAGCGGTTGTCAGACAAGGACGTTGACAAGTACTGCAAAAGGTACGAGACAGTGAAGGCTATCCACTTGAGGGCTTTGATGAAGTTGGTGTTAATCTGGCAGCAACCTCGCAGCAACCTTGAAGGAACCTGACAGCAACCTGACAGCAACCTGACAGCAACCTGACAGCAACCTGACAGCAACCTGGAAGCAACCTGGTAGCAACCGGCAGCAACCTGGCAGCAACCTGGCAGCAACCGGCAGCAACCTGACAGCAACCTGACAGCAACCTGGCAGCAACCGGCAGCAACCTGACAGCAACCGGCAGCAACCTGACAGCAACCTGGCAGCAACCGGCAGCAACCTGACAGCAACCTGGCAGCAACCGGCAGCACACTTGTAACATTTTGTAAAAAATAAATTCACATTTATATACCCACCATGACCACACCACTCGAGACGATCCCTGAAGAAACTCCAACTCCAACTCCAACTCCAACTCCAACTCCAACTCCAACTCCAACTCAAACACCTGTACGTGTTACCTCTGAGACCCCTAAAACAAAGCCTGCAAAAGAAAAGAACAAAAACCGCGTTGCTGCTGGCAAAATGGTATACGCACGCTCTCGCCCGGCCCGTGAAGCAAAGAAAAAGGCCGAAGCACAAAGGACTGCAAACCAACCATCAACAAGTGACCCTAGTGCTGCAAACCAACCATCAACAAGTGGCACCAATAGCAACTCAATCCTTTATATTCTGGGGTTTGGAGGGTTGATTGTCTCTGTTGCGGGTGTGTATTACCAACGCGAAGCCATAATGCAAAGGCTTGGACACAAACCAAACACACCAGCAACACCAGCAAACACACCACAAGCAGCCACACCCGCAGCACCACCCCCATCTCGACTTCCTGTAAAACAAGGAATTAAAAAAATGGAATAAAAAAACAAAAACATATATATACTGACCATGGGTTTTTTCCGGAATGTGTTTGATGCTGCTTTAATCGGAAGCACGATTGTTATTTGGTATGAATTTACCGCGACCTCCTTTGAAGGAGTTTACCTCTTGTTAAGGAACAGGCACAACGAGTACGAGGCTCGACTAATCCGAGAGGCCGAGGCCCGAATCCGAAAGGCCGAGGTCCGAGTCCGAGAGGCCGAATCCCGAGAATTGAGATTGAACGAGACCACAAAGGCATAAAAGGTTCTGTCAGAAAAATAAAAAAATCATATGTATACTGCACACAAACCATGTCTGACAACAAGCTTGTGAAGTCTATCCTCGACGCCGCAACAATCACTGGCCTTGTCGCTGGTATTGGTTGGATTGGGAAAAAGACCATCAAAGAAAACTTCACTGCCGACCCCAGTGCAAGCTTTATGAACTTAGTCAAGTTCACAGCCGTCATGGCTGGCAGCATCGCGCTGAAGAAATATCTCGAGGACCAGAAAATCCTCCCAGACAACATGTAAAAACCATATGTATACACACGACCACAATGGCCTCGATTGCAATAATGGCCCTTGGCGCTGTTCTCAATGCGGCCGCTTTCACTGGCGGCAACTATCTCGCGAAATATCTGTCTGGTGATAACGGTAAGGCAGCAATGGATGAGAAAATCCGTCACGACAAAGCCCTTGAACAATACCAAGCGGCTTACGCCAAATACCAGAAGGACCGCACCAAGCTCCTCGACTGGATTGCAGCCAACGATCGGATTAAACACCAAGCTAGCAAAAACTTCCAAACCACCGACCAAGCCCTGGTCTTGTATAACCAGATGCACCAAACACAACCAGATAAACAAATCAAAGACTACAAAGAGCCTCAGTTCTCGGACTTCTACAAACCCAGCCCACAACAGCAGAATGGTGAACTTGCGTTCATTGAAGGCACCCTGCTTGCGGGTGGGTATGTGGCTTATCGCTTTCTGTAAACAAACATATATACCCCCTATGGAGTCGAAACTCTCTAAGATCTATTACAGTCCGAAAGGGTATTGGAAAGGTCTTGCCGCTGTGAATAAGCTAGCTGAAGTGGCCAAGGTCTCTGATGATGTCGCAAAGAAATGGCTGGTCAAACAAGCCCTTTGGCAAGTTTACCTCCCAGCGCCACGCCATATCCCCCGGCCCAAGTTTGATGTCTCATCACCCAATGCAGTGCATCAAGCAGATCTTCTCTTCCTGCCCCATGACAAACTTCCTCATGGGAGAAAGGTTTACAAATATGCATTAACCCTTGTGGATGTGGCTAGCCGTTTCAAAGCAGCAGAGCCCCTGACTTCGAAAGAGTCTCTAGAGGTTTCGAAAGCCTTTCAGAAGATTTACAGACGCGGGCCTTTGAAATGGCCTCAACTCTTGCAAGTTGACCCTGGGAAAGAGTTTATGGGGGCTGACTAAGGCCATGGAGGATAACAAAACGACCATTCGTCGCGGGCGGGTTGATATCCACAGAGACCAAGCAGTTGTGGAGAGATTCAATCGCACCCTGGCTGAAAGGTTGTTTGGTTATCAGTATGCCGTTGAAATGAATATGCCCTCTAGCCGTTCGACTGCATGGGTCAAAAGACTGCCAGATGTTGTCTCGGCCTTGAACAATGAAGTAACAAGACTCACTGGCAAGAAGCCTGCGAAAGCGATCAAAGAGAAAGCCGTTTCTGCCAAGCCTGCGACTCCATATGCTAGGCCTGTGGGGGTGAATGAGAAAAAGCTCCCTCCCCGGGTGAGTGTGAGATATCTTTATTACCCCGGTGAGTTTGAGGGTGGTGGTAGGCGTGCGACCGACCCGATCTGGTCTTTGAAGGTCTATAACGTTGAGAAGGTTGTCACCAAGCCAGATGCGCCTGTCGTGTATTACCTTTACGATGGCCCTAAGAGAGGGTTTGTTCGTGAGGAGCTAATGGTTGTGCCACCGGGCACTCAGTTGCCCCCAGCTGGGTTGTGAAACTCGATTGGTTCTGTGTGGATGCCGTCTGGCAGCACCCAACGCTTGTCGTAATAAGCGGAAAGGCCCAGCTTGTGCTGTTCGTAAGTGAACATGGCCCCGTTGTGCATTCGGAAGCCCCTGTTGGTGGCCATGTCCCTGCCCCTCTGCAGAGCACTTTCGTACCTTTCCCAGCGAAGATCGTTCTGCTTCTTGTTGACGCCCTTGTAGGACATCTTGGCCTGTCCGCAAGCCTCGTTTTCTACGTAATAACACTTGCTGCACAGGGCGATGGCCCGTGTGCCTTCCTTCTCAAGCTTGAACAAGCCCGACTCTCTGCCGCTCCACTTGTCCCACGCCAACCAATTCTTCTTCTCCGCCTCCAACTGGTCGCGAAGTTCCGGGCGAACGGCCTCCTCCAGAGTGTCGTGCGCAAGAGCGAAGTACATGCTGTCCGTGTCCATCTGGATGAGCTCGAAGTCGCGCCTGTCGATGAAGTAATCTAGGAAGTCGTAATAGAACTCCAGCATGCGGAGCTTGGCAAGTTGGTACACAACAATGCCCACTTGAAAAGGGCGGTCGATTGTGACCTTTGGCTTGCGCAGCTCGATCTTGTAGGCATTTCCAATCTCTTCGAGGTCATCGAACAAGGGTGAGCGGAGATTCTTGTCGACCTCGTCCTCGTCCTCGTCAGTTGTGTACAACGTTCTTGTCTGGCGCTCCACAGCTTCGATGAACTTGCTGTAGGCGCTGTTGCCAAGAAGCTTGAACACTTCAGCAAGCAGTGCCTTCTACTTGTCAGCGTCGCCTTTCCTTCGGTTGTCGGCGACCTCGCGAACGAACCAGTCGAAGAGCTTTTTGGGTCTATAATCGATCGTGCGGTAGACTGCCGTGATCTTGAGCCCGCTGTTGAGATACCATTTCAAGAGGGGTGCGTAGATCAGCATCTTTTTCGCTGACAGTACACCCAGAAGCTTTTTCTGGTCGGGAAAGCGGGTTCGGCCACTTTCTTGGAGGTAATCGTGCATATGCTGTGGAACGCATTCGTTAGGCACTGCTTGGTTGATGAAGAGCGGTGGAAACTCTTCGAACTGCTCCCACAATTCTCGGGGGACTTCGATGTCCACTTCCGCAAACCCGAACCATCTGCCTGTATGCAGATTCATTTTTAGAACTCTCGCCGCCTGCTCCGGGGCGTTGTAATGCACAACCTTCTCTTTACCGCAGGGCATCTCCTGCAGCAAGCATCGTGCTTGGGTAAAGGGAGTTAGCATCGAGCCCCACAATACGTTTCGTGATGCGGGCTAAGTCGTATTTGTGAGAACGGATGCGGGTTTCGCCGCGCACGTGTTTGCGTGTGAAGACCAGGCTTGGACCACCAACCACAGCCCCCTTCAGCATAGCGTAAGCTTCTGGGCCGGGGGCGTATAGGGCTGGAGCATTGCGTCCTCTCAATGAGCCTCTCAAGACGTATTGCATTGATACTCCTGGCAAGGAGACCGCGTCTTTGAAGATGTCTACCCCGAGGCCAGTGTAAAAGCCCTTCATCGTTTGGAGAGCTTCGAGGAAGGGAGACACGTCTAGATTGTTGTAATACTCCAGCCAGTCTCCGAATGTCTTCATGCCTTCCTCGTGGAAGATGCGATTGCATTCTTCGTGCTCCTTGGGAGAAAGAACGAAGGCGTTTTTGAGTTGTGAGTACCAGCACTCGTATGGGGGAAGCCCAGGGTAATCCAGCTTGTCAGCACTGTCAAACCACTCGTATGGGAGCCAGGACTTGGTCTGTGTCGCTCCATACGTCTTAACCCACTTGTCGTACGTGATGCCTGGGGCCAAATAATTCATGATGTCCAAGAACTTGTAGCTGGGAGTGTTGATGAACATGATGCGCCCCTCTTTCTCCGCGGCGAAGACCCCATTCCCTTGAGCGAAATGAGAAACAAAGTACTTGCGGATAAGCTTGAGATCGTAATGGCCTGAGTTGAAGCCGACCACAGACACTTGGTTGCACCATTTGTCGATGAGCTTGAGTTGCTTCTCAGGAAGATTCTCAAGGTCTGGGGGCATATATTGGCCAGCCACAGCCTCTCGGATGGCTGCGCTGCGCCGCTCCAGGGAGGCATAAAACAGCCCGATAAGCTCGTCAGGATCTTTGGAGCAAATATACTCAGGCTCAGGGTTCAACGTGTCGGCAATGGAGACTGAGATGGGCACATGCTCGCTTTCATAAGAGAGATCGTGTGTCGGGCGAGCTGCCTTGGTCTTGTCCTGGTACGCTTCGAAGTCGTAGACGATCGCGTGGGGATATGTTTTGTTTCTTTTCTGTGGACAACGATCATTCCACCAGGGGGAAGGCTTTTTGTGTTGCCACCTTTCCACCACGTTGTACCCAGCGTCTCGAAGCAACTGAGTTCGTTGCAGAGTCTTTTGGAAAGCAACCATCCTTGTGATTGAGTTGCCTTTGCGGTCAACATATACCGGTTCGTCCCTCGTTTCCTCGGGGTAACATTCATCGCAACCGTGCCAGAAACAACCGTGGAACTGGAAAACTGTCTTGCTTTCTGGGTGATAGCCGTCGACTGGAGCCCCACAAATATAGCTCTCACCACCATGGCCGCATCTGTGATGATGGATGTGAATGTCACGCTGCTTCGCCTCCCACTCCAGCCAGCACACTGCCTTGACACCGAAACCACCTTCTGGGTAAAAGGCTTTCTCAAAAGCTGACTCCGGAGGGAGGACACGTTTCCCTGGGCAGTCGATTTTGGTTTGGCCACGAGTACACGTCTTGGAGTGGCGCTTCAAGTTATCAGCCCGTGTGAACTTCCCGCCGCACTCGCCACAAGTGTAATTGTTTGTGACTTTATTGATATTGGTGATCAAGAAGGAGTGGCCCTCATGAATACCGACAGTCATGGTTGAAGCGCCCACCTTGTCGTTATTCGCAGGACTGTGAGATAAAATGAAGTCACCATTGGGGAGAACAAGATATGCGGCAATTCCTTGCTTGAAATGCATTTCGATTTTAGAGAAGTGCCGCAAAGTTAGCTGGTCTCGAAGCCCCGGATAAACTGCGAAGAAGCTTTCTGCGAGTGCCCTGGATCTGCGAGTGGAACGATCTATACGGGCTCCTCGATGGACAGCCAAGCAACGAAAGAGACAAAGATTGTCGTTGAAATTGTCAAGGGCAATGACTTCTCTTTTGTTGCGAATCCAATCAGGAAGCCGTCCGAGGCCTATTTGCAGTGGTTGTCGATCCAACACGACTTTGACATCAAGCAGGGCAGTGCGTTCGTAAACTCATTTGGTGTCAGGCCTGTTGAGTCTTGCGTTTTGAAGATGAAGCTCTTCATGGGCTTGCAGCCACTGTCGTGTCTCGGAGAGAGTGGATAGCCAACGACTGTTGTGGTTGTTTTGATAAAACATTCTCAACTCCTCGGTTTTAGTGTTTCGTAACTCGAATGTGAAGCGTAAATTGATTGCGTGTCGTGTGTGAACATTTTGCTTGATTTTGTGCAAAATTCTGGTGACAAGAGAGTTTTCGAGATCGTTTACAAAGCGGAACCGGATTATTCGTCTGCCGTGTTCAACCCATTGGTCAACCCGATAATAGATTTAAACAAGTTGTTCAAAATCTAGCTCCTGCGGGTTGTTTTGAGGCTCGACCTCAGCAATATTGTCGTCGGCAGGCTCGATCCGCTCGACATTTCGTGCCTGTTCGTCCAGCCAGGCAATCAGCTCGCGTTGATTGACATCACGCCGTCTTCGTTGCCGGGGTTGTGCCATTGCGTATATACCAAGGTAGGGATTTCTTCAATTGGTTATGTCTCGCTTGCCGTTGCGGGCGGGCTCGGGAAAAAACGCATTTGACCCCCTCTTACGGGGTTTGAGGGTGGGTATCCCGAGTAGTTGGTAGAGAGGAACGTCAAATACCGTTTTTTCAAACCCCTAAATAAGCGGGCCGAACGCGTGAGGACCGCTTATTTAAGGGTTTGAAAAAACGGTATTTGACTGCCTCTCTACCAACTACTGGGATAGTTAACTTATTAATATGTATTAATCATGACGTCAATTACCTATACCTTTTGTGTTAATAAATGACTAGGGATAGTGCCTAGGTAAATCATTAATATGCATTAGTGGATAGGTGCCTAGGTAATTATATTAATATGCATTAGTGGATAGGTAAATCAATTATCTACCATCCGTTTTATACCCACACAATAGAAACAATAGACCGGCCCAAACTTCCCGCTTTATACCAAATCACTTCAAAACAAAACACAACTGACACACATCATTTACAGACATAGATCAAAACAAAATGCCTTGACCAGGACTCGAACCTGGGTTACTACGGCCGCAACGCAGTGTCTTAACAACTAGCTCATCAAAGCTGTGGACATTATAACCGAATAAAACTAATTAGAGGTATCCGAAACATTCAAGTTTAGAAGCAATAAAATTGCACAGTATAAAAAACCGCTTCTTATTCGTATTTTCCGCAACATTCTTATTGCCGCTACATCGCTAGTCTCTATGTCGATTTTCAGTTTCCCAGCCATCACCCACTTTAAGTTTTAATTTCTTTTCCGGTAGCTTCAATGTTCAAACTTTTAATTATGCGAACATACACTGAACTAAATTTGCATGAAAAATTAGCACCTCGGAAAAATAAACAAAGCAACCAATTACATGCGTTACTCAAACAATAAACCCACACTGTTTAAGTAAACCTATATTTAAGGAGGTAGTTAACCCTTTTTTTGGAAAAAATGTTGAAAATTTCATGAATTATGTTTGGAAGGGCTCTAAAAGGGATAATTATTCAAGTTTTAAAATTTGAAAAAAAAATTTGAAAATTTTGAAAATCCCGCCTAAAATGGCTAATTAATTGCGAGGCGGTCAATTAATTATGCCTAGCAACCGTTTGTTTATGCTTTGTTTATTATGGTTGCCATGGGTTTTTTCCATTAGCGTTGGGTCAAAAATTCACCGAAAATGCAATTCAGCAATCCCCAAGAGCTGTAGTCCACATAATCCATTCCAGTTTTCCATTTAAGACTACCATGATGCAACGCGAGTCTTTCAGATCCAAAATAGTTATATTTTTGTGCGAAGCGTGGAGTTTACAGTGTTGTGAAATCGATTTGTTTTATTTTTATCGAACGTTTTTGATCATTATACATGTACTTTATGAGATGGTTAAATTCAGATCCGTGAGGAGAAAGAAAAGAAAGGGTTTTTGCGGTCCAAGTGGATCGAACAAACGTCCAAAACTGTCCAATGAACCAGATCAAGATGGCGCCGTGGACATAGGTGAAGAAGCTCTGGAACCTCAAAAAGACACCGACAGCGACCAAGAAAAGGAAGATTTACCGGTAAGACCGAATGTTTCTGCTGCTAAACTTCAAAACTCTTCATTTTCAAAGTGTGATGAGGATGAAGGCATTTTAACGCGAAAAAAAGCGAACAGTGTTGGCCTTGGAACGTCAGCTAATGACCAGGTCGCCAGCGGTTACAAACTGCAAGATGCCACATTGCTGAGTGACTGTATTGCTTCAGCAGCAATTTGTAGTTCCTGTCGCAATCCTAAATCAAAGCTGGAACTTTATCAGCATGATCGTCAAAGAGAAGGACTTGCTGAATGCCTTTTTTTGAGGTGTTCAGTTTGCAAACATGAGACCCCACTGAAAACAAGCAAAAGATTGGGGGGTGTTGGTGGAGGAGCTCATGAAGTAAACAGGAGGTCTGTGTTGGCTTCACAAAAACTTGGCCAGGCGGGATTGACTGACTTCTGTGCCAGAATGAATTTACCTCCTCCAGTTTCCAAGAAATCATTCAATGACCATTTAAAACAAATAGAGAAGGTAGCTGTAGAACATGCAAAAAATCAAATGCAGGATGCTGCTGAGAGACTATTTGAACGAGTCAAGAATGAACATCCAGACAACATTGTAAATGACAATGATTTAGAACTAGCCGAGGTAGCTGTTACAGTGGATGGGACATGGCAGAAAAGGGGCCATTCATCAAAGATCGGTGTGGTGTTTATTATTTCTGTGATCACTGGGGAGATCCTTGATTATGAGGTAAAATCTCTCATTTGCCATGAATGCCGAGCTCATGATCATATGAACAAGGATGGCAAGGAGTTCAAAGCTTGGAAAGCCAGTCATCTAGCTACTTGCCAAATCAACCATTCTACTAGCTCTGCGGACATGGAGGCTTCTTCAGCAGTAGAAATGTTTGGCAGGAGTATAGATAACTTGAGGCTGAAGTACACAACTTTTGTGGGTGACGGGGACAGCAGCTGTTATGGCAGAGTAAAAGAAGCTATGGCAACAAAATATGGCGGCACATACTCTGTAGTGAAAGAGGAGTGTGTGGGCCACGTGCAGAAGAGAATGGGCACAGCTCTCCACAAGTATAAGAAGGAAATGAAGGGAAACAAGCTGGCGGATGGAAAAGGTGTGCAAGGAACAGGAAGACTCACTGACAAAGTAATTGACCGCATTCAAAACTATTATGGAAATGCTATAAGAGAAAACTCTGGAAACCTGAAAGGGATGAAAGATGCAATTACTGCTATCAAATGCCACATGATAGAGAACAAGGGCTTGTCACTTGAAAAGCAACACAGATACTGCCCCAAAGGTCGAGACTCGTGGTGTAAGTTCTGGGCTGACAAGCACAACAAGACAAATACTTATGACAATAGCAAGCGCCTCCCCGAAGTCTTCTTGGAAGAGCTGGAGCCAATTTTTGAAAGATTGTCTGATGAGAAACTTTTGAAAAGATGCCTCAGTGGAATGACACAGAATCAAAATGAATGTGTAAATGCTCAAGTGTGGTCCAGGTGTTCAAAAACTACTTTCATTGGGGTTAGAAGAGTGCGTATTGCAGTTTGTGAAACCATAGCAGTGTTTAACACTGGGGCTGCTAACAAAGCAATAATTATGGATCAGTGTGGAGTGAATCCTGGTCAGAACATGTTGAAGGCTTTGAGAGAAGAAGACAGCAGGAGAATAAAAAGTGCTGCACAAAAAGTTTCGTTGAAGTACAGACAACAAAGAAAGAACTTGCGAGCAAAGCGGAAGTCAAAAGGGAAAGACTCCTACTGTTCTGGGGCTTTTGGCCTTAGTTCAAAGCCAGAGACTTCAACTGGAAAAGGAAAAAAAGTAAAGTCTTCAAAATCCAGCCAACCCCTTCCCTCCACTAGCAAGGATTTCCCAAGCACTAGCAGGCAGGAAGCTGTGGAGGTTACCTTCGCTGAACCTGTTTTTGAATTTGTGGCTCCACAAAGGGTACCAGTCAAGAATAGAACTGAACTATAACATTGTTTTATTTTTTAACCAGGTCATTTATCTGGAAAAGGACTTTTTAGAATTGTTTGCTATCTCAGTAAATGAAAAAAAAATGGAAATTAGAAAATCGGAAGGAATTTATGGTAATTTGCATTCGGGCAACATAATCTCATACTTTTAAAGCAATTTTCTCCAAATTAACTATTCAGAGATTTTTGATCTTGTTGCAGCTATATCTTTGCCATTTTTCAATGGATTTCCATGATTTTTTCACATCTGCTTTAGTTTAAGGTATACTATGCAATGAGTGAACTACTTTTAGCTCCTTTTGAAATTATAGCTGGTTGCTATGGAAACATGCTATTTTTAGCCTGCGCGCTGCCAATTTGACGAGACTGAAAAATTGTTTCACTCATTGCACAGTTTAGGGTCATATTAATGTGCACAGAAAGTTTCATTACTTTCTGTTGAGTGGTTCTTGAGATAGGTTTGCTAAAAGCTTGGAAGTTGATTTATATTTCCCGCGGTTGCTATGGCAACGGGTGGGCGTGGCATCCCACATACACATAAAAAGTTTCGTCTGAATAAATTCTACCTTGTGTCAAAATTTCATGTAGTTTGCTTGAATACTTGGGGGGGAAAGTGGTATTCTCTTTCCACATCAAATAAGGGTTAACTACCTCCTTAATAATAACAAAACGCATTAAGGTTTCATCAAATCATCTTGTCAACAAAAGCTGTTTTATTTAGAACAACTCAAAAATCCATATACTACACAAATGATAAGGAAATCAAGAACAAAATGTTAGAATGAAATAGCTTTACGGACGTAGCGTGAATTCACTATAAGGCCGTATTGCACTCCTAAAGCTTTGTTGCCTTTTTTCGGAAGCAAAGGTTTCCTCTGAAAACGATTTTACGTTTGGTTCATCTCCGTGTAAGTAAATCCACTTTGTTTTATCGTTTGAATAATGTCTTAATTTAACTGGAGAACTCGGACGGGGTTGTAAGGATTTTGGGAACTGGTATATTTCTATAACGCCACGTTTATCATCCAAGAAATTTATTATTCGAGGCTGTTTTCGCAAATCCTTGATCATATATATAAAATGTAACTAGATATCCGCGTTTACTGTTGTAATCAAATGATAGGGGTACAGGAGGGGCACAGAAAGGGTACAGGAGGGGTACAGGAGGGGTACAGAAAGGGTACAGGAGGGGTACAGAAAGGGTACAGAAAGGGTACAGAAAGGGTACAGGAGGGGTACAGGAGGGGTACAGAAAGGGTACAGGAGGGGTACAGGAGGGGTACAGAAAGGGTACAGGAGGGGTACAGAAAGGGTACAGGAGGGGTACAGAAAGGGTACAGGAGTTTTCAACACCACCATAATTCTATTATTTTCACCACCATAATTCTATTATTTTCACCACCACCACAATTCTATTATTTTCACCACCACCACCTCCACCGTCACCACAATTCTATTATTTTCACCACTTACCACCACCACCACCACCACAATTCTCTTGTTTTCACCACCACCACCACAACTCTATTGTTTTCACCACCAATAACGACCTTTAACGAAAGGTTTACCTTAAAAAGACAAGGACACAAAGGACAAATCAAGGACACAAGGGACAATTTAAGGACAAAAAGGACATAACGAGGACTATCAGGACAAAAGGGACAATCGGGACATATCATATCTAGGTATGTCTGGAGGCCTCGACCAGAGAGGGATTAAGACTTGATATGTCCCGGTTGTCCCTTTTGTCCTGATAGCCCTCGTTTTGTCCTTATTGACCTTAAATTGTCCCTAGTGTCCTTAATTTGTCCTTTATGTCCTTGTCTTTTTAAGGTAAACATTTCGTTAAAGGTCTTTATTGGTGGTGAAAACAATAGAATTGTGGTGGTGGTGGTGAAAACAAGAGAATTGTTTTGGTGGTGGTGGTGGTAAGTGGTGAAAATAATAGAATTGTGGTGACGGTGGTGGTGGTGGTGGTGGTGAAAATAATACAATTGTGGTGGTGGTGAAAATAATAGAATTATGGTGGTGGTGGTAGTGGTGGTAAGTGGTGAAAATAATAGAATTGTGGTGGTGGTGGTGGTAGTGAAAATAATAGAATTGTGGTGGTGGAGGTGGTGAAAATAATAGAATTGTGGTGGCGGTGGTGGTGGTGGTGGTGGTGAAAATAATAGAATTGTGGTGGTGGCGAAAATAATAGAATTATGGTGGTGGTGAAAACTCCTGTACCCCTCCTGTACCCTTTCTGTACCCCTCCTGTACCCCTCCTGTACCCTTTCTGTACCCCTCCTGTACCCCTCCTGTACCCTTTCTGTACCCCTCCTGTACCCTTTCTGTACCCCTCCTGTACCCCTCCCTGTACCCCTCCTGTACCCCTCCTGTACCCCACCTGTACCCTTTCTGTACCCCTCCTGTACCCTTCCTGTACCCCTCCTGTACCCTTTCTGTACCCCTCCGGTACCCTTCCTGTACCCTTTCTGTACCCCTCCTGTACCCTTTCTGTACCCCTCCTGTACCCCTCCTGTACCCTTTCTGTACCCCTCCTGTACCCCTCCTGTACCCCTCCTGTACCCTTTCTGTACCCCTCCTGTACCCTTTCTGTACCCCTCCTGTACCCCTCCTGTACCCCTCCTGTACCCCACCTGTACCCTTTCTGTACCCCTCCTGTACCCTTCCTGTACCCCTCCTGTACCCTTTCTGTACCCCTCCGGTACCCTTCCTGTACCCTTTCTGTACCCCTCCTGTACCCTTCCTGTACCCTTTCTGTACCCCTCCTGTACCCCTCCTGTACCCCTATCATTTGATCACAACAGTAAACGCAGATATCTAGTTACATTTTATATATATGATCAAGGATTTGCGAAAACAGCCTCGAATAATAAATTTCTTGGATGATAAACGTGGCGTTATAGAAATATACCAGTTCCCAAATTCCTTACAACCCCGTCCGAGTTCTCCAGTTAAATTAAGACATTATTCAAACGATAAAACAAAGTGGATTTACTTACACGGGAGGAACCAAACGTAAAATCGTTTTCAGAGGAAACCTTTGCTTCCGAAAAAAGGCAACAAAGCTTTAGGAGTGCAATACGGCCTTATAGTGAATTCGCGCTACGTCCGTAAAGTTATTTCATTCTAACATTTTGTTCTTGATTTCCTTATCATTTGTGTAGTATATGGATTTAAGTTGTTCTAAATAAAACAGCTTTTGTTGACATAATGATTTGATGAAACCTAAATGCGTTTTGTTATTATTAAATATAGTTTTACTTAAACAGAGTGTGGGTTTATTGTTTGAGTAACGCATGTAATTGGTTGCTTTGTTTACTTTTCCGAGGTGCTAATTTTTCATGCAAATTTAGTTCAGTGTATGTTTGCATAATTAAAAGTTTGAACATTGAAGCTACCGGAAAAGAAATTAAAACTTAAAGTGGGTGATGGCTGGGAAACTGAAAATCGACATAGAAACTAGCGATGTAGCGGCAATAAGAATGTTGCGGAAAATACGAATAAGAAGCGGTTTTTTATACTGTGCAATTTTATTGCTTCTAAACTTGAATGTTTCGGAAACCTCTAATTAGTTTTATTCGGTTATAATGTCCACAGCTTTGATGAACTAGTTGTTAAGACACTGCGTTGTGGCCGTAGTAACCCAGGTTCGAGTCCTGGTCAAGGCATTTTGTTTTGATCTATGTCTGTAAATGATGTGTGTCAGTTGTGTTTTGTTTTGAAGTGATTTGGTATAAAGCGGGCAAGTTTGGGCCGGTCTATTGTTTCTATTGTGTGGGTATAAAATGGAAGGTAGATAATTGATTTACCTATCCACTAATGCATATTAATAGGCCGGTTCTCACTAGAGCTCTTAAGTACACTTGAAGTGCACTTGGTACGTACTTGTAGTGTGAACTCCTTTCTGAGAGCGTTTTCCAAGTCTGACTTACGTTTCAATAGAAGCAGTCATCTGATTTATTTACACGTTTCAATCTCATTGTAAAATGTATCAAAGAGGTAAAAATTAATATCAGCTGAATGTAATTAAAAAGTTAAATAATTTCCAGTAGTTCGTTTTCGAAAAGCTCCATATTTCCCTTCTTTTTTTATCAAAAACGTCTTTTTGAATGGCACGTGCTATTGGTTTGTGCGGAATCACCCAAGTGTAGCTCGCGTACTTGAAGTGTGAACGTTTTAATGACCGCACTTATTGGATTCTTTGTTGCCCTGGCGATATGCGTAAAACAAAAGAATCCAAGTGCACTTCAAAGTAAGGTCTACCCCTTACTTGGGAGCGCACTTGACCAATGACAGTAAAGCCGTGCAGCTAAAAGCACGTGTGCGTGCAACTTTGAATTCCACAGGGAACGAGCTCTCTGCGTTTTGGTTTACGATTCGCAGTCACGGACGACTTCTAAAAGACTCTCAAGCAGGATCTCAAGTTTTACTTTGGCTGTTGTATTGGAAGGCGTATTTCAAGTCGACTTAGGGTAAAAAATTCTGCATTGAGAAAAAAAGGTTATAGTCTAATTCTCAGGTTTAGCCAATCAAAAACACTACAGCCATGCGCGCATTCAATACTCATAAGATACAAAAACATGAGGCGGATTTGGCGGCCCCTTTGATGAGTTATCGAGAGGTTTTTGCCAAGTCAAATATCAGCCGGCATGAGCTGAATGCATGGCTTAAAGAGCAAGAACAAGAACAAAAACCATTTAAAAACAAAAGCTTAGAGGCTCTTGATCCTTTAAATGACATCCGTGACTTGAGCTTTGTTTCGGATTACATCTCAGGTAAGAAGAAATCACTCGCAACGTTTCAAACGGAGTTGAGTGGTTATTACCAATTGAAGAAATGCTTACCTTTTGTATATCAATGATGACGACAACACAAGTGTTCATGAACTTTCTCAAATCGAGGAACACTGGTCTGAAACAAAAGAGCGCCGACTGGGTGAGAGCCAGACAAAACACCATTGGTGCATCAGAGATTTCTGCCTTGACAGGATCGTCGCCGTTTGAATCACGGCAAAGCTTGCTCTTAAAGAAAATACAACCAACAGATATGCTCAACAATGCGGCTTGTACCTGGGGCACTCTATTTGAGCCGCTTGTACGCAAGTATTTTGAGCAAAAACATTCTGTTTCCGTTTTTGGTCACAGCATCTCTCTTAATCTAGCAAGAGATCATCCACTTTATCGAAAGGTCACTTGCAGTCCAGACGGATATTATCTAGACAAAGATAACACCTTAGTTTTGTTAGAGTTTAAATGTCCGTTCAAGAGGAAAATAGCTATGAATAAAATTCCTAGTTATTATAGCGACCAGATACAAACAGACCTTGCTTTGAGTGGGGACATGGTAAACAAAGGCCTGTTTGTTGACGCTTATTTTAGAATGTGCTTTTTAAACCAGCTAGAACCTAGCTTGACACACAATCCGTTTCTAAATGGAGGAAACAAGTTCAAAACGAAGGGCAACACAACACTTGCGTGGGGAGTTTGTTATTTATTTAGCAAACGAACGATAATCGGAAAGCAAGACTCAATCATCGATGTTGGTTCACTCACATCAAAATAATTATTTGAGAGAATTATGTCTTCCATTGCGGAGAAAGATATATGGTGTTGTTATGGTGAAGTAAGGATGTCGTTTAGAAAACAGGATGAAGACGAGGAGTTTTTGCGTTATAACCATATGCAAAAAGTGTTTTTGACAGAGGGTTCAGAAGGCCTGCCGAAACCAGTGGCCATGTTTGTTTGGAAGCTCCTGGATATAACTGAGATTTGGGCGCCAAAGCAACCGAATTTTTTGATAAATATTCAAAGGTCGGTCGAGCGCTTTCATAACAGCTTGGCAAGCCTTCGAAAAAAAAAATAACCGAGCACTCTGAAGAGGCAGCTGAAATCTATCACAGCCCTAAGAAAAATGCTGCCGTCGTAAGGGCTGGAGACGAAGAGCAAATGTTTGCCTTTCTTATGAATAAACTTGAGCAAGGTTATTAATGCCCGCGGCATTAATGGCTGCTTCCCAATACCATTCATTTGTTAGATGTGTAGCGGGCTTCTGAAGTCTTATGTAAGATATAATTTTGTATTTTCTTGGCCCTTCTGGTAAAATTAGATCTAAGATCTTATGAATTACGAACCCATAAGATATTCCGCTTGGAAGATGATATTTTATGCTTGAGTAAACAGAGTTAACTTGCTTAATTTCGTCATCGGTTAATCTCTGAGGGGGTTCCCCTAGGATAAAACTCAACAACAGAGTGGTGTGTTTATAAAAATCACTGCGTTTTATTTTTTTAAGAATGTTTCGTAGAACATCAATTGTTAAAAATGATGGATGAACATTTCGTTTTGCCATTTCTTTCCGTATTTCTAATAAAACCTTTTCACTGCCGCTTATGCATTCTAAAGAGTAATTTCCGAGTAACTGATCAAGGCGATGTTTAAAATTATAATTTATTCTACATGGTATTTTAATTTTTATATTTCCTTTATTGTAAAGGTCTTTATGAGAAAAGACAGCTCCGTATATTATTTCAATGCGGCTACATTCTCTGCAGACAAGTTCTTGTGGATTCACACACTAGCGAAAATGAACCGCCACAGCTTTGACAGGATTTTATTCTTTCGTTTGTTCTGTCTAAAATGATAACAAACTCATGTTCGCGGTATTGTTGGATTAATTCTTGTCTCGCTGACAAACTAAGATCTTCGAAAATGATTTGGAGTTTTTCTGTTAGTTGTGAGCGGTGAAGCTCTTTTAGGTAGCAGCTGTCATAGAAGCCACGCAGCGTGACTTGCTTGCGTTTTATATCCAAGACATCTAGTTGAGTCTTGTATTTATTCTTTTCATCCATACGCCTCACGATAGACAGTTGCGTGATAAAGCGCTCAGTATGTCGCGACTCCGTCATGTTTATTTTTAGAAAATGACAAATGTTTAACTGGGGAACGAAACGTCTTGAACATACCGAAGCGCCCCAACCTTGTTGAAAAAAGTTTTTCTGGGGCGCTTCGGAATTTATTTTTTTGAAAAAATAAAAACGGGGGGCTTCGGAATTTATGTTTTGAAAAATTTTTTGGGGGGCGCTTCGGAATTTATGGGCCTAGGTGTAGCGGGATTTTTCCCTCAAGATTTGTAGATTAAAACCTGAGTTTAATCTTTCAAATCTGACTTGGACACAGCTATGATACGATTGATCTTTTTTTGAAACTCCTCCTTGACTTCTTTGCGAAGTTCAGTTTTGATTTTGTCTATATCTAGCGCTGGAGTTTGCCTGCCTCCTTGTATAGCCTTTTTTTCACCAGAGCGAATCAAGGCTTTCAGTTTGTGATATTTTTCAACCTCGCGAAGAATGATTGAAAATTCTGAATCGCTGATTCGCTTGTCTGTCAGAGCCTTTGAAACCAACTCATTGACAGAGTTTCGTTTAGAAAAGGGCGAGTGTGTAGATCTTTTCATGTTTGGCGATCTTTCTTTTGAGTTGTTTACTGAATGCAGTAAGGCCGGCTGATGAAAACCCTGAAACACTGGCAACGCCAGCTAGTGCGGGACTTACGATAATCCCAACCCCTGTCAAAGCTGTTGCCAAGGTTGCAGAAGACAAACCCGCAGAAATGAAACCAAGGCCAACAGTTGAACCGTGAACAACAGAGTGGGTTCATTTGTACTTCTTAGCGACCTGCCTATAGTGGCTAGCCTCTGACTCAAGCTCTGTCTGTAAGTCAGATATTTTTTTTAGACGAAAGTCATCATCATTTGGCAAAACTGGGTAGAGCGGCTGTGTCTCTCTGTATTCCGGAGCCGATGGAAGCACATTGGCAGAACTCATGGCGGGGGTATATATATATTTTTTATTTATCTCTATTTCAAACTCCAACGACTTGTCATTGAAGTCAAAGAGGTCATTGTTCTCATCCCTCACTGACAGTAATATGCTGTTTACATAATCGCCAGAGGAGGTGTCACGCAAGACGTTTTGTTGTGATGATTCATAGAAAACTTTCTGAAACGGCTTCCCACGAACATCAAATCGAGCCAAAACTGTCGAAGGCTTCCCATTGAGTAGGTTTTGTTCTTTATCAACCAGATCACAATGGATAAGTAAGTGTAAGTAAGTAAGTAAGTAAGTAAGTGCTTGGTGACGTTAATCCTTTGACGAATGTTGTTGGCCACAGCAATTTAGGACTTATACCAAGCAATTCAGATAGATCGTGGTCTAGCTTAACCTCTTCCTCGTATTCTTTGTAAATGACCATCGACCCTAGAGGCGAGTTTGTCTCGATTGCAAATTTAAACTCTTCATTTTGGAATACGTTTTCTAATTCTTTTGCCAAAGACTCAAGAGTGTAATGGCCTGGGAGAAGTCTCCTGACAGTTCCTTCTTTTTTCCCATTACCAAACAATGTTATCTCTCCTCTTTGTTTCAAAGTATTCCACGAATTGAAAAACGAACAAGAGATGAGACGGATATAACTCGGTTTTGGAAGCGCATGATCGAAGTAGATTGTGTGAGGGTTAGAAGGCGCGACGATTGTTAACACAACCATGATTGCATATATATAATTACTTTTTTAAAATATTATATATATATACAATCATGTTTGGCAGACGTCCCGTTGGATTTAATCCTAGTTCAAATCTTGGTCTAAACATTGGCGGCCACAACTGTGGCCCCCACCCCCTTTTAATTCTACTCCAAACATCTATAGCCATGTAAAGCCACCCCCAGATCCACTAGCCTGGATGAGAACACCAGAAGCAGCAAAGCTCTCTGCCGCGGCCAAGGCCAAGGCGATATCAGACTTCAAAAAGCGTTTCCCCGCGCTGATATGTCCCACTTTGAAGTGCAAGTAGACTTTAGCGACGACAACAAAACCGCCACAGTGGAAGTGCTTTACAAAGAGGGCCCTGGCTCATGGGCGCTCGTTACAGAAATACCCCACAAAGATTGGACTCAAGCCATGAAAGACGCTCTTGGTCTCCATCAAGACGGTGGTTTCCCTTATCAGCTATCGTTGACTCGAAATACAGAAAAGTCAATCCCAGCTGTTGATTTCTCCACCACAATAGACAATGATATGATGATTGGCGCAATCTTGAACGACGAAGCGCAAAAGATCTATCTCACGCCAACTGATTATTTCACAACGAAATACAGAAATATCTTCAGGGACACACAGATTTCATTCACAACCGCGAAATATGGAAGAAAGTGGCTAGGCGGGCCACATATGCGTTTTTGGCCACAACAACTCTCATTCGCACTGTGGTGTGCAACAACCGGCTGCGGAATCTCGCGTGACATTCTCTTCGATAAGAACTCCAGTCTATCCTTAACCCCCAGCTCCGGTCGTTTTACCGGTTTCACGTTTATTTCACAACAAGACGAATACTCCACAAGATGGGTGGGGAACAAAGCGTGAGTGCTTTGCCAGACGACTCTCCATTCAACCAGAAAGACAACAAGTATAACATCGACGCGTACAAGAAGATTTGCATAGAGTTCGGTATCGACCCCAGTTCTGACTTCCGTTTCACATACGGCAAGAACCACGGTCTTGGGAATGTCTACATTGGTGAATATGGAGCTGGCAACGTTTCTACCGATTACGATTATCCAGACCCAGATCTAGCTCTGTTCAATGATGAGCGCGTGACTGACAGAAACGACCCCAACTATCGTGCCAACGGAATATCTTTCGTCCGCAATGACCAAGGGGCGGACACCCAGTTCGAGCACTTTGTGCCAAATTACGCACAGGGGCTAACACAGCCAGGGCTCGCGCGTATGAATCAATCAATCGAGGCCTTTGTGTACTGCATTCTTGGTTCACAAGCTAAAACCCGCAGCAGCATCATTGGAAGAGGAGGCCGGGCGTTCGAAACGCAGAGAGTATTCCTCACCAATCTAGAGGAGGCAATAATACTGAACGACATTGCAACAAGCGTACAGCGTTACCAGCTTGCCATCCAAGAGACTAAAGTGCGCCTGGGCTTTGCGACAGCACCAGGAAGCTGGCTCATGCCATCACGCATGGTTATCAACACAGAGAGCGTGATCGGGTATAACAACAATCTCAAGGAAGCAACGCAAGGGATGAAACTGGGTGTGAACAATGATGTTAATCTGGGCACAAAAAAGGCCTCTTTACACCCCATGGCCGGCGGGCTAACAAAAATCAATCCACCAAACAGCCACCCATCGAACCCTATTCACAAACAGGCAACACAGGCACAGGGCATCGCGCCTAAAGTCCCAAAACCAACGCCAGCCTCAACCCAAACACCAGACCCCACACCAGAACCAACTCCAGAGACCAAGATAGAGCCGCATCACGTAAACAAGGCAGTCGTTGCTGCGGGCGCGTTTGCTTTAGCAGGCTTTGTTGCCTGGATGCGTTAACGCTTCTTCAATGTCTTTTCAACCAAGAAGGCCACCACGGCAAGGATTAGCAGCCAGGCATGCTCGCCAAGAAAGGATAAAACCTGGCCGGCCGTTTTGAAGATAAAGCTCACGATAGAGCCGATGAGGCCGAGCAGGATGGAGGCAATCTTCTTCCCTATCTCTTTCAGACCATTGCCAACAGCCTTAGTCCCCGCTTTCAAGGCATTCATTGCAGAAAGCGTAACAGCCCCTATGACTATACCAGCAGCCAGAACAACCGCCTGCAAGGTCTACCCATATTTTTTGAAGATATTTTTGATCCTCTCTCTCAAAGGCAGGGCTTCTTCCCTTTCTTGAACCTGTTCTCTTAACCTTCCCAGTTCTTCTTCTCGCTCTGCAACTCGGGCTTCCGCGGCTTTTCTGTCAGAGGGAGAAGTGGCCACATCCTCTATCACGCGCCTGTCTTCCTCGTTTTCTCGCTCAAGCTCGGCTTCTCTTTCGTTTAACTCATCCAGTGGTTTAGTAGAGTTTAGTCTTGTTTCAACTTCATTTCTTTCTCTTGGTTTCTCAGAAAGTTGTGATCTGAGTTTGTCAACCCTTGCCTGTTCTTGGTCTCGTTGTTTTTGTATTTTTTGAAGGTCACCTAATTCTTTTTTCTGGTTTTCAAGATCGCCTTGAAGATTCTTTTTCAGCAGTTTTAATCTACCTATCTCGGTTTGACTATCAACGCTTGAACCGTGCTCCTGTTCCAGAGCGTCAATCCTCGCTTGAGCTCGTTCGATTCTGTCCCTGAGGTTTTGCACATCATTTGCCGCTTGTTGTTGTTCAACGGAAAGCCTTTCAGCCTCCTTCAGTTGTTTCTCTGCCTCCTTCAATCTTTGTTTTTCTTCCCTTATTGATGTACTGTCTTCAGAGATAATCTCTTCAGCTCTTGGGCCAAGAGGCCCTTTGAACTTGTCTGTGAACGATTTAAGAAGGCCTGAATTATCCTGCCTAAAGATGGGAGTCTCGCCACCCTTTGTTCCAAAGGAAACCATTCTGCCTTCATTTCCTGGTTTTTTACCGTAACCAATTGGGCCTAATCTGTCGTAGGCTACTTTTGGAAAGCGCCTTTTTATCCAGTCCCTAGCTCTGTCGAGCATTTTTTGTTTGTCTTCTACATGTGTGAAGTCACTAAGAAGAGGGATGTCAATAGGATCTAACCCACTTTGTTCGTGAGGCATTGTATGCATTTCATGCTGTTCACCACCATGATATGGGGTGGATGAGCCGCCTGGTTGAAAGGGTGTTGTTGTGTCAACTTCATGTTCGTCATCGTCATCATCGTGGTCAATCCCATGGTCAACCCAAGGATTATCGGGCATATCTCCTGGATCAAAACCGCCTTCTGCCATGATGTAACAATGTATATAAATATTTTTTTAAAAACATATATATATTCTGCTATGGCTGTTCAACCAAACCTTCCAACGAACTCCGAGAAGACTCTTGGTGCAATGAAAGCAGAGCGCACAGAAAAGCGCATCACATTTGACCGCTCTACAGCCAAGCCTGGCGAGACCCTGTACGTTTCGGTGCCCAAGCTAAACGAACATGAGGTTATCGTGTCGAATTCGCTTGCCTTGATTTTTAACATCGACCTTACCGGCGGTGATGCAAACAACTATCTCGTCCAGAATGTTTCCCGGGCGTTAGTTTACAGGCTCGTTGTAAAATTTGCTGCTACCACTGTCCAGGACACCGTTGGATACGATATTTACAAAATCTTTGAGGACCTCTTCCTTTCTGTTGATGAGAGAGACAATATGATTCCGAAGGGCATCCAGAGTGTTGACTTGTGCAAGATCCGTTCTGACGCAAGTGATAAAAGGACATCTGGCGTGGATGCGGAAAACAAGCTTGAGAGTGTGTACAAAAACAAATACCGCATCAATCTAGACCACCAGATTCTGACAGACCACAGTCTTATACCCACAGGCCCTATACAACGATCTAATCTTCGAGATAACGCTCGCACAGGCAGCTCATGTTGTAATTGGTTCTGATACAAATAAGCTTGTATACAAGTTGACAAATATCCAGCTTGAGTACGAGACAATAAGAAGTAAGCAGCTGGCTGACGAGGCAACGAGCGTTTACTCTAGCGGAAAGGAGTTTGCCTACGACCATATAATGCGAGAGGAAGTAGTCCCATTCTCGAAGGGTTCAGACGCTAGGCTGAATCTCAGGGTGAACCCACAGCGCAGGTCATTAAAAGGCATCCTTCTGCTATTCATCGAACCCTACACAGCTGGAGACAGGGACTCTGAAAAATACTTCAATCCAGACATCACCAAAGTGAATGTCACCATCAACGGCTCTCCCAACAGGATTTACAACGAAGGCATCAATGGAACCGACATGTGGAATGAGGTCAGCCGACTCTTCAACGTGAATACAAAGAGTGCTGGTGGCAGGCCCAACATGACTCTGACCAAATATCTAACTGACAACAAGTTTGGCCTCCTTATCGATCTTCGATCAATGGCTGATACAACTCTGCACGGTAACGGCCAACGCCTTGTAAACACAAAGGATGGTGTGCATCTTGAGATTGAACGAAATACTTCTGGCTCTGGAAATATTCACTGCCACATCTACACCATCAGCGACTCACAGATGAACATCATGGATAGTCAGCTGCAGGCTGTTCAGTATTAAAACACACACATATAGAGAATGGACTCACGAAAGCTGCCCTTCAATGCCCTAATTATTGGGCCGACTAATTCTGGCAAAACACAGTATCTCATAAACCTTCTCCGTGGTCCCTTCAGGGGCAAGTTTGACTATATCGTTCTTCTATGCCCAACATTTGTCCACAACAAGACCTACGATGGTTTCGTTGAAAACGAGCCACGCATTTTCGTGATAGACTGCCAGCAGCATGAGATTGAATCCTGGTTAACTCTATCAAGTTTCTTTTTCGAAGGAACTAACACGCTCATCATTCTCGATGATTGCGCCGCTTCGAAAGCCGTGAAAGGCCGCACAGGCCAACTTGTCTCCCTCAGCTGCAGCGCGCGCCACAGTGGCATCTCCGTGTGGGTGCTCACCCAACAGGCAACCAGCATTGCGAAACCCTTTAGGGAAAACGTGGCCGCAATCGTGCTTTTTTACACCCCATCAGGCAAAACAACGAAGGCTATCTTCGATGACTATGCCGGCGAGCTCTCACACGAGGAGTACAAAGAGCTTATTGCACGGGTTAAGGGGCGCAAGTTTTCCCACCTAGTTTTCTCTCTGCGGCATCCATATGGGATTGAAGTGAAAATATAAACAGCATATATATACACATACTCTCTGAGCCATGAACGCCCCCACCAAGCTTCACAAGCTAACAGCCTTCTACCAGCTTTTGGTCAAAATTACAGGCCAAGACAGACGAAATGCAATTCAAAATTATCAAAGCCGCCGGTGAGGATGATCTGCTCCAGATGCTTCTTAGCCGCTACCCTTTGAAACTCGTAGAGATGCCAGGCACCATGGCCGAGCTCTTACAGAAGGTTGAAATACTTTTGCCTGACATCAAGAAAATAATTGAAATTTAAAAACACATATATACACGATGGCACACGCAAACCCTGATGAGGCTGCAATGAATGAAATCATGCAGATGCTGGAGTCATCTCCAGATAGCTCCGTGCCAACAGACTCACCCATCCGTCTGCTAGAGGGGAACCTCATTCCTGCTCAACGCGAGAAGCTGGCAATTCTGGTCTCGACTGGCAAATCAAAAGAAGCCATCGGTGCCCAGCTCACGCACGAGCAGGTGAAACGCCTTTCGGATAAGAAAGTTGAAAAATTTTACAAAAGGTATGAGGCCTACGTCGGCAACAAGACGACTGAGTCTCCGATTGACACCGTTTTAATGCTTGTATCCAAAGGCGTTGGAATGGTTGTTCCAATTAATGATGTGAAAGAGTTGCAGAAAGAACTCAAAAATGACTACATAATCAATCATGAATTGTCATCTCTTACGGGTAACCTTGCACTGCGATGTGGTAAATTCTTGGCATTGGCAAATGCTGTTTTGATCACTACAAAACACATCGACTTAAAAAAGGAGCCAGAAGAGATCATGCCACCAACACCCAGGCCCCTCACAAGGGACAGTGAAGGATACCCACTAGAGGGCTTTGATGAAGTTGACAATTAATCTGAAAGGAACTACGAAGGAACCACGAAGGAACCACGATGGAATCAGATAGATAAATTTTAAAAACTTTTATATATACACGATGGAGGCACAAGCTGCGCAACCATTGCTGACGATACCTGAAAAAACAGCGACAACCAACATGCACGTTACCTCTGATACCCCAAAGACTGCTTTAGCAAAAAGCCCTGGTCGTGTTGCTTCTGGCAAAAGGCTAGCAGAGCGAAATCGTCTGGCAAGAGAGGCAAAAAAACAGGCTTCTAAAACGGCAAAGGGCCCCACCCTAAGCCAGGCTACAAACACATCCACTGACAGCGACCACACAGAGAGCAGCAAAAACTCTGGCTTCTACATTCTAACAGTTGCCGGCGTGATTGTATCCGCTTTGGGTGTGTATTACCAACGTGAAGCCATTATGAAGACACTTGGGCGCACTGCGCCGGCAGCAGAGGTGAATGAGGTTCAAACTCCTCCACCCACACGACCGCTGAGGCGAAGAATTCGTGAGATGGAATAAAAAAAGCACACATATATATATATATACTCACATAATGATAAACATCATACAAGGTTTCGTAATTGAAGCTGCAATCGAAGGTATTCTTCTTGTTTTGGTTAAATTCAACATTACCGCCCTAAAAACAATTTGGCAATTAGCAACACAAAACACAGCCTCGGCGCATGGTGAGGAGTCGACAGAAAAATAAAAATATTAGCGGAGCTCTCGCCGGGCCGAAGGCCCGGTTGCGCAGCTCCATACTCATAGAACCAGAGAACCATAGAACCCATGGCCGTCATTTTTCATGGTCATGGCTAGCGGAATGTTTCGCGGGCGCGTTGTGTGCCCGCCGCTGTCGCCGACGGTCGCCGACCGCCGTCGCTTACGGCTAACTCGCAGGCGCGTAGACCGTCGCAAAACATGCGCGTATGACGCCACCCAACAACATTGCAATTTCACGTTATCTGGGAAAACACTGCTGTGTTTAGCGGAGAAAACCGTTTAAATTAAAGTCGTTATTCTCCTGAATTTTTTCGCGGTTTGCTTCTCAAGACAGGGATACTAATTAAGGGATATTCAGAAGCCGCTATAGTGGAAATAGAAGAGCTTTCAGAGATAAAATCTTGCTTCGAGAATGGGAGCAATGCGGGAAGATGTTTGTCACTTCGGGTTTCAGAACTGAAGAAGCGGAGATTTAAACAATTTCCAAGCAGTGGAGGGACTTAAAGGTAAAACAAAATACATTTTTTGATGGGAATTTATGTTGATATCAATCTGTGATTGACTTTTTTGTGTTCTCGCTAGTTTTCGGGAGAATTGTTAAGAACGCGCTCAATTAAATTCAGTTGTTTTGATTTCTTTCATCGGAGACATCTCGGCCTCGAATCATGAGCTCTTAATGGTTCGCGTTTTGCTTTTAAACATAAACTTATGGAGATTTGAATAAAATTTTTCGAAAGAAGATTGTGTTGTCCATTTTTATGTGTTTGTTCATTCATTACATAGATTGAAAAGCGATTTTATGTAAACAAAACAAGACTTAGATTTTCTGTCTTCACTCGCATCGCCTTATGCAAACATGTTTGTGTATTTTTGCAATTTTGATTTCCAAATCAGTTTATCGGGCAATTTTTGACAAACAAAAACTGTATTTTATTCGGAAAGTAGTCGTACTAGTTATTCTAGACAGAGAAAAGTTGTTTTTGTGAACTTTTCTACGGTCTAAATGTACTGTGTAGACTGTCGGGTAATACTGTTTTTTTGAGAATTGCTAAAATTGAAAATAGCCCGGTCGTCAATCTTAATTCTTATGCTTCCGACCTTTCACCTTAATTAAGTTTCACCTTAGTTAAGCTTGTTCCTTTTCTCCGGCTCATTTCGATTTTTACCGTAATTTGTACTTGCAAGAACCTGTTAATTTAAGAGCAAATCCGTGCAAAAATCAAACATTACACGGCAAAGTTAAAAAACTAAAATTCGCTCTTCTTTTGCATACAGGTAGCCTTTAGTAAGTATACAATTGCTGTGTAGTTTTTTTCTTGAAAAACTTATTTGTTTCTGGAAAAACGAAAACATTAGTTTTCAGCCCGGGGTTCGATTTGGCGACACCAAACAGGCTTAAAATAAGTCATGATTCACTCGACTCGCGTATCAAAACTACTGCGGTAGAAAAAGCTGTCATAGCTCCGATTTGTTGTACAACTTGTCACAGTCTAAATACCATGATTTCATAAAAATTAGTTTAATCTAAGTATTCAAATGAAGTCAAAAGCTTATGGCTCTCCCGTTCTCCGTAAAACGGTAGGCGAAAAACAGCGATGATTTTGAGCATGTGCCTTTGTTCAGAATTTCGTAATATTACGAATGACAATACTAGAGTTGACGATCTTTCAAAATATGCAAAGTTTAGTTTGGGGAAATGAATTTGGGATTTTTAAGAATTTGTTGAAAACGTAAAATCACGCCATCTTGTGTGTGCGTGACCAACAACAAAAACAAAAACGTTTTTCCTTGAGAAATCTTGGCAACTCTGGCGCCAAAAAACAAAAAAACAATGAAAATATACAAATCTTAACTTGGATATGACATTCTTGAATGTCCATAGTGTTTCGTTTTGACGTCTGTTCAATTTCATTCGTGAAGTTTATCATGAACAGTGAAGTCCGTAGCCACGATCAAAAACGCTTTTACAAACTTTTCGCTGAATTCTTCGTAGCTCACTTTGCACTTTCGTACTCTTTATACTGTTGATACAATTTTTTTAACAGATTTCTGGTGGAAACTGTAAAAGGGCTGACAATAAAGCGAACTAGTTCAAGCATGTGTTCCCAGTTTTCCATCCTTGCGTAACCGTGAACCGTTTTGAGACAAAATGCAAATTACGTCTCAAATTTGCATATCAGGCTGAGCAAGCGTTCGTGACAGTCACGGTTGATACATGGGTGGATAAGGTATTCATTGGGTCTTTTTGCCATATGTTTCATGTATTTTTTTTAGAAAGGCTTAATGCTCGCGCTTTGTACAGTGCGGTATGCTTCAAGGCTCTGAACACTGTGCGACTGCAGTACCTGAACTAGAGAAAGCAGAACTTTCCCAAACGTTTTCTGCCCCATCTCTCCCAATGGGGTGCATGGGCCCTGAATACGACACCAGAGGGTGTATTGGACTATCGTACAAGCGACGTAGCATTCGCTTAAAGTGGAATGAAATTATGTATGTATGATAGATGAGAGGTACTGTAGTAATTGGAAGGTTTCAAATGAAACTGTTGTTGTTTGTTGTTGTTGTAAAAACCCCTAATAATTCAGAACGCGGAAGATTCTTTGTTCCATGGTTTCCTAATTTTCTTTCTAGGACCAGTAGTCCATAAGGGTGTTTTAGAGTTAAATGCCTAATAGCTCTCCTACAATATACACCAAAAAAATATCACATCAGTTTATTTTCTTTTCATTATATTGGCTTTAATTAATTGATTAGTTGATCAATTATATTTCTTAATTCTGTGCATGAAACTTTCATGAAACGTGCCTTGCATTGATTCTTTTCCGCTAGTTTTCAATAGTAGATAGGAAAGAAGGGTTCTGGCACACTCCTCGGCCGCCCCTTTTTAGCACAAATTATAATTCATTTTACTTTTCCGCTACTTTTAGCACTAACTCTGAATTTGCACGCGCGCGCACGAAAATTGTTCCAAATTTACATATCCCGACTCATAAAAATCATTAAAATCATTGAAAAAAAGCTGCTAAATTTTTATCATTATCCACTTTTCTCTGCAAAAAATCAACACAAATTCCGTTAAAAATTCAAACAAAATCCATCTTATTAAAAAGAAGTCCCACAAAATTCATCAGAATTCCTTTTGTTTGACAAAGAGCGGCCTCAGAGTTGCGCCAGAACCCTTCTTTCCTATCTACTATTGTGGTGGGTGAATGAGGGATAAAAGTTTTCTCCCAGCTTTGGGAATGAAATTTGGAAAGAAAGGTTTACAAATTCCATTTTGGAAAGAAAGGTTTACAAAAATGAAATCAAAAACAAAACCTTTTTAGATTTCATTTTGAAAATCATTTTTGAAATTCTATTCTAAAAAAGTTTTGTTTTTGATTTCATTTTTGTAAACCTTTCTTTCCAAAATTTCATTTTGTAAACCTTTCTATCCAGATTTCATTCTGGGGGAGTTAATCTCCAATGACCAATAGCTAAAGTCTTCACTCCATCATCCATAACAACTCTCTTGTCATCATCAGCACTCAAAGCCACTTTCAAAATCTTCTCAGTGAAAATCTCATGCAGATGTGATCGGAGAGAAACATTTTTCATTGGAGGAAATTTTTCACCAAAAAGAACGCGCACAAAATCTTCATGTGAAATCCTATTTTTAACCACATTCTTTTTTGTTCCCTTTACTTTCTTGATTCCTTTTCCCTCATCCATCTTGATGGAATAACATTTTGCTCTCAATCCAACAAATTCACGAATGATTTTTCCTCCTGCTTCATCTTTAAACATTCCTAAAATTTTCTTGTTTTTCCCAACGGGAAAGCCATTTTTCACAGCGAAATGATCTTTCGGATATCCAGATGTGTCAAACCATTTCTCAACATCTCCAGCAGTGTCAGCGAAGAAATCATCCGTCTCAATCTCCAAAATCAGGGAATCTGTATCAGAATAGAGAACTTTCACACTCTCCCACTTTTTCTTCACATAACCATAATGAAATTTGAACATATGAATTTTGGAGAGATCAAGAATTGCTGCTCCAACAAAGATTGGTTTGTTCAAAGTAACTTTTGTTTTCCTCATGTGAATAGCAGCCACTTTATCTCCAAACTTGGTTGCGTGTTTGAAGTTGATTTTTTTCACCAAGTTTGCTTTTTTCTTCCTATCATTCACCAGTTTCATGTCAATTCTGTTTCGCACATTTTCCATGGTTTTCCCGTAAACAGCATTGCTTGCCAGTTTGAAAAGATCTTTCTCAAAATCATTTTTGGCTGCTGTTCTCAGTTTCGTATTCCATTCAATGAAAGGTTTCATGAAAGCTTCATTTCTGAATCCAATTCCTCTCCAAATCTTTTTCAGTTTCATTCCTAGGGAAAGAAAGAGTTTTAAACTCCTTCCATCCAAAACCATTTTTTCTTTATCCATCAAGTTGGGAATTAACTTTTTGAATCCCCCAACTTCCAGAAGTTCAGGCGCTAAAGGAAAATCATTGTGGAAATCATGATTTTCATCTGGATATTCCAAGTCAACTTCCAGGACACATCCATGACCTGCCGCATCAACAATCTTCTCCCATTTCTTCAAAACCTCTTCACTCAACCATTCAAATCCTCCCACAGGGAGTGGTTGCACCATCGCAGTTGGATAAAGGGAATTTGCATCGAGATAAACGATGAACTTTGATGGTTGGGAAGGATCAAAATCTTCCATGAATTTGTTGTTTGCCTGAGAAAATCTGTGAAAGACTGTGGAAACTCCTCCACGAATTTGCCTTTCAAAAAACCGAAACATTTCTATATCTCCTTCACAAATCAATTCCAACTCAACTCCTGTCATCTTCAACATAGCATCCCAAAAGAAAGAGGGGGCAGTCAAAAACCATGCGGGGTCCAACAGATAGTTTTCCAACAAAACTTTCCTAAAATTTTCCACCACATCTGTCAGGAGAAAAACATCCGTCTTCAAATAGAGATCATGATATTCTCCCATGTTAGACATCCCAAATTTTCTCCAGACATTTTCAGCATGAGCAAAATCTTCATCTGAAATTCCTTCTCCAGACAACTGGGAGAAAAAAGCATCTTTCCCAGGAAGTTCACAATTAAATTTCTCAAATGAATCCATGAATTCATAGGGAAAAACTCCTTTTCTGGAAAGCAAATCAACATCAACATCATCTGGGAAAAATCTTTTTAAGCAATGTAAATCATCTTTTCCCAAATTTCCAACAAGATTTGCCAAAGAAGAATTCATAAATTTCAGGGAGTCAACAAAGCGAATCTCATGTTTCAAATCATGTTTTTTTCCCTCTTCATCTTCAAATGTTCCCCAAACAATTTTCAGGGAGAAAGAAACATATTTTTCGTCATTGTTTGGGATTGCATCAATCTCCCCAAATTCATTTCCCATGTTTTTGATGAAAAGATGGGAATCATATCCATCTAAATTGTGAATGAAGACTGGAGTGAAATCTGGCACTTTCGCTTGCAAATTACAATATTCATGAGCAGCTCCGCGAAATTCCCCAGTCAGATGACAATGATCAGCAACTTTTTTTTCCTCAATCTTTTTCCTGCAAAGCCAACAAATATCAGTTTTCTTAAATGCTTCCTTTTCTCCTTTCTTCCAAAGAATTCTCTTCCAATTTTTTCTCAGCATTGGTCTTCGCACATCATTCAGAATCCATTTCACCTGATCAACTAATTTCACCAGAAACTCTCTCCCAACATCATCTCCTTCTTTTCCACGAAAGAAAACTGGGGAGAAATCAACCCCAACTTGGCTCACAGGAAGAAAACAAAAGCTGCAGGGAACATGATGCTGAATTTGCTCTGTTTTTTCCCCAATTTTCTTTTCTGTTTTTTCCAAAATCGACTCAAAATCAGCGTAGATGACAAAGGGAACGGTTGTTGCGCATTGAACTTTCTTGAATTTCATAATTGATTTTTCTGGAGGGAGAACAGCTTTCACTCCATCATCCATGCAAAATTCTTGATGAACATCGAGTGTTTCTTTGGAGTTGAATGAATTGAGACAACCATCACAAACATGCCTTTGGTTTTTGTTTTTGGAATCTTCTCCAAACCACAATCGATTCAAATTCTTCACCAAAGCGAAATGTTCATTTTCTCCGCTTTTCAGTTTGAAAAGAATCACATGATTCTCTTTCTTTTCCCTTGCTTTTCTCAAAGTCACGATTTGTTTCCCCTCAACAATCCCCAAGACATTCACAGAAATGTTATTTTGTCTTTCAAATCTGTCAATGTCTCTCCATGAAATGGGGAATGAAATTCCTTCCCAATTAAATTCCTCGCATTGTTTTCTCAACAAAGGAGTGATTCTTTGTGGATTTTTCTCCACTGGATTTTTCCATCTTCCAATGCACCACTTGAAGCACTCATCATCATTTTCATTTTTCATGTTTGTTATTGCTTTTTTTGCAGCAAGCCAATCAGGAAGTGGAATGAATTTTCCAACAGTCATTTCATCCAGATGAATTTCCAATCTTTCAACTCGCAAGAATCTCCAGTTGCTTCTTCCCCTTTGGAAATTCCGCATGTTTTCCAACATCCTCTCATTCATTTCTCTCAGCAATTTTTCCAAGTCAGTTCCCTCAAAAACTTCTTCAACCAGGGAAGAAAAGAAGGCATCATTTTCAATGGCTGTTCCCTGTGCCAAATCATGAGAAATCATTCTGCAAACCAAAACCATTTTCACTTTGAACCCAAAATGTTTCTTCAGAATTTCAACCACATTTCCTTTCACATTCTTCAAGAATCCTTCTGCGGAATATTCTTCTTTTCCCTTGACAACAAAAGTCGATCCACCCAACCCCCGTTTTTTTTCAATATCAAACTCAGATCTCTTCAGCATTTCTCCAATCTTCGCGTTCAACTTCAAAAGTTTTTCCCGGGCTCTTTCCTTCAGATTCCAATCAATTCTTTTCCTTATCTTTCCAAACCAGGAATTCATTGAATCAATGGATGACTCAACAACTGTCGAGATTCTTTCTGGAAGAACTTTTTGAACAGCTGATTTCACTTCGGGAAAAGATGTTTTCTTGATGATTTTTCTCTGTGGGTTTTGCAACTCTTTTTCCAGATCAGCTTTTTTCATCCTGGAGAATCCAACCATTCCTTCCGAACGTGCACGATCTCTCAATTCTTTTAAAGTTGGCATTTTGAATGAAAAAGAAAAAAAAAATGTTTTCATTCAAAATGAAGTTTTCAATCCAGGAAGAAGGAAAAGAAAAGCAGAGTTTTTTCACATTCAAAGAAGCATCAGAAAAAACTGGCATTGCGAATTCCACCATTTGGAGGTTCATCAAAAACAATTCAGAAAACAAAAAGTTCACCAGAAAATCAGACAAAAAAGTTTTCTTCATTCAGGAAGAAATAACAGATGAACCCTTTCTCCAAGTTGATGGAGAAGATATTTTTGATTGTGATGAACTGAAAAAGTTTGGAATTTCAAACACAGTTTTTTTCAACCAAATTCTCAGGAAGAAAAACCATTTCCTTGATTCGGAGGAGATCTCTCACCGCATCACATGGAAATCTCCTGAATTTGATTTCCTTATTGATAGATTGAGGGAAAATCAAAGGGATACAAAAATCATTCAAAAGACCAAAAAGAAATCAAGACCAAAATCAACCATAAATCACGCTTCAGTTTTTGCAAATCATAAAGACCTTGTAGACCTCATTGAAAAAGTTTGATTTTTTTTCCTCAAAACGACAACGTTGAATTTTCATTTCCAAGAAATGAAAAATCAATCCTCTTCTTCTTCATCATCTTCAAAGTCATCAAACGCTGAAACGTTTCCATGGAATTTTGTTACAAAACAAGAATTGATTGAGCATGTGATTGATTGACAATTTCCACAAAAGATGCGTGAATTGCGGAGGATGACATGTCCTGTCAGTTTTTCTCCAATGTGGTCATGGGGATCGAAACGAATGGATTTTCTTTGTCCAACTTCCCCTTCACCAAATTTCGAGAATGGGATAGAGATGTTGCCTTTTCTGTCAGTCCACAGCTTGCTCCAAACTTTTTCCATTTCACTTCGATCTGTTTTAATCAAGTTGAAATCGGTGGATGTGAATTTCCCAAATTTTGATTTCAGTTTCAAAACTGCTTCTTTGTTTTCCATCGCCAACTTTCTGATTTGCGTTTCAATTTCCTGAAACTTTTCCTTGAGTTCAGGAGGAGATTGATTGAGATTGATTGCCAATGAAAATCCGTTTTCATTCCTGAGGATTTTGAAAATACATTTCATGAGTTCAACTGTGATTGGCTTCTCATTGATCCGGAGAGGAATTTCAACAAATGGATGTGTTGTGTTTTTCAGAATTGGTTCTCCCGTTTTGATTTCACTTGCTTCGACATTCATTTTCTTTGGAGAAAAAAAATAATTTTTTTTTTATTTAAAAATGGAAGAAGAAGATTTCGAAAGAATGATGGAAGAAGAAGATTTCGAAAGAACGATGGAAGACAGTGATTATATTATAGAATTGATGAATCTCGGATTTCTGGATGATTTGGCGATAGAAATTATTCTAAAAATTAGAGAAAGAGGTGAACACCCAGAGGACTTAATTAATATGTTTATGGAATATGATTTTAATGGAGATGATTTTGAATACGGTGAGTTCTCAGCATCAGAAATTGTTGAACTGTTTATGGAACCCTCATCGCTTGGGAATGTGATATGAGATCACTCAAACAATAAATCATATTTCTTCTCAAACTTCTCCAAATCCAATCCCAAATCAATCACAATCCCATCAACCACCTCCATTGCTGGAAGGAATTCATTTCGAATGAATTTTCCACTTCTCAAAACAAAACGTAGGTAAGTCAGAGTTTTCTCATAGGTTGTGAATGCGAACTTCGCCATGTCAATTTTGTTTCCATATTTCTTCATTTCATTCCCTGTTTTGACAACCAATCCTGCACCTGAAATCACTCCCAAAATCACAGGATTCATTGTCACTCCCCCAGCAATCGCTCCAATCGCAACAAGAGCTGAAGATGTCAAATTCACAAACAAATTCATTCTCTTGAAATGTTTGTGAGCTCTTTTCAAACACCAAAATCTTTTGTGATAGAATCGGAAGAGTTGTTTGATCTCTTCCAGTTCTTCTGGAGAGATGTCTTTGCTGATGTGATTGAAATCGAGAATCTTTTTCTTTTGTCGCTCTTTTTTCATTTTAAGAGAGAAATGAAAAAATTCACGACAAAACCTCAAAAACCAGTGTAATAATAATTGTCATATTTGGAGTTTTACTCAAGGATTTGGCTGGAGCAAAACCAACGCGAGTCATTTCCTCGATTTCAACTCCATCTCCAAGATCATACTTCCAAATGTGTTGACCAAGCTCTCCTTGCCAAGTCCATGTTGTTCTCTTATTGTTCACTAACATATCCATCACAAGATCGATTTTAGGGTGTGTAAATGAGTGAATTAGATGGAACATTATCCCAGCTTTAACAAGTCGTGTTTTCATTGGAAAGAAAACAAATTTTACATCTCTCTCAAACAAGAAGTTATATTTGTCAACAGGATAGTAATAATAACCTGTTTGAACAACTTTATCTCCTGTCAACTTGAAACCATTCATGTTTAAATTAGTTTCCATGACCATCTTCCCCGAGTCAAAAACGAAAGGAGCATCATAAACAGAACTTGGCACATCTGATTGAGAACCTTTGACGCCATAAATAATCATATTTGCTGGGCCTTGAACAGCTGATGATGCTGTTCCTTGCCATTTCAGATCCAGATAAATGAACTCCGGTGGAGAAATCTGCCATTTATGCATGTGAATGATTGATCGAGAATAGTTGGAAAACTTTTTTGTTGATTGTTGATTGATATTCAAGCTCGTGGAAACCACGTCAACGCTCACACCCGTCATGGAAGCGGGGAAGAATTCAATGCAAATCGTATATTCCCCTTCTGGAAGCTTCAGCATATGGAATCCAAGTCGCCCAGAGTATTCATTGAAAACATCTTTTGTTATTTTCAAATTGAAAGCTTTTTTATTGATCTGATGGGGTGAACTTGTAAAATCAGATAAACCAGTCACTGTTATATTATGTTCAGCTCTGGATTCATCCACATCCTCCATCAAATACCGGAATTCATCCTTCAAGTGGGAGGTTGAAGATATATGCGATTCATTGACGAACTTTTTAAGGTCAGCCTCTGTTTTGATCAGTTCCTCTGCCAGAGCTACTGTCTTGTTATTTAACTGTGTATCAACATATTGTTTTGATGTTGCTTCATTGGATGTTTTTGGCTCGGGAAGACCAACAAGTTTTTCTCCTCCCATATCCAATTCCCCAGTCATTGTTCCTCCGGAAAGAGAAAGAGTATCTGAGGTTAAATAAGTGAGTGATGAGGAAAGTTGTGTGACATGTTGATCGACATATTTTTTGTTGACTGCTTGATCGATTGCTGTTGGATCTTTCACGTTATAAACAAATTGGTTTCCCATATCCAAGCTTGTTTCCATTGGGAATGTTTCTTTCCGACTGAGAAAGACATTCTTAGCATCATCGTAAGAGATCAGATTGTTATAGTTCGCGGAAAGATCAGCATAAGTTTGTTGCTTTGATTTGACAACATTGAAAAGTCCTTTCAAATCAATGTCTTTCGTTACTTCATGCGTGTGAGCAGGAGCATTTGGGTGGAACTTCTTCAGCGTCACCATATTCACCGCGGAAAGATCATTTGATTCATCAGTATCCAGATTTGTGATCAACTTTCGATCCATGTCAATCTCTCCAGGAAGAATCAGTTTCTTTCCCCTGAGGTCCAGATCTCCAGTCATATGGGAGGATCCATCAACCTGCAAAGAATCTGCTCTCAATTGAATCAGTTTGGTTTCCACACTTCTGTCTAGCGTGTCAACTTAATGTTTTGTGATTGCATCACCATTTGCTGTTCCTTCAGCGACATTGACCAGTTTTCTGTTTGACATGTCATAATCCCCCTCTGATGTCAGTTTAAAACCAACTCCTGGCAATCCATCTTTTCCATCTCGACCCCCTCGGGAAGTGCTTGTTGTTTCAGAAAGCAATCCATTTGAATAGCTCATTTTAAAGTCTTTCATCAAAGTTTTTGGCAATGAATTTCCTCGGCTTATCCACATACAGGAAAGAGAATGGATCATGTGTTGCTTTCTTATAATCTTCTTTGCTGACTTGTGTCTCCCTGCAGAGTAGGGAAACTTCATTGTTGCTGGGGAATTCAAAGATGCAAAAATGAGAACAATTCAGGCGGATATCTTTTGGTGTTTGGAAATAACTTTGTGAAAGATAAATCACAGAACAATTCCGGTGCCTGCCTTGGATAAAATAATCAACCAGGGGTTTTTGATTCTTTTCGCAAACAAAATCATCGAAAACAACCAGCTTTTGATTCTCCCCTGACAATTCAGAAACTGGGATGATTTCATCCGGGGATGCCTCCACAACATCATACCCAGCTTCTTTGCTGATTGGGCGAAATGTTTTCAGAAGATGTTGATATTTAGCTTGGTTAAGATTTTTCGCATAGAGATAAATTTTATCATAATACAACAATCTCAAAATCATATCCAGGAGAACATTTGTTTTCCCCGATCCTGAAGGGCCGCAGATCAACATTCTGAAAGCTTGATCAGGCATGAAAGGATGAAGCTGTCGAAAATTTGTAATTGGATCCTGACAATCATAATTTGGAATCTTCATTTTATTATATTCAACATCATATTCAACATCATATTCAACATCATATTCAACATCATATTCAACATCATATTCAACATCATATTTGTGGATTTAAAATGAGTTTATTGAAATGGAATGAAATGGCTAAAAGCAAATCTGCTTTGGGCCGAAAAATCAACTTTGTTCACGATGTCATCACCAAGAAAAAGTTGGGTGAAGAAACAAGTCAAATCGGATTTGAAAAAATGTTCAAACCCATCACATCGAAACTGGATGATGTTATTGCATCGAATTTAAGACCACTTCCCCGGAAAAAGAAAGTTGGAAAAGCCAAACCCACGGACATTGATTATTATCCCGAAGTCGATCCATTTGAAGAGATGGAAGTTGGCGGTTTGTTTGATGATGATGATGAGATTGTATCATCACAAACAGCTAAGCAAATTCTAGTAAAACCCCCAACATACGAAGAAGTACTGGAAGAGTTAGAAGGTGAATCATCTGTATATAAATCGACCGTTCCTGATTATGAAGTGGAAGAAGAGGATGAAGAAGAGGATGAAGAAGAGGATGAAGAAGAGGATGAAGAAGAGGAAGTTGAAGGATGGGAAGATGCTCAACAAGATATTGAAGAAGATATAATTAATAACATGCTAGATAAGATGGGTTTAGCAAATTATAGCAAAACAGATAAAGTCTTAGCTCAGCCAAATGTTCCAGTAGAAAAGAAAAAAAATTTAATTGCAAACAGCATTATAAAGCCGGCTTATAATATAAGAGCACAACTGAACAACCGTAACAGTTATCTGAACAAAAAATTCAATGAAGGTAGAATAACTAAAAATGAAAGGGATATAGAAAGGCAGGCCATAAAGGGTAAAAGAAAAGTACTGAATGACTACATGAACTATTATAGAAACAAACTCAAGTCATTTAAAGGCTCTGGAGCCCGAAAACGATACGGACGTGGCATCTCATTTTTCAAAGATTCAAAAGATCTTCTCCAGAAACTTGAAGTCATTGTCGGCTCTATCCTTGCTGGGAACTCTAACATCGACGTGAGAAATGAAGGAGTTGCAATTCTCGATATTCTCCTGAAAGAGTCAGTGATTAACAGACCTCAGCATGAAAAGCTGTACAAAACCTATTTCAAAACATAAAATGGAAAGAGAAATCGTCCTGTCATCTTACGCTGTTAAGAACAGACAAAACAAACCTGCAGATTTCACAACAAAATTTAATCGTCCAATTATTCTTGATCCGAATGAACAATATGTTGTTGGGCTGAAACGAATCATCAATATGAGTTTTACGTGGTATAACATCAATCCACAATATGAAAATCAACTGATTAGATTTTCCTCCGATGGTGGGAAAACATTTTCCGATATTGCTTTTCCTGCTGGAGTTTGGGAGTATTCTGGGATAAATGATTTCATCCAAGAAGCAACAGTGGTGAAATCCGCTGGAAAAAAAGATGTTTTTCCAATCAATCTTGCTTTCAGCAATGAAACTTTCAGAGTGACAGTTTCACTGGCTGAAAATTATCAACTTGATTTCACCTAATCGAATTTCGGGGAGCTCGTGGGGTTTGATAAAAAGATTCTGAAGGAGAAAGTTAATGTTGGCCCTAAAGTTCCAAATCTCAGTCAAGATACTGATATGTTGAACATTCATTGTGATTTGACAAATGACTCACTTGTGGATGGGGAAGAGACTGATATCATCTATTCCTTTTCCACATCTGTTCTGCAGGCATCATATAGTTTTGAGCGCGAACCCATAAAAATAGCATTCTGCCCCGTGAATAAAAACACAATAAGCTCCATTCGAATTTATATCACGGATGGCCGAAGGCGAATTGTTAACCTGAATGGGGCAGACACAGCATTCTCGTTGTTATTAAAAAAAAGACTATAAAATGAAAGCATATGAATTTACTCGTTATTACCATCCCAAATTAGGGAAGTTTGTTTATAAGCACAAAGGAACAGGAATCATTTTTGATTCCATCTTCAAGCCACTGAAAAAAATGGCAGGACCAGCTATGAAAGGAATTCTCAAGAAAGTTGTGAAACCATTTGCGAAAAAAGCTTTGGACGCAGGAATTTCTCACGCTGGAGAAAAAGTGGGCAAAATGGCAGTTGAAAAATCAGGTGATTTGATTATGAAAAAACTGGGAAACATGAAGATTGGAAAACCATCTGCGAAACGAGGACGAAAACCACAATCACGCCCTGCTTCACTCCCAGCGAAACAACCAAAGAGAGAAAGTGCAAATGATATCTTGAATAGACTTATCAGTGGCCAAGGAATTTAAAATAATCTATTAAAATGGCTTTTCGATCGAATGAATATCTCCAAAGAAATGAATTAGTAAGATTCCAGTTGGATGATGTACTCAGAGCCCCAGCAAATGGGCAACATCAAACGAAAAATGGTTATAAATTCACCATTAATGACAGATCAGCGTTTTATGACTGGCATAACGCTTATTTTGAAGTGCAATTTCAACTCCAGAAATTAGCAGATGGTGCTGGATATGCTGCTGCTGATAGGATAACAGTGATAAATGGCTCACATTCCCTGATAAAACACATGACCATCCGATCTGCAGGGAAGATTGTTTACGAACCTGACAATCTGCATAAAGTTACTTTTGTTAAAAATCTGTTGGAATACTCAAATGACTTCAGCAGATCAGTAGCAAAGAACAGTTTCTGGTATTTGGATGTGAATGCGACAACAGCTGCGAATAACACAGGATTTGAAGCGAGGCGGTTGCAAACTCAAGCAGTTCGAGACAATGGGACTGGAGGTGCTAAAGATGTTAATGCAATTATCCCCCTGAATCGTTTCGAAGAACTGGAAGACAGGCTGTTAGTCCCAATGCAACTGCAATTTGAAATTAATCTTCAACAGGATGATGAATTAATTCATATGGCAAATGGCACGGATCCTGGAAGAGTTGTTATCAACAGATTTTTGCTTTGGGTGCCAAGACTGTCTCCCAAAGATTCTCTTTATGATAAATTTGTCAGTTCATTCCTGAAAGAATCGCAATGGAAGTATCTGAGAGAAACATATGAACAATCTGCTCCTGCACAATCATCAGGGTTCTTCCAGATTTCAGCGAGCATTGATAATGTAAGGCATATTTTTGTCTGGCTGAAAAGAACAGCTCCACCCAATGATGACCCTGCAGAAGACTCTCCATATTTGATGGATACTTTCAAGCTGAATGAAGCAGATGCAAACTCATCCTTGTCAACTTGCAGATTGGAGTATGGAAATGGAGTGTTTTATCCTGAAACTGACTATGACACAGAATCAAAAGTCAGAATCTTCAATGATGTCATGGCTTATGCAATGAGGAAAAATGACTTCAACACTGGGACTCAGTTGAATTTGGCTAACTTTCAATCACTTTATAGCCTCATTTATTTCGACTTGTCTTACCAAGCTGAAAAACCAACACGAGATCCCAAACAGCTAATATTTCGATATACGCTGAATGCAAATGCTGCTGCAAACTTCAATGTGCATGCAGTGGTTCTTTATGAGGAAACAGCTAAGATTAATAAAGTTGGTAATGAATTAGTCATTGCCTAAAGCGGAGTGAAAACATATGTTATCATTAAAAATGACAACATATCACCCATATAAAATAAATTTGTCTGAAGGGCAAAAACAAAAACTTGGAAGAGCATTCAGAACAAACATGCCTATCACCCTGAGATTGGGACGAAATCAAACAAGTGGAAGCGATGAGCTGATGCTGACAACTAATCAAATTAAAAGAATCGCAAAAGCAAAATCTCTGGGAAATGGAGTTGAGATTAAGATAACAAAAACACAAATTAGAAAAGTAATGAAACAAGGTGGAAGTCTATTTTCTGCTATTGTTCCTTTGGCTAAAACACTGATACCCACCCTGGGTAAAACACTTGGGTTGTCAGCACTGGCTGGTTTAGCGAGTGAAGGAGCGAGTCAAGTTGTAAAAGCAATCAGTGGAAAGGGAGCGGGTCAAGTGGGTGGATTTCTCATTCCCCAAAATAAAATTCAGAAACTGATTGACAATAAACATTTGTTGACATCAAAGCAGAAACAGGACATTTTGGTTGCCCTTAAATCAGGAGGACAGTTGGTGATGAAACCATCCGCAAAACAGTCTGGTGGATTGTTGGGAACTATGCTGGCATCCATTGGAATCCCATTAGCACTTGACATGGTTAAAAATTTATTTGGTAAAGGAGCGCCACGCGTTGGCCGACCAAAAGGAAAAGGAGCTCCAAGATTGGGAGCGTATCCTTTCCAACCTCCCCCATTTATTGGTAACTGGGGACGAAACCCTGTTGGAATGGGAAAAAAAAAAATCAAAAAAAGGCAAAGGACTTCTTCTGGGGACGAACAGCCCATTCAAAAACATCCCAATTCTCGGGGCAATATTGTGAGGCCCAAATTTGTAATTAAACCGCTGTCAAATATTGATCTGTTGAAGTGGATTGAATATCTGAGGATTCCCAATTTCAAAATTTCAAAGGGATCTTCGCTAGGGATGAAGTCATACCCCAAAAACACAGCCCCTGCATCATCAATCTTGATTCACTTGAAAATGCAGGAACTCATTGGGTTTGTTGTGCTCCGGGGAAAAAATTCACGTGGTATTTTGACTCATTTGGAATGGGATTTCCCCAAGAATTCAGAAGCAACAAACCAGTGATTTGGAACAGCAGTCAGTATCAAAATATCAACAGTGTCCTTTGCGGGTATTATTGCCTCTTCTTCCTCCATCAATGGGCGCAGGGAAAAGACTTTTATGATATTCTCCAGCCTCTCAGTCTGACTGATACAATGCAAAATGAAAGATTCATAAAAGAATATTTCGATTGAAAATGAAGTCATATTGCGTGAAGGAGAAAAAACAAACTGAATGTGTTGGGCCATCTGGAACCATGACCGCAAAAAATGGAAGAAGGATGTGGTTTTGCCATTGCGCTTCCTGTGGAATCAAAAAGACAAGATTTGTGAAGGCAAAGCCCTCGGGAAACTGAGTCTGCCCTCACAAGGTGGGGGCTTTGGTGAATTAGCATTGACTGGCGTTGCTCATGCTCTTCCCTGGCTCGGGAAAAAAACAGTTGAAATGGGTCGTTATGGAGCCAGTGAATTGTTGCGAAACAAAAACACTCAGAAAAAAGCATTGGATTTTGCTTTGGACAAGATGAAACCATTTCTTGCCAAAACCTCTTCCGATATGCTGAATCAACTGTCCACGGCGATCCGACCCAACAGAAAATATAAAACAGATCGAGTAGATTTGGATGGAAGAGGATTGGATGTGCATGCTTTAATTGGGAAATTACCCAAACCGCGAAGCGGTTTCACTCTTCCCGGACATAACTTCACTGGTCCTTATAACCCATTGGATAAGCAAGTCAGATTTGATGAAACTGGAAAGATTCTTGAAATTATGCAACAACCCACAGGAAAAACAGACGCAGTTGCTATGCAACATGATGTGGATTATTCAGTTTGCGCAAAGAAAATCAATCCACGCAAATGTAAAAATAAAGCAGACAGGAAAATGGTTGCCGCTTTGGATTCCATTCCCTGGAAAGAAAGACAGTGGGGTCATGCTTTGGCGAGAAATACCATTGATGCAAAACAAAAACTTGGTTTGGGTGCCCCAAAAAACGGGAAAAGATTTTGAGTGAAGGCTGGACTCAAAATCTAGCAAATGAACTTCACCAGCCAATCAGGAGAAGATTTCCAAAGAGAAGAGTTATTGCATATGGCGTTGACAACATTTGGGCGGCTGATCTGGTTGAGATGGGGAAATATTCAAAGTGGAATAAAGGAATAAGATATCTCCTGATGGTGATCGATGTTTTCTCAAAGTTCGGTTTCATTCGCCCCCTGAAAGATAAGCGAGGACAAACAGTGGCCGATGCTTTCCGATCCATATTCAGGGAGCGAAAACCGAAGATGCTTTGGACTGATAAAGGAAGTGAATTTTTCAATGGAATTATGAAGGATCTCCTGAATAAGAATGGGATAAAATTGTATACCACAGAGAACGAAGAAAAGTCATCTGTGGTTGAACGTTGGAACAAGACAATGAAGGAGAAACTCTTCCGGATGTTTAGCGCTAACAATAATACGGTGTTTTTTGACAAACTAGATGAGTTAGTGGATCAATATAATCACCGTTTTCATTCGAGCATTCGGATGACCCCAGCGCAGGCTAGCGAACGGAAAAATGAGAAAAAGGTTTTCGCTAATCTTTTCGGAGACATGATTTATGCAAAACACAACCCAGCAAAATTCAAGATCGGCGATAAAGTCCGAATTTCAAAATACAAACGAAAGATATTCGACAAAGGTTTCACCCCGAACTGGACCGAGGAGATATTTGTCGTTGATGAGATTTTAAACACAAATCCTCCGACGTATAAATTACTCGATCTGTTGGGAGAAAAAATAACTGGATCATTTTACGAGGCGGAAGTTCAAAGGACAACGCAAGATATTTTTCGCATTGAAAAGGTTATTCGCCGGGACCAGAAGAAAAAGAAAGCCTTGGTTAAATGGAAAGGATATCCCGATAAATTCAATTCTTGGGTTCCGCTGAGTGATATGGAAAAGCTATCTTAGAAAATATGAATGTTTCACATTCATATTTATGAAATAACACCTCTTGCCTTCAATTCCCGGTGGATTTCCCAGAGGAGATCACTTTGTTTTTGGAGTTCATTTTTGAGAATCTTGTATTCCTCTTGGAGATTGATGAATGATTCAAAGAGGAGTTCTATTGTGTCTTCTTCTTCTTCATTTTGCTCTGCTTCTTCCATCTCTGAATCAGAGACAATAAATTCCTCGTCAGATGTTGTTGGGGTTTCATCTTCGCTCATTAATTCATCCTCTGAGCAGGTGAGGTCGCTTCGCTCGCTTTCATCATCCATTTTGAGTTACAAGATTAAAATGTTTAATAGATATCACTCCCTTGTGGAAAAATGAATTTTACCTCCTCCTCCAAAGGGATAAAAAGTGGTTGATGAAGCAAATTTCATTTTTGTAAACCTTTCTTTCCAAAGCTGGAGGTTTACAAAATGAAATTTTGGAAAGAAAGGTTTACAAAAATGAAATCAAAAACAAAACTTTTTTAGAATAGAATTTCAAAAATGATTTTCAAAATGAAATCTAAAAAGGTTTTGTTTTTGATTTCATTTTTGTAAACCTTTCTTTCCAAAGCTGGAGGTTTACAAAATGAAATTTTGGAAAGAAAGGTTTACAAAAATGAAATCAAAAACAAAACTTTTTTAGAATAGAATTTCAAAAATGATTTTCAAAATGAAATCTAAAAAGGTTTTGTTTTTGATTTCATTTTTGTAAACAAAAGTTTACAAAATAACTTTTTTTTGTTTCCTAATTAAAATGTGGAATTTAATTGATGTAAATACAGGAAAAATAGTGGCTATAGAGAAATCAATATCTGCCCTTTCTCCCAAAATGCAATTGACTAGACAATATTTATGCCGGGTTTTCAAAGAGGGAAAAAGAAAATTCCACCTCAAAGATGGCCGCCAACTGGAAATAGAAAAAGTTGTTCCTAAAAAACTAAAACAGAAGAAGAAGGTGGAGAGTCAAGAGGAAAAGATATCTCCCTTATCACAAGAGAGATGGGATTTTATAATTGAAAAGTTAAAAGAGTTTCTGAAAACAGAACCATCTCCATTTCCATTTCCAAAGGAGAATAAACCAACTGATATCCCAGAATGTAAACCAGCTGATATCCCAGAATGTAAACCAACTGATATCCCAGAATGTAAACCAACTGATATCCCAGAATGTAAACCAACTGATATCCCAGAATGTAAACCAACTGATATCCCAGAATGTAAACCAAACATTTATTTACTCCAGTGGAATAATATGTTAGAAAACTTTAAAGATTATACTCTGGAGGATGAAAATGTGGAGGTAGACACATTACTAGATGATAAAACAGTGTTATATGATTTCTTCAATGGAAACTGGTACATTGTGCAAAATTATGCTCAGACAGAACTTGTCTTTCGTAGATTAGGTATATATATTTTTCCAACAATAGATGAATTTATGGACAATAATATATATGCAAGATGGCGTTTTGAAGTACAAAAACATAATTACTCAGAACCTGATTTATGGTTTCGTCTTACATTAAAAAAGAAATGAGTTTTTTCATTTTAAGCTGGGAGAATAGATTTCATTTTCCAAAGCTGGAGGTTTACAAAATGAAATTTTGGAAAGAAAGGTTTACAAAAATGAAATCAAAAACAAAACTTTTTTAGAATAGAATTTCAAAAATGATTTTCAAAATGAAATCTAAAAAGGTTTTGTTTTTGATTTCATTTTTGTAAACCTTTCTTTCCAAAATGGAATTTGTAAACCTTTCTTTCCAAAGCTGGAGGTTTACAAAATGAAATTTTGGAAAGAAAGGTTTACAAAAATGAAATCAAAAACAAAACTTTTTTAGAATAGAATTTCAAAAATGATTTTCAAAATGAAATCTAAAAAGGTTTTGTTTTTGATTTCATTTTTGTAAACCTTTCTTTCCAAAATGGAATTTGTAAACCTTTCTTTCCAAAGCTGGAGGTTTACAAAATGAAATTTTGGAAAGAAAGGTTTACAAAAATGAAATCAAAAACAAAACTTTTTTAGAATAGAATTTCAAAAATGATTTTCAAAATGAAATCTAAAAAGGTTTTGTTTTTGATTTCATTTTTGTAAACCTTTCTTTCCAAAATGGAATTTGTAAACCTTTCTTTCCAAATTTCATTCCCAAAGCTGGGAGAAAACTTTTATCCCTCATTCACCCACCACAATAGTAGATAGGAAAGAAGGGTTCTGGCGCAACTCTGAGGCCGCTCTTTGTCAAACAAAAGGAATTCTGATGAATTTTGTGGGACTTCTTTTTAATAAGATGGATTTTGTTTGAATTTTTAACGGAATTTGTGTTGATTTTTTGCAGAGAAAAGTGGATAATGATAAAAATTTAGCAGCTTTTTTTCAATGATTTTAATGATTTTTATGAGTCGGGATATGTAAATTTGGAACAATTTTCGTGCGCGCGCGTGCAAATTCAGAGTTAGTGCTAAAAGTAGCGGAAAAGTAAAATGAATTATAATTTGTGCTAAAAAGGGGCGGCCGAGGAGTGTGCCAGAACCCTTCTTTCCTATCTACTTTCAATGTGTTTTTAACTTTATTTTATTGTGTTTATTTTTTTTTTCGTCTGCAATTTTTCGCAGGAATTGATTTCTTGTTGGCCCGACCTCCCCCTTAAAAAACAGAAAAAGGTAATACCAGAGCAAGCAATGAGCGGAAAGCGCGAGCCATGTATGTATCGGGTAAAGAGAAGATTAACCGAAATATTTCTTATTAAAAGCGGGACAATGAAGGAGGAATGTTCCTCTCACAACTAAAGCATTGTCAATTGTCACACTCTAGAAATGAAACTAGGGCTGGCCTGTCTTTGTTGTTGTTTTACCATAGCAGTCCAATCAGAAACAGAAGCGGAAGTAGAAGACTTTATAAAACTCTAAAAATAAAAACAATGACAAGTAAATGGATCAAAATTTCTCAATCTTTGTACCTGCGTTCTCGTTTGAAAGATTATTTGTGTGGCTTAACATGTGAAATCCAGGCCGACAAGATCCACCCCAACCCAACCCCACCCATGTAATAAATATTGGTTTTCTGTCAATACTGTATTTTAAAACCCACGAGATCTCTTTCCTGTTTTGAACTGTATTAATAGACCAATTCCGATATATTAAAATTCATACTTGGCTCCGAGGCTTAGGGGAATAAAACAAAAGAAATCACATCGAGGTTCAGGTATGAATAATTTATTTCTTTTGTTTTATTCCCCTAAGCCTCGGAGCCAAGTATGAATTTTAATATATCGGAATTGGTCTATTGAAGACTTCCGAACAACACTCATCAAACTTCAAAAAAATATGGAATTTTGGCCACTGAGAATACCTAAATATCCACCCTGTGTACCAACCGTGACTGTCACGAACGCTTGCTCAGCCTGATATGCAAATTTAAGACGTAATTTGCATATGGTCTCAAATTGGTTCACGGTTATGCAAGGATGGAAAACTGGGAACACATGCTTGAACTAGTTCGCTTTATTGTGAGCCCTTTTACAGTTTCCACCAGAAAAAATTGTATCAACAGCATAAAGAGTACGAAAGTGCAAAGTGAGCTACGAAGAATTCAGCGAAAAGTAAAGCGGTTTTGATCGTGGCTACGGGCTTCACTGATCTACACTGTTCGTGATCAACTTCACGAATGAAATTGAACAGACGGCAAAACGAAACATTTTGGACATTCAAGAATGTCATATCCAAGTGAAGGTTTGTATATTTCCATTGTTTTTTGGCGTCAGAGTTTAATTGCCAAGATTTCTCAAGGAAAAACGTTCTAAGTGTTTTTGTTGTTGGTCACGCATACACAAGGTGGCGTGATTTTATGTCTTTCGTTCACGATTTTCAACAAATTCTTAAAAATCTCAAATTCATTTCCCCAGACCAAACTTTACATATTTTAAAAGATCGTCAATTCTAGTATTGTCATTCGTAATATTACGAAATTCTGAACAAAGGCACATGCTCAAAATTATTGTTGTTTTTCGTCTTCCGTTTTACGGAGCACGGGAGAGCCATAAGCTTTTTGCTTCCCTTGAATACTTAGATTAATCCAATTTTTATGAAATCATGGTGTTTAGACTATGACAAGTTATACAACAAATTGGAACTATGACAGCTTTTTCTAGCGCAGTAGTTTTGATACGCGAGTCGAGTGAATCATGACTTATTTCAACCCTGTTTGCATGTGTTTGGGGTTGCCAAATTGTGCCCTGAGATGATAACGACTTTCTCCGTTTTTCTCGGAAACAAATAGATATTTCAAGGAAAAAACTACATGGCATTCATGTACTTACTATAGACTATCTATATGCAAAAGAGGAGCTAATTTGATTTTTTTCAGCTTTGCCGAAGATTTGCGATTTTGTTTGATTCTTGCACGGATCTGCTCTTAACAGTCCAAACCGAATTTTTGAACAAACTTGAAAACAGATTAAGTGAGAGCGAAATTTTATCCTGCGAAGGATTTTTATCTTTGGCTGAAATTACCCACGCAATGCGTGGACTTTCTTCATGGAAAACCCCCGGTTCAGACGGATTACCTCAAGAATTTTACGCTAAATTCTGGGATCTTTTAGGCCCTATTCTGTTCGAAATTATAAATTTAGTTTGGAAAATAATTCTCTCAGTTATTCAATGTAAGGAAGCGTGATTACTTTACAAGAAAGATGATAAGAAAAACCTCAAAAATTGGTGGCCCGGCCATTTCGCTACTCAATGTTCATTACAAAATTTGTTCAAAAGCTCTTACAAACAGACTTTCAAAAGTGTTACCCTCGATTATTTCAAGAAGGTCAAACTTGTTCCTTCCCAGGTAGGACGATTTTTGAGAATTTATTTCTCTTGCGTGACCCTCTAGATTATATAAATATTACCAATGAAACTGGTATCTTGCTGAATATCTACATTATACTGTCAAGCAAATATGAAAATTATAGTTAATGGTTTTTTGACTAAAGAAATTCCACTCGAGTGGGGGGTGAGGCAGGGAGATCCCCGGTCTCCACTTTTGTACATTTTATGCGCAGACGTTTTGGCTACCAGTATAAGAAAGGATGATACTATTGAAGGTTTTCTCCTTCCAGAAGCCTGAGGAAAGCGTTTTAAAATTCGCCAATATGCGGATAACTCCACATGTTTTGTAAACGACATTTTTTCTTTAGACAAATTGTTTACCTTACTTCACAAATACGAGACAGGTACAGGGACTAAATTAAATGTGGCAAAGAGTACTTAAGCCATGAAGTTAGGAGCTTGGTGCTAACGTCCGGACACTCCTTATGGCCTGACGTGGGTGTCAAGAATACGAATCTTGGGTGTCTGGTTTAGCAATGCTACTGGAAATGTGGAACCAGATAACTGTTTACCACGCCTTTCCAAGCTAGATTAAAATTTGAACCTGTGGAAGGGTGTGGGGTGTTTTCACTCCCACCCTATCGGCACTACTCAATACTAGGTTTTTAGTTAATGTTAAGACTATTTTCTTTTACTTAATGGACTTCTGCTGTCGACGAGAATGACATGCGAGCACGCTTTTTCATTAAGACCATACTTTATGGTATATGGGTTTTTCGAAATAAAGCAACTTTTCACAATAGCACCGAGAACTCTCGGGCCACTGTAAGGGACATAAGGAATGACATCACAACACAGTTGCAAATTGACCGAGGGGGGGGGGGGGGGGTGGTACTTTGCAAATTTTTGGGCGGGGGTGTGCTGCTGGGACTCTGAGACCCTTAACCTATACTAGACCATTTTAGCTGCATTTTGCAACCATATTCTAGACTAAACACCGAAAAATCCTACCCTATCCTAGACCTTTTCTAGACTCGCTATTTTGCAGAAACTCATTCACTATCACAGTCTAAGATACCAGGGGTCAGTAAAAATGTCATACAGCACACCTTACCGATTATTAAATGCCATTTGCCAGTAAACCTCGTCTAGACTAAATTCTTCATGCAACTGATCAGTTTCGTAGAAAATGATACCCTATTCTAGACCAAAAATCTCTGATTACTATACCCTATTCCAGACTAAACTGCCTGAAAACCATACCCTTCACAGCGGCACATACCTATATAGCTCATATATGGGAGTAACCCCCCCCCCACCACGAACAGAAATTTTCTGCTTTGTGGTGTCATCCAAATATTTGTGAAATACAACAGTCAAAGCTTGTGACTCTAATAATTTAGCTACTGGCAACTCATCATTCATTACCAGAAATGACTAAGGTAATCATGTGCAAACCAGAAAGGACTGCAAACCGGAACTGACCTTGTATTATTGTAACCGGAAATGACTAGCTTTAACTCAGGATGCCTTGTAACCGGAAATGACTAGCCTCTCAGGATAATATTGTAAACTTTAGGGATTTGTTATTGATAAATAAAACATTTTAAAAGAAAAAAAACACTGTTGTGTTTAGCGGAGAAAACGGTTTGCAAAATCGTTTTTTCCTGCTTTTTTTTCGCGGTTTGCTACTCAAGAGAGGTTTCACATTTCTCAAACAGTGAGCTTTTGTGGAATTTGTGCAGTCTAAATGTTCTGTGCAGACGGTCTCGTAATAAGCTTACTGTTTTTGAGAATTGCTAAAATTAATAGCCTGGTCATCAATCTTAATTCTAATTTTTCTTGTGCTTCCGACCTTTCACCTAAGTTAAGCTTATCATCATCGTTTCTGTTCAGAGAGCTCCGCTGTTAGGCTAAGCCTATCTATATATATTATATATACATCATGTCTGACAACAAGCTCGTGAAGTCTGTTACTGATGCCGCAACAATCACTGGCCTTGTAGCTGGTATTGGGTGGATCGCTAAAAAAGTCGTTAAAGAACCATTCACATCTGACCCCAGCTCTAATGTTATGAACTACGTGAAGTTCACAGCTGTCATGGCTGGAAGCATCGCGCTAAAGAAATACCTCGAGGATCAGAAAATCCTCCCAGCCAACATGTCAAATATAATATATACACAACAATGGCCTCAATCACCATAATGGTTGGTGGAGCAATTCTCAATGCAGCCGCTTTCACTGGCGGTAATTATTTGGCAAAATATTTATCCGGCGACAACAGCCAAGCCGCACTGGAAGAGAAGACCAGGCACGACAAGGTCTTAGAGGCTTACAATGCAGCTTATGCCAAATATGAGAAGGATCGCACAAAGCTCCTCGACTGGGTTGCAACTAATGATCGGATTAAAGACCAGCGAAACACAACTTCGCTAAGACCGACCAAGCTCTGGTTCTCTACAACCAAACCCATCGGGACCAACAAATAGAACCCCCAAAAGAGCCCGAGTTCTCTGACTTCTATAAACCCGGCCAACAGCAGAAGCAAGGCGAGCTATTGTTTATCGGAACTGGCGTGCTCGCCCTTGGGTATGCAGCTTTTCGATTTCTTTAAAACCTCATATATATGTATATGGATGCACGATGGATGCTAAACTATCAAAGATCTATTACAGTCCGAAAGGCTACTGGAAAGGTCTTGCCGCTGTCAAAAAGCTAGCTGCAGCAGCCAAAGTAGATGAGGGGGGTCGCAAAAAAGTGGCTCGTCAAACAAGCTCTTTGGCAGGTTTACCTCCCAGCACCACGCTATATCCCTCGGCCAACGTTTGATGTCTTCACGCCCAATGCGGTGCATCAAGCTGATCTACTTTTTTTGCCCCACGACAAACTTCCTCGTGGGAGAAAGGTTTACAAATATTGTTTGACGGTTGTTGATGTGGCTAGCCGTTACAAAGCAGCAGAGCCCTTGACTTCGAAAGAGTCTTTAGAGGTTTCAAAGGCCTTTCAGAAGATTTACAGACGTGGACCTTTGAAATGGCCACAACTGTTGCAGGTTGACCCTGGGCGTGAATTTATGGGTGCTGTTAGGAAGGCTATGGGGGATAACAAAACGGCCATTCGTCGCGGGCGAGTTGATATCCACAGAGACCAAGCGATAGTTGAAAGATTCAACCGAACCCTAGCTGAAAGGTTGTTTGGCCACCAGTATGCGGTTGAAATGCGCCTTCCCTCTGGCCAGAGATCTACTGAATGGGTACGAAGGCTGCCCGACGTTGTATCGGCTTTAAACAATGAAGTAACCAGATTGACTGGCAAGAAGCCCGCTCAAGCAGTGAAGGAGAAAGCCGTTTCTGCCAAACCCTCTACCCCCTATTCGAGACCAGTGGGGGAGAAGGAGAAGAAGCTCCCTCCCCGGGTGAGTGTGAGATATTTGTATCAGCCTGGCGAGCTTGAGGGTGGTGGTAGGCGGGCGACCAATCCGATGTGGTCGATGAAGGTCTACAACTTTGAAAAGGTTGTTACCAAACCAAACGAGCCTGCCGTCTATTACCTTTACGATGGGCCCAAGCGGGGCTTCGTCCGTGAGGAGCTGATGGTTGTGCCGCCAGATACTCAGTTGCCACCGATATCTTTGTGACCGTATGCCAGCGTGTGGACGCCATCATCCTGCAACCATCGCTTTGAGTCAAAGGGTGAGAGCGTTGTCTTGTTTAGATGCACGCCGTAGATCTGGTGATCCACGCTCCTGAGCATATCCATCCCGTGTTTGAAGGCCTCCTTTTTGAAGAGGGCGTCCTTGTAGTTCTGGTGTGTGATCTCCTTCTTCGTAACAACTTTGGTCGTGCCCTTTGCTTTCTTGATGTCCAGCTTAGCTTTGATTTCTTTGCCGTCCTTGTCCTTCTTCTTAATACACCTGCTGTCGTCTTTCAAGATGCTGTACATCTTCGAGCGAAGACAGATTACCTCTGAGATAGGCACACCCTCACACTCGTCCTTCATCTTGCCGATAACCTTCTTGTTCTTCTGGCTGTGAAGAGGGTGTTCTTTCGGGAAATCACTCGTGTCGTGGAGTTCATCCAGACGATTCTCCATGTCCTTGTAGACATCCTCTGTCTTGATCTCTAGAAGCAGGCTGTCTGTGTCTGTATAGAGTAGATCACATCGCGAGCCGTACTTTAACTTGAGGTGCTTATAGTAGAAATCGTACATCAAGGTCTTTGAGAGATCCAGTATGCACATACCGGTGTAGACTGGGCGTTTGAGTAAGATTTTATCCTTGTGCATTTGAATCCCGGCAAGATTTTCCCCAAAGACTGTTGCTCTGGCAAACAGGGGGCTTGAGATAAGCTTTCTCAACTTGTCTGTCTCATTCACGCGAACAAGCCTCATATCAATGCGGTTTCTGAGGTTCTCCATGGTCTTGCCAAAGACAGAGTTGTTCATCAGCTTGAAAAAGTTCTTCTCAAACTCTGACGTGGCTTGCTTTCTGAGTTCTGTGTTCAGCCTTATGTACGGCTCCATCCAAGGCTTCTGCTCAAATTTCAGGATTTTATGAATCTTCTTCAACTTCATTCCTAGCTCGAGATAAAGCTGAAGATTCCTGTAGTGCAGAACATATCTGTTTTTGTCCTTTAGGGTTAGGAGCAACTTCTCTGTCTTATCCTATGTCTGCCCCTCTACCAATGCCCTTTGATAAGGAGACATCCACGACTTTGCGACTTTGTGTTTTTCTGGGGCTAGAGGGTAGGCGTTGTGCTCATCATGCATCTCCTCGGGATTCTCCAAGTCTACTTCGAGGATATAGCCAATCTTTCTGTTTGGGGACCACTTCCTAATTTGGTGCTGTGTTGGGAACACTCTGCACCATTTAAAATTGCCAACTGGGAGGGGTTGACTCATGGCCCAACCGTAAAGATTGTTTGCATCGAAGTACATGATGTAGGTGGTTTCTTGATCTGGGTTGTAATCATCAAGAAAAGGGTTGTTCGCTTTGCAAAAACGCCTGCTCTCCATTGAAATACCACCACGCATGCCCTTTTCAACAAAGAGGTGCATGTTCACATCTGTGAGCAGCTCTAGGTTTACGCCTGTGTATTTTAAAAGAGCGTCCCAGCTGAGGCGCCGGGTCAAGTTTGTAGTGTTTGAGGCAAGTTTTTCTGAATTCTCGAAAACATCAGCCAGAAGCAACACATCTGTCTCTAAGTAAAAATCGTGATAGTCGCCGAGGTTTTTACATTCAAACACTTTCCACACTTCCTGCGCATGGATGTAGTCCTCGTCGGTAATGTGTTCCCTTTTGAGATCGCTATAGAACTCGCCCTTCTCTGGGAGTGACTCCTCCTCGAACCGTTCCCAAGAGTCCATGTACTCGTATGGGTAGATTCCTTTTTGTAGAAGAAGCTTGAGTTTATTGGGATCCTTTTCACGGTTTTCCGTGATTGTAAAGGACTCTGGTTTGTTTGATTTAACCAGAATATCGAGGCTTGACTGCATAAACTGTAAGCTGTCAATGAACCTTAAGTTGCCTAGGGAGAACGAGACGTACTTCTCCATATTTGTTGGGATGCACTTCAAATCAGATTGTACTTCGGCTATACCTCTCATGATATGATGTGTGTCGTAGCCCTTCAAGTTGTGGAAGACAACAGGGATTATCACTTTTTCCGGGCTGATTCTGAAGTGATTTATATTACACGCTTTGTGTGCAGCGCCACGATATTTTCCTGTTATGTGGCAGTGGTCTCTAACAGCGTCTCTCATGAAGTCTCGTACAAGAGACTCCCCACAGAAGAGGCAATCAACCTGCTCAAAGATGGGCTTTGGTTTTTGTTGCCTTCGGTTTCTTGGGCCAACGAATGGAAACGCCTCCAAATGCCCCGTTTTTTCGTTTTCGATATAACTTTTAAATGCATTGGAGTAACATTTGTGAGTTTTATGATGAACCAGGCCCATGTATGTTCCAGTGTTTGGATCGTATACTTCGATAGAGTCGTTGAAGTTCTCTTTGTAGAGACACCCATCACAAATGCTACAGCAGCTTGCGTTTTTGAAATCTGTCCAGTCTTCTCTTGCCATTGAAATGGGCTTCTTGTGATGAAGTTCGTCTCTTATCTCCCTCTCCAACAATTGAATATAGTACAGAAACCGCTTCACCGCGTCCTCACCTCTGTATAAGTATGGCCCCTTTGTTTCACCATCAGAACGAACGGCCATGAAGCAAACCCCACATGGTGTGTGTACTGCTGTTTTGGTTGTGCTGCTTTCTTTTGGGTCTGGCTTGCAAGTGTCGATTTTTGTGACGAGACTTTCGAAGTCGGCATAGATAACATAAGACGCTTTCATCTGGTTCTGATAGTTCTCGTAATGTAGGATGTTTTCACCCTCTTTTGGCATTTCAACTCGAACTGGTCTACCTTTGATACCTCTGCAGTAACCCCGATGATCGTCGAGAACATCTTGCGATGAAAACCCTTGAAGGCATCTGTCACAGAAATGAATCCTCCGGCCTGCTGCATAATTACTATGAAGAAGTCTACTTAGGCTTGTTATGTAGCAGGTGTGTGTGTTATATTTATTGGCTATCAGCATTAGGTTTATTCTTCTTATATTAGGGTCTTCTACTTCGCTAATTCTAAGGACTATTGTTTTACCGTTTTTTTGACCAAAAACATTTATTGCAAGGTTATTAAGTTTTTCTACTTTCGAGATTTGATCTAAGGTTGTGGGGAAAGAGATCCCAGTAAAGTCTTAACCATCTTCGGTCGGGTATTTGCTTGGTCTGTCTGACTGCCTCCTATCTTGAGTGGGAAATAATGCAGCTCGTAGAGCCCATCGTAGGCATTGGTTATCTCTATTCTTTATGTTTATGATAGCTTGTTTTGCTTTAAGCATTGGAGGAAGAGGAATGTAGCTACCACCTCTAATGGCTTGATATCTTGCGAAATCAATAAAAACATACTCTACTCTGTCGATAACCCAACCTGATCCCATGTTTACCCATCTGGCTACTTCTTCCTTATTTGAGTTGATAACAGCTTGTAGTTGCCCGGCAACTGCTGCTTGATAAAAGTGCGTTATTATGAGAGGATCCTCTTGCCTAAAATAATGTGCGATTCTTTCAGTTCCGTCGGCTCCTTCCTTTGAGAAGTGAACAAAGAATGAAAAGTTCACTTTGACTGGGCCAAGGTCTGCGATCTCTCTAACTATAGTTCGAACTATAGCGGGTTTGTTCTCTTGATAAAACAAATCGAGATCATGTATTGGGTAGTCTGCAGGAACAGTCATTTTATAACTGTGTAGCCAATCACGCCAACCCTGATGTCTCCGAACGAAGTGAAGTGCGTCTGCCATTGCGATATACAAGGGGTGAGCATTTCTTCAATTGGAAATCTCCGACCCCAGCTCACACAGGAGGCTTTCATTCATATCCCCCAACCCTTATTTGAGGTGGGGTCGTATAGAAATAGCTGACGAGTAAAACATCATTAAGCCAAAGGCCCGAGTTACGGCCCCTCACGAGGAATGCAATGACTCGTGGGGGGCCGTAACTCGGGCCTTTGGCAGCTTATTTTGGGTGGGGCCGGATCACCCCCTCCCTATACTTCTTAATAAGTTACCTATCCCAAACTACGTCATCACCTAGGCACCTAATCCACCTATCCACTAATGCATATTAATGATTTACCTATCCTTACCTATCCATTCGCGGGGTTAATTCTAATCACTATCTACTACTTAGAAGTGAGATCTTTATCAACTTTGGCATAGAAAGCGGTGTCAGAAAGTTGCCGAAAAGCCTCTTGTCGGTAAAGGTCGGTCCGCCAAACAACTACCGCGCCGCCTTTGTCGGCCGCTTTGATAACAATGTTGCGTCGTTTGCTGAGACTTTTGAGCGCTGCCCACTCTCCTGTTGAAAGGTTGGAAATTTTGGTGTGGCGGTTGAATTTAAGTTTTTGGACATCGTGACGACATTTTTTGACGAAAAAATCTAGAGAAGAAAACTGGCCCTCTGGTTTGATTTGCGAACGTTGAGTGTTTCAAAAACATCTTTTTCTGAGGTGTTAGAATTGTCTTCTTTGTCATGGAAAAAAGCTCTTAATTGCACGCGGCGAAGGAATTTTTCAACATCTTGTTTGACTGAAAATTCGTCGGTTTGTTTCGCTATAGGAACAAAGTTTAAACCTTTAATAAGAACAAACCTCTCTGGGTTAGAAAGCGGCACATTTTCCAGAATGGTAACGACGCCATTGTGACTATCGAATGAATGGTCGCCGGATAATTGAGGACCTATTAAATGTTCAAGTTTTTGGGTCTTGATTTGGTTAAGGCTGTTGAACAGTTTAGCATTGAGTTCTTGAATTTTAGCGTGAATTGATTGTACTAAGACAGCTGGACAAATTTTGGAAAGTTCGGAACGGTATTGGATAATTTCCTTTTCGAGATCGTTACGTTTAAAGCACATAGCTCTGATGGTGATCCTCATAATATTACGCGAGAAAGAATTTTGGGCATGGTGAATTTCGTGAAAATATTGTTGAAGATATGTTTTCAGTGAGCTCTAGTTACGAGCGCACTGAAATCTGACGATGAACCGGGAACTTTTAAATGCACACGCACACGATGTAACACTCGTAGCTCCACCGCTTACTATATAAAACCACACACTACCCAGCGCTCGAAACGTCAGCTACTTGAATCTTTTTACGGTGGTCAATTTACCTTATCGACTCAGTCGATAAAACTAAATTCTCGTATTCGGTGATTAGACTAGTTTTAAGATGCACAAGAAAACGACTTATGAATAATCAAAGGATCCTAGGAATAAGAATAAGAAATGCTAACACTTTACGCAATATTGCGGTAAGATATGTTTTCACACTGACACGGTTCGATATTTTATTATAACATAGCGGGCAAAATTACTGAATGCTGATTGGCTGAGACAGGGCATTATTTCTTAATCATGAGGGCACTTTTGGTAATCAAGAGGGCATGATTACTTGATCCTGATTGGTCGAGCATAAACATTTCTCACTCGTGATTGGTTGAGCGCGTCGTTCTGGTTGCATTCAGTTGGCTTGGCGAGATTTTGAAGAAAATTTACAAACGGAGCTCTCGCATGTTTCGCCGTAGATTTTTCTATATAAAAAAGGAATGAAATCGGATGATACTTAAGAAAGATATTTTACAGGTGAATTACAGCATTTTACGTCAAACAGGAAGCGATTATTTGTCTTAAAACTTGGATTAACTAGGCGCCTGCAGGCCAGTTTGCGACATTGAAGACCTCGAAGAAATTCATTCATGGCGACAAAAGGTTTTAAAATTCCATCACTTCATTGAATATGTGCGGATTTCTGCGGACCCAAAAAAAAAGAACTTAGACAGATTTTGCTGAAAGGGATAATGTACGTTTAACAGGAGAATGAATAAGGCTTAAAGAAGTGAAAGAAAGCAATTTTAAAAATTGCCAAACGTGCAAGCAAGTTTGAACTCGGCATCTGTTGTTGTTATCAAGGCGGCAAAAACTTCAAACACAGGTACGCTTAAATAAAACTTGCTTTGTTTTTGTCGTAAAGTGTCTTTTATCGATAAAAATTAGGCTATGTTCTCTAGATGTACATAACAGCCAAATGTATCTTTGACTGATTAGAAATTAATTCAACCACAGTGAGTTGAAAAGTTTTTCTTGTTAGTTTGCGAGAGAGTATTTTCACTTCGGGTAGTTTCAAGTCTGAGTGACTCTTAAAAAGTCTGAAAGGTTTCCCTATAATTTTGCCCGCCGTTATAAACAAGTAATCGCATGTTCCCTCGTAAAATCAAGGATTTATATCACTTGTGTTTTCAGAATCTGTAGAAATTGCCCGAGTCGCGAAGCGTCGAAAACAGGGTGATATTAATCCTTACTTTTACTCGGGCCCATGCGATTACATATACAAATCAAACGTAAGGATTTTTGACGAACGCAAAAAAAAGTAAGGGTGCGTTCGATTGACCTTATTCCGGAATAAGAATAAACGGAATAACCCCGAATGCCCGTTCGATTGAGTCGCTATTCCGATTCCAGAATATATGGAATGTATTCCAAGCATTCTGCACTAGGGAGCAGAATACTTGGAATAATCCAGAATATTGACGTCACTTCGTCCTCGCCTCTCGGCCTTTTTTAAAACAACAAACAAAATGGCTACCGCCGGCTACCATGTGCTGGCATCCATGTGCGAAGAAAATGAGTTGTTGCTCAAAAAAGGATACGCCTGGAGTCGGAAAGAGACACTTCTCCTCATATCCTTGTACGAAGAAATAAAAGAGATGTTTTAAAACGTCAATTACAAAGAGAAACAAGTCTGGGAATTGATTTTGCTGCGAGAGGAGAGTGGATTATTCCGGAAACAGAATAATCGTTTTATTGACTTACGGACGGAATGACTATTCTGGAATAATCCGGAATATATTCTTATTCCGGAATAGGGCCAATCGAACGCAACCTAAATCACTTTCCTATATGTCCAGTCCGAAGAAAAAAAAAGAAAGAGAAAAAAAAAGGTGTCTTGAGCGTGTATTAAACCCGGGGCCTCCCGACTGTAAATCCAGACGCTAGACCAATTGACCATCGAGGAACACATACTCGATTATGACTAAATTTTATTATTTTAAGGTAGATTCGCATCAAAACGCGTGTCTCGATTGGAAAATCCTTTTAGATCGATTTTAATGTTGACTCCAAATGCAAAACATCTTTTTAAAAAAAAATTATTGTTGTTTATATTCGTTTGCAACAAATTAGTTATCGTTATCGCTGGATTCACGTTATTCTTGTTACAAAGCATTGCGTCACCATGTTTACAGCTGATGGAAGGAGCGAGTAAGTGAATTAGCCACCGTTACCGATAACTCGTTCATTACGCATGCGCGTATTCACGAGTTGAAAACCATGATATAGAAAACTTGATATGAGTTATGGAAACTTACAAGAGATGCACAAAGGGTGCTTTAATACTCTCTTTCATTAAAATGCCTCACATCGAATCAGTCGCTTACTCGCTCCTTCCTGTGATAACAGGAATTATTGTTATTTAGTTTCGCTTTGCCGTGTAAAAATATAAAAATCCAGCGTAGAATTATTTTCTCTTAGTTTTCCAGTACGATAGCCATAACACCTGTCTTAGCTGTAAAGTGTAAGAACCTGCAAAAGTCGTTTTGTGAAGTTGTTAGTACCTGCGTTACTTTGAAAGTAATTAATGTTGCAAAGCTTGCTTTTAGTCTCATCCAATAGGACTTATGAAATGTTTGTTTATGTTTTCTAACAAGGCTTGTTTTGTTATGATGTAATTCAAGTTGTGCGTTCGGTTAGTCTTAAATACAAGTGCTTTGTAAGACGTGAGTTGGAATACGCCCAGTGGGGCTATGCCTCCGGTCGAGTTGCCGGTTACACTATGGTTGCATTCTGGTTATATTCTGGTTATGTTTTACGAAGTAAAGTCTACAGTTGGACCCAAGTGCTGTCTGTTGTAATTGTCTCGCCGATATCTTCTGCTGTAACAGATCCCGGACTTCCCAAGGCCAGCGAGTGTTCCCCCAGGTTGAAGAGCCGTCCCAGAGTCATAGGGAGTTGTCTTTTAGTGCCACAAAAACTGTCTTCACATTCCATCAGCTGTAAACGTAGTGACATAATGCTTTGTTACGAATGCGTTTCGTAATAACGTGAATCCAACGATAACAATAACTAATTTGTTGTAAACGAATATAAACAACAATAAGCTTAAAGTGTATATGACAGTGATTTTTTTGTTTGCTTGATCGAATCTACATGATGTTCAGTAGTACTATAAGTATGTTTTACGCCTTTTTACGGCATTCCCCTGCACTCCCCTGCATTCCCCTCATTAGCTATGCTTAATCATGACGTCATTACCTATACCTTCTGTCTTGTTGTATACTAATTTGGATTTCCTGCATATGTAATAAACTACCTATACCTATACCTATTCCTTTTGTGTTATTCTGAAACAATAGAAACAATAGGTTTGCCCAAACTTGCCCGCTTTATTCGCACCCTGATTGGATATTATGAGTTATATTGTCTGTTTGAATAAAAAGCGCAAAATTTTGAAAGCATTATCATTTCTGAGTCAACTTGAGCAAAGTGTATTTTTTCCAAGATGTTTCCATTCTTTCAAGTCAAATCGAGCTCTAAACCTCTTCTGACGATAGACGAAATGCAAAAACTCCAGCGCAAAGATATGAATTGTATTGGAATGCTATGCTCAGGAAGTTGTGTTGAGAAAGCTTGGAATGAACTGACATGTGATTTTCAAAGTCTCACTCGGCTGTTAGACGAACCCAAGTTAAATTTAGAGTTTCTTGCTGAATGTTTTAAGGAAGTAAGAAACCACGCTCACTCTTTGAGTGCCAGTTTATTCCGTCACTCCTTGGTTTTTTATAAGAATCCCTATGGTAGACGCGACTGGATGCTGATTGTAGCGATATGGATAACCCTTCATGATCGTATTGCTCAGTTGGAGCTGCAGCTGTTTGTAAACAAGACAGGAAAAGCACACCTAGCTTTGTTATGGTCACAGATCGAAAACTTAGTAAAGAAACTCAAAGCGTTGTGGTTACGGAAGAGCGTGGAATCACAAAAGGATTACTATCAAAAGCCAAAGAAAGATGACCCTGAAAATGGAAGCAGTCTAAAGCAAGAGCTAAATGTCTTGGAGTCAATTACCAAACACCAAGTCAAGCCGAAAAAGCGAAAGCTGTCAACATTGAAAGTTGAGATTCCCAAGCGACCAAAACTTCACAGACAACATGGAGTTGTCGAAAATCGAAGTGATAAACTGTAAAACTTTGAGTCACTGTGAACTGATTCTGTAAAATTATTTCAAAATATGTTGTACATTTCTAGTATCAATAAACCGTTAATGCGTAAATCTATTTTATATTTGTGTGTGCTTTAAGTTTTGATAACATAACTTCAAAGTTTAAATTTTTAATTATACGAACTTACACTGAACTAAATTTGCATGGCAAATTAGCACCTCGGAAAGATGAACAAAGCAACCAATTACATGCGCGCTAAAACAATAAACCCACACTTTGTTAAGTTCGAACTATATTTATTGATGACAAACAATTTCATAATTATACAGACAATTTTTAGCTTAGATGGAAAGGAACAGACAGAGTTGGTTTAGTCTTATTCATCGGGAAGAGCATGTTTGACAAACAATCGATTGAGTAAAAATTTTCGCTTATCGATGGCAAGTTCTGTCGATTCGAGCCAATCAAATCCCTCTGTGTCTTTTAACTCTTGTTGGGTTTGTATAACTTTTCGAAAGGTCGAATCTTTCTTCATAGCACGCATCCATTGTAGATTCTCTAAGAGTATTTTTCTCAGTTCCTTTCTATAAACAGGAAGCAAGGCATTTTCAGCTTTAATGCGAGCCACGTTGTGTGAATCTCCGTTTTGCTCGTATTCATTTATCAAAGCGTTGAACTCGGCTTCGTGGCGACTAAAAGCTTCATCTTGAATTCGCGACCAAGGATCTATCTGCTCTCTCTCTTCTTGGGAAGATTCCATTTCTTCGCTAGATTGAGAGCCTTGAGATGACTGTTCACTTTCTTGTGAGCTCTCGCTTTCTTCGGAATACCCATTCCCTTGTTGATAGTCGCTCCACATTGTGATCTTAACTGCACAAGTTCTGACAGCACACTGAACTATACTGAGCTGGTGGCGTGTTTCTTTTATATATTTCGATAGAGGCGCGGTTACGCGGCAAAATCCTGATGATTGATTTGAGTTTTGTTTGATTACAAAATGTTAGAATGAAATAACTTTACGGACGTTCCACGAATTCACTATAAGTGCCCAGTTTATCACCCAAGAAATTTAATATTCGAGGCTGTTTTCGCAAAATCCTTGATCATATATAAAAAAGTAACGAGATTCCCGTGTTTACTGTTGTGATCAAATGATAGGGGTACAGGAAGGGTACATCCACGCCATGTGTATAGTTGGTGTTTCTAACAGTCACCGTATTATGTATACACTTTACAAAATAAACCACCGAGGAGGTGAATGTGTTGTTCTTTTACGACGTTTGGTGGTTTTGGTTGCTTTTCCAACACCTCCTGTTCTTGTTTTCAATAAACCCTTTGCTTTCCTAGGAATAGATTGATGATAAACAGCGCTGTTTTCTTCTTGTTGAGTTGATGGATATGTTTTACTTGTGGAACATACTCTCGAGTCTTTGCTGTTCTCGGTGTCATGATAGATAACCACTTTAACCCTGGGTTGCAGTTTGGCCTCTTGCAGGTACTTTCTTCGCAGAATGTGATCCAGTTGATGCACATCAGTGAGATGGTTAGATAATTTTACGAGGTATTTTGCTCCGCATCCCGGAATTGGGCAATCGCGACACACTCGTTTTACCATGTTTACAGCTCGAAATCTTAACAAAGATGAAGACCTTTAACGAAAGGTTTAGCTTTAAAAGACAAGGACACGAAGGACAAATCAAGGACACAAGGGACAATTTAAGGACAAAAAGGACAAAACGAGGACTATCAGGACAAAAGGGACAATCGGGACATATCAAGTCTTAATCCCTCTCTGGTCGAGATCTCCAACCATACCTAGACTTGTCATAATAAACGTCATAATAGGTTTTCACGTTAACCAATAGGGAGAAAGATTTCACAATGGCATTATTAAGGAGTATCTGACGACAACCACAAAATATTCGCGCAAACATTTTTCTCCTAAAAAGATTACAAAGATTAATATTGATATTTCAAACAATTCGTTCATCCGCAAAATTAAACTTTCCCAAAATGATTATGGTTGCAGTCAGATACTCCTTAATAACGCCATTGTGAAATCTTTCTCCCTATTGGTTAACGTGAAAACCTATTATGACGTTTATTATGACAAGTCTAGGTATGGTTGGAGATCTCGACCAGAGAGGGATTAAGACTTGATATGTCCCGATTGTCCCTTTTGTCCTGATAGTCCTCGTTTTGTCCTTTTTGTCCTTAAATTGTCCCTTGTGTCCTTGATTTGTCCTTCGTGTCCTTGTCTTTTAAAGCTAAACCTTTCGTTAAAGGTCTTCATCTTTGTTAAGATTTCGAGCTGTAAACATGGTAAAACGAGTGTGTCGCGATTGCCCAATTCCGGGATGCGGAGCAAAATACCTCGTAAAATTATCTAACCATCTCACTGATGTGCATCAACTGGATCACATTCTGCGAAGAAAGTACCTGCAAGAGGCCAAACTGCAACCCAGGGTTAAAGTGGTTATCTATCATGACACCGAGAACAGCAAAGACTCGAGAGTATGTTCCACAAGTAAAACATATCCATCAACTCAACAAGAAGAAAACAGCGCTGTTTATCATCAATCTATTCCTAGGAAAGCAAAGGGTTTATTGAAAACAAGAACAGGAGGTGTTGGAAAAGCAACCAAAACCACCAAACGTCGTAAAAGAACAACACATTCACCTCCTCGGTGGTTTATTTTGTAAAGTGTATACATAATACGGTGACTGTTAGAAACACCAACTATACACATGGCGTGGATGTACCCTTCCTGTACCCCTATCATTTGATCACAACAGTAAACACGGGAATCTCGTTACTTTTTTATATATGATCAAGGATTTTGCGAAAACAGCCTCGAATATTAAATTTCTTGGGTGATAAACTGGGCACTTATAGTGAATTCGTGGAACGTCCGTAAAGTTATTTCATTCTAACATTTTGTAATCAAACAAAACTCAAATCAATCATCAGGATTTTGCCGCGTAACCGCGCCTCTATCGAAATATATAAAAGAAACACGCCACCAGCTCAGTATAGTTCAGTGTGCTGTCAGAACTTGTGCAGTTAAGATCACAATGTGGAGCGACTATCAACAAGGGAATGGGTATTCCGAAGAAAGCGAGAGCTCACAAGAAAGTGAACAGTCATCTCAAGGCTCTCAATCTAGCGAAGAAATGGAATCTTCCCAAGAAGAGAGAGAGCAGATAGATCCTTGGTCGCGAATTCAAGATGAAGCTTTTAGTCGCCACGAAGCCGAGTTCAACGCTTTGATAAATGAATACGAGCAAAACGGAGATTCACACAACGTGGCTCGCATTAAAGCTGAAAATGCCTTGCTTCCTGTTTATAGAAAGGAACTGAGAAAAATACTCTTAGAGAATCTACAATGGATGCGTGCTATGAAGAAAGATTCGACCTTTCGAAAAGTTATACAAACCCAACAAGAGTTAAAAGACACAGAGGGATTTGATTGGCTCGAATCGACAGAACTTGCCATCGATAAGCGAAAATTTTTACTCAATCGATTGTTTGTCAAACATGCTCTTCCCGATGAATAAGACTAAACCAACTCTGTCTGTTCCTTTCCATCTAAGCTAAAAATTGTCTGTATAATTATGAAATTGTTTGTCATCAATAAATATAGTTCGAACTTAACAAAGTGTGGGTTTATTGTTTTAGCGCGCATGTAATTGGTTGCTTTGTTCATCTTTCCGAGGTGCTAATTTGCCATGCAAATTTAGTTCAGTGTAAGTTCGTATAATTAAAAATTTAAACTTTGAAGTTATGTTATCAAAACTTAAAGCACACACAAATATAAAATAGATTTACGCATTAACGGTTTATTGATACTAGAAATGTACAACATATTTTGAAATAATTTTACAGAATCAGTTCACAGTGACTCAAAGTTTTACAGTTTATCACTTCGATTTTCGACAACTCCATGTTGTCTGTGAAGTTTTGGTCGCTTGGGAATCTCAACTTTCAATGTTGACAGCTTTCGCTTTTTCGGCTTGACTTGGTGTTTGGTAATTGACTCCAAGACATTTAGCTCTTGCTTTAGACTGCTTCCATTTTCAGGGTCATCTTTCTTTGGCTTTTGATAGTAATCCTTTTGTGATTCCACGCTCTTCCGTAACCACAACGCTTTGAGTTTCTTTACTAAGTTTTCGATCTGTGACCATAACAAAGCTAGGTGTGCTTTTCCTGTCTTGTTTACAAACAGCTGCAGCTCCAACTGAGCAATACGATCATGAAGGGTTATCCATATCGCTACAATCAGCATCCAGTCGCGTCTACCATAGGGATTCTTATAAAAAACCAAGGAGTGACGGAATAAACTGGCACTCAAAGAGTGAGCGTGGTTTCTTACTTCCTTGAAACATTCAGCAAGAAACTCTAAATTTAACTTGGGTTCGTCTAACAGCCGAGTGAGACTTTGAAAATCACATGTCAGTTCATTCCAAGCTTTCTCAACACAACTTCCTGAGCATAGCATTCCAATACAATTCATATCTTTGCGCTGGAGTTTTTGCATTTCGTCTATCGTCAGAAGAGGTTTAGAGCTCGATTTGACTTGAAAGAATGGAAACATCTTGGAAAAAATACACTTTGCTCAAGTTGACTCAGAAATGATAATGCTTTCAAAATTTTGCGCTTTTTATTCAAACAGACAATATAACTCATAATATCCAATCAGGGTGCGAATAAAGCGGGCAAGTTTGGGCAAACCTATTGTTTCTATTGTTTCAGAATAACACAAAAGGAATAGGTATAGGTATAGGTAGTTTATTACATATGCAGGAAATCCAAATTAGTATACAACAAGACAGAAGGTATAGGTAATGACGTCATGATTAAGCATAGCTAATGAGGGGAATGCAGGGGAGTGCAGGGGAATGCCGTAAAAAGGCGTAAAACATACTTATAGTACTACTATGTTCTGATAAGAAAATGGAAAAAAAAATCGATATCGATTTCTTCTCTGCGTTGTAGCCGTCTAAAAACGTAAAATTTCACTTCCGGTGTGTTACAAAACCGCGCAAGAAGAAAGACTGGAAATAGTCCGTTGTGACGTCAATACAGGAATGCCGGTTTCGAGGTTTCTCAGTTCCTCACAGTTTTTGATGCGCCCTAAGGAAGAAACATGGTTCTATTAAGGTGTGTTGTCTATGGTTGTAGCAACACGCACCAGAAAACGGAGGAACTGAGAAATCGCGACACTGGCATTCCTGTATTGACGTCACAGCGGACTATTTCCAGTCTTTATTCTTGCGCGGTTTTTGTAACACACCGGAAGTGAAATTTCACGTTTTTAGACGGCCAAAACGCGAAGAAGGAAAATCGATATCGAAATTTTTTTTTCATTTTTTTATCAGAACATCATGTAGATTCGATCAAGCAAATAAAAAAATCACTGTCATATACACTTTAAAGATGTTTCGCATTTGGAGTCTTAAATGCAACATTAAAATCGATTTAAAAGGATTGTCCAATCGATACACGCGTTTTGATGCGAATCTACCTTAAAATAATAAAAGTTAGTCTCAATTGAGCATGTGTTCCTCGATGGTCTCGATTCACAGTCGAAAGGCTCCGGGTTCAATTCACGCTTAAGACATTTTTTTTTCTTTTTTTTTCTTCAGACTGGACATTAGAAAAGTGATTTGTTATTTTCTTTTGCGTTCTTCAAAAGTCCTTATGTTTAATTTTAAAATAATATCGAACCGTGTCAGTGTGAAAACATATCTTACCGCAATATTGCGTTATGTGTTAGCATTTCTTATTCACGAGTTGGCTCTGAGGAGCCTTTGATTTTATCTCTTGAAAACGCGAAGCGAGATATTTAGTCGCGGTTATGCGATGAGTGGTATGTACAGAGGGGGTCAAACGTGATTTTTGTATAAAACCCTTTTCCAGGCACTCGTGACACGATAACGCTTTCAAATGAGATTTTTGTAAGATACCACGGTCGCGGGACTCTCCGAAAACCAGAGGGGGGGGGGGGGCATAAAGTAAAATCAAAGCAAGGATGGGGGGGGGGGGGGGGGGGGGCTCAAAGTGAAATAAATCCACTTAAGAGGACGGGGGGTTTAACATTTTATTTCAAGTGTTTATAGTTCTGACTGAAAGGCTAGATGATCTGTTTTGTGGCTGAACTGCAATTTTAATCTGTTGCAATACGATTATCTATTCTTCTCTATCTCTATAATATAGAGATGAATATTGTGATAAAGCGTTTCTGGCTTTTTAAAGAGGCTATGTCGCGAGGATGGCGGGTGAGTACTGGGTACTAACAACTTGAAAAACGTCCGGTGGCTTTTTATCAAGTTGGCGGCCATTACTGTCGAATTCGCTGCAATCCGTTCCATCCCGTCGTATTGCGTGAAGGGATAGATCTCAAGTTTACAAATTAGTTAGAGTATTTACTTGGCTAGATTTTTGTTAAATTATTTCTGTGATTGTGATTCGAAAAATTCGATGTCTTCCAGTAGTGGTGGAAGTTGGGGAGAAATTTGAAAGCGAAATCGATCGTGTGTTTGTTTACCTCGCGTGGTTCGACACGAGTGCAAGCGCGATAAAACTTGCCGCGATCCGGGAGGGAACAATATAAATTTGACATGTGTGACGTCAGGTGACGTAACATGACAGGAACTCATTGCGCAGACTCACCTTGCGACATAGTCCCTTTAAATTTGAATTGTCAACAACATTTGAACAGTAGAATATAGTTATACACCAGCACAAATATTTTGCCCTGGTGAAAATACTGAAAATATTTTGCGCCATTTCAAATATTTTACACTGGTTCAAAATAAATTTGAACCAGTGCAGACAAAATTGCACCAAAATCATAATTTCACTACAACATAGATAATCATTGCAACAGATTGAAGATGTACCTCAACTAGCATGGTCTTAAGATGAGGCGGTACCCACCTCTCGGAACGCCTCACAAGATTGACTGAGAAAACAAAATAACAAACAACAGAACAATGGACCCTAGCCTTGGAAACAATACATGTGGGTGATAACCAGATCCAATGAAATTAGAAGTTCTGAAGAGGTGGGTGGATTCTGATTAAGATCAGTGGAGGTAAAGTGGCACTGGTTGCACGAGTTCTTCAGTACGCTCGTGGTTATCATTCTTGCATCCCACGAGAAACCCAAGAGAACGTTAACGAGGAAATCAGTTCCAGTGCAAGCAACTCGGATTCGCAATCAAAAGATTCAGAAGTGGAATCGGATGGCTTTGTTGAACGCTGATTCGAGGTCATGTTTGTTCCAGATACGGATGGTAAGCTCAGTTGATAGAGCGCCAGTCTGCAGAGCGGGAGGTCGTGGGTTCAAATCCCGGCCGGACCAACACTCAGGGTCTTTAAATAACTGAGGAGAAAGTGCTGCCTTTGCTATAATATCTGCAAATGGTTAGACTTTCTCGTCTCCTCGGATAAGGACGAAAAACCGTAGGCCCCGTCTCACAAACCCTTGTTCTTATATAATTCTGTGGGACGTTAACGAACCCACACACTATTCGAAAAGAGCAGGGGACGTAGTCCCCGGGTGTTGTGGTCAATCTTCAGTAGGCTCATAAATGGACCGATAGCGGCAGCCAGCGGCACCCTTTGTATGCTGACGTCCGAGCCTACTGCAAAAATAAATGTTGTAAAAGAGGACATGTATCTTTGTCCTCTTATCCACGACATTATCATTACCAAGAAGAAAACATGTAGTATTGCTGTATATCTACGTCTGGAACAAACATTATCTCGTAGCAATAACAGGTGGGTGTATATTAAAAAAATGCTGGGTATTTGTATCTAAAAGGTGTGTGAAGGTGGGGGGCGGGGGGGGGGGGGGGGGGGGGGGGGGTGATGAAGTGCACAAGCTTTTGGGAAACAGCGCTTACGGTAAGTTTATTGAAGTTGTTGAGCGCCAGACAAGGGTGCTGTACACGAAAGATGAAAACGTGGAAGACAAACACCTGCGCTCGCGGTGTGGTTTGAAGATCTAGAAGGGATTGGTGACACATACAAGATCGAATGCCGCAAAAACAAGGTTACCATTAACCATCCCCGCCAGGTTGGCACCGTTGTGTATCAGCTGGCCAAGATGCGGATGCTGGAGTTTTACTACGACATATTGGACTACTTTGTCGATAGAAGAGAATTCGATCTGATCCAGATGGACACGGACAGCATGTACTTTGCCCTGGAAGAAGCAGTGCAGCTGGAGCTTTTGGGTGAATTTGAGAAGGAAAAAAAAGATTGGCTGGCTTGGAACAAGTGGAGCGGTAGTGAGCCCGGTTTGTTCACGTTTGAATTTGAAGGCACAAGAGCCATTGCGTTATGCAGCAAGTGCTATTTCGTGGAAGATGAGAACAGCGGCAAGGCAAAAATTCAAGTTCTTCGAAGGGTGTTTCTAAAAGGCAAAACGAGCTTCCCTGGCAAAGATACAAGCTGGCTCTCGATGGGTACAAGGACATGGCGACAAACAGGGGTTTTAGAATAAACAAGGGCTCTATGTGGACGTACGAGCAACGAAAATTGGGGCTGAGAGCTTATTATGCTAAGCGCTGGGTTCTGCCAGACGGCATCCACACAGAGCCGATAGAGTTCCACGTCAACGGACAACATTAACTGGCGGTAGCTGGGTATCAGGGGCGCAACCATCAGTTTTTCACGGGCAAAGCCGCGCGCTTGGGGCCGCCGTGAAGGTAGTAGAGAATGGGTTCGTTCGGTTTGATGACAGCTTTTTCAATGTTGAAGACCTTCGAAGACCAGATAGGGTCTGTGGCGCGCCTACGACCGCCTTCAAGCTCGTCAGGTTGGTACAAATATCTCAAATTGCCTGAATGGGGGAGCTTTCTTTCGTTTAGTCCAACCGGTCTCGAGTATTTTGTTGAGGGTTTGGAATAAATAGCCTTCTCTTTGATGGCTTCTGCCGGCTTTTTGGCAATTAGTCGAGTGACGTCATTATTCAGAGCTGAGACAACAGCAGGCAGCCTTTTGACCCATTCTGAGTAGACCGTTGATCAGATGGCAGCCGCATTTTAACGGCATACTGGTGGCCGAACAGGCGTTCAGCCAGGGTATAGCTTGGTCTCGGTGAATATCAACGCGCCCGTGGCGAATACGAACTTTGTGGTTTTCCATTTCTTTAGTGACAGCGCCCATGAACTCTTTCCCGGAGTCGACCTGAAGGAGTTGTGGCCATTTCAAAGGCCCGCGCCTGTAAATTTTCTGAAAGGCTTTCGCAACCTCAGCAGACTCTTTCGAGGTCAGGGGCTTAGCTTCTTTGTAGCGGCTGGCGACGTCGACAACAGTGAAGGCGTATTTGTAAGCCTTTCGTCCCCGCCCTCGCCCCAGAGTGCCGTGTGGCAAAAAAGAAAGTCTGCTTGATGCACCGCATTTGGCGAGGAGACATCGAATTTTGGTCGAGGAATGCGTCGAGGTGTGGGGAGGTAAACTTGCCAGAGTGCTTGCTTGACGAACCATTGCCTTGCGGCATATTCGGAGACCTTGGCCGCGGCGGCTAGTTTCTTTACAGCGGCAATACCTTTCCAGTACCCTTGCGGGCTGTAGTAAACCTTTGCGAGTTTTGTGTCCATCGTATTTAATATATAAAGATTATAAAAATATTTTGTTCTTTAAGGTGTTTATTAGCGAGGAAATTCTCCATTCGGCATTTATCTTGGCCATAATCTTCAATAAACCTAAGCAGTCATCACAATCCTTAGCGTGCTCTGAAATCGCCTCGCTTCTTTTAACAGCCACGGAAATCGCCGAGAAGAAGTGGTTAGTTTCAAGCCAAAGATAAGTGAAGCCGGCCCATCCAATGAAGCTGATAACTTTGTCGAGTGCTGGTTCATGGTATATAAAAGGATATATGGAAATATATAATTTTTTTTGTTTAAAAGAATCGAAAGGCGGCGTATCCAACGCAAGAGTGCCAGTGCCAATAAACAGGAGCTCCATTGTTTTTGCTGCTCGCTGGGTTGATAGAAGTCAGAGAACTTAGGCTCTTTGGGAAGTGTTATTTGCTGGTCCTGTTGGTGGGTTTGGTTGAGTCAGTGTCTGTAAAGTTTTGTTTAGCTTGATCTTTTATTCTGTCGTTTGTGGCGATCCAATCGAGAAGCTTGGTTCGGCCCTTCTGATATTTTGCATAGGCCGCCTGGAAGGCCTCGAGAGCTTTGTCGTGCCTAACTTTTTCTTCTTGTGCGGCTTTTGGATCGTTGCCGGACAAATATTGTGTGAGATAATTACCACCAATGAATGCGACGGCATTGAACACTGCTCCACCCGCCATGATAGCTATGCTGGCCATGGTGTATATATTTTATATTTTTTAAATCGAGGACGGAAGAATTTTTTGGTCTTTAAGGTACTGTTTCAGCGTAATACTTCCAGCCATGGCGGCTGTGACCCTTACGTAATTCATTACATTTGAGCTGGGGTCGACAGTGAAAGATTCTTTAACAGCTTTCTTACCAACCCAACCAATGGCGGCGTCAGTGATCGTCTTCACGAGCTTGTTGTCAGACATGGTATATTAATGGCATTTAGAAATAATTAATTTTTAGTCCATGTGTTTGATGTTAGATCTTGGAGGCCTTGTGATCGTGACAGGAGTCAACTTGATATCTATCGGCCAACACTGAATTGTGTCTTCTTCCTCTTTCCTCTTTTCTCCATTAATGGCCGCTAAAACTTATTTTCGTTTGTAGTAGTACAATCCGATAAGCGAGACGATAAATCCGCCAATGGTAAGAATGTGGACCCCATTCATGTTGCTTGTTTTCTGTGATGCCTCTGAATTCTGGGTATCAGGCGGCGGTGTTGGTGTAGCATCAGATTGATTCTGTGCAGCAGCTTGTTTTTTTTTTTGCTTCACGAACCTTGCGGTTGTGTTCTGCCAATCCCTACCCAGCAGCGACTCGGCCCGAGTTTTTTTTCTTTTTCGGGTTGTTTTGTGGGAACATCAGAGGTGATGTGTTTGTTGGTTGCTGTCTCAGGTAGGGGCTTCCATTACTATATATATAAAATTAAAAATTTGAAAAACTTGTATCGGTATTTGTCAAGTTTTTACACTAGGTACTTGTTAGGTTTTACACATGCACTTGTCAGGTTCTTACACAAGTTCCTCATCAGATTCTCGTACAGGTTCCTCACTAGGTTTCTCATCAGGTTTTTGCATTGACTTATAAACAAGGGGTTTTGTTGTAATCAGAGCAGCATTAGCAACTGCAAAAAACCGCCCACAATGTAATGCAATGTTGCCAGCAAAGGTAGTCATTTTAATGTTGATGATGTAGTCGTTTTTGAGCTCTTTGTGCAGCTCTTTGACGTCGTCAATCGGGACAACCATTCCAACCGCCTTGGTGGCAAACATTAGAATTAAGCTGTCAATCAGGTTTTCGGTCGTCTTGGTGCCTACGTAGAATTTCCCTCTTGTAACACCTTTCAGCATCTTTGTCAGTTAGGTGTTTCACCTGATCGTGAGTTATATGCACACCGATTTCTTCTTTGGATTTGACTGTAGAAACAATTATTGCCAGCTCCTCGCGGTAAGCTGGAGTGTCGTTAAGTTTGGTTGGAGTAGAGGTCGAAGGCTCGGCTTTTTTCATGTTCATGATTTCATCCAATGCGCTTGCTCTTCCATCTTTGTATATAAAAGATAATTTAAAAGATTATCTAATTAGTGTCCATAACTTTTTCAATTATTTTTTTGACATCTGGCAAAAGCTTTTCGAGTTCTTGTTCAAGGGCGAGCGTTGTTTCTGGCATTTCAATACGTGGCGCAGGTCTTCTTCGCCGGCTGTTTTGATAACTTTCATTTCCAGAACATGGGCTTTATTCTGCAGTTCCTTTAAGATCTGGGCAAATGCGGTTATCTTGTGCAGTCTGGTTGGGGAATCCTTCTTTAGGTATATGAAATATTTTTTTTAATTTTTAAATTCAATTCCGAAAGGGCGGCGGGTAGAGAACAAGAGGTGGGAAAAATCCTGCTTCTCCAGTTCACCTGTGAGCGCTTTTCTCTCTTTGGGTGAAACCTTGCAAGCAAATTCATCAAAGAAGGTATTAATTTGCCGCGGTGGTGTAAAAAAGAACCACCGCCGACACATTATCCCTGAAGGGCTTTGCGATGCTGGTTAACTGCTGGGTCTGCACATAAACACTGATCCCCACGTGACGCGCGCTGAAGCCTAGTGAGACCAGCTGGCTCGTGCGACCTTTCAAGTCTTTCGATGCGGCGCAGTCGTCCAAGATAATTAGGGTGTTTGTTCCCTCAAATTAGTAACTAGCAATTTTCAGCCAGGCATCAACCTTGTCCTGTGGACAGTTGATCACAAAAATGCAAGGCTCGTTGTCTACAAATGACTGGGGTTAGTTTCTAGAGAAACTGTGGTGCTGCGTCGGTGGGGGGTGAAGCACGATAATTTGGTTTTATTCACTGTGTCGATAAGGTAAATTAGCCACCGTATAAAGATTCGAGAAAGCTAATGTTTCGAGCGTTAGCCCTTCGTCGGAGCGAATCAAGGAATTGTGGGTTGTGTGTGGCTTTATATAGTAAGCGGTGGAGCTACGCTATTGGTGGAAATTTGGTGACGTGAAAAACAAATGTAAACTAGTTGAACGAAAAAGAAAGCCGCAAAAACTTAGAACAAAAACTAATCTTTCGAATCGGCACTCTCAAACCTCACGAAATCAACGAACGTTTTTCATTCAACTAATTGTTGAAGGGATTCAATCAGTCTTAAAAAAAGCGCAACAAGATCTTGAAATGGAGTTTCCAACCTATCAAGGCAGTATCGAATTAACCTACGAAGATGGTGAAGTTTCTGGTTACAGAGAAAGTGGAAAGGATAAGGGAAAGTTTGTAACAACAGCACTTTATAAAAAAAAACCGGGGAAAGGAAGAGATACATTTGAAAACAAAATGATCGCAGATGATTTAGAAAAGAGCGAAACAGAGCGGTATGATGCACGTAAAAGGGCAAAACAACAGATAATGGAGCGCAACAAACTGCAGGCCGCTTTAGATAAAACTAAAAATAGAGAAGAAATCGAATTACAAGACCTCCGAGCACAAAGAGAAGAACGCCGAATATGTGAGATGAACTCACAAAACAAAACGAATAAGACCGAGAGATTGCAACCTACGAAAACGCAAAATCTTCTGTCCGAGAACGAGCTCGTGAAAAAATTCAGGAAAGAGAGGAAGAAATCAACGAAATCGACAACGAACTAGTTCGCATTGACGAAAGGCTGCCTTCGAGGGAGCGAGTGAAAGAGATCTTCAAAGAATACGGTTTTACTGTCACAACAGTTTTGTGTGCTATTGGAATCACTATTGGTGTCATCATTAGCCCTCTCTCAAAATGTCTGAAAACAGTTGCCAACGGGGTTGGAAAAGGCTTGAAAGCACTGGGCAAAAATAAGCTCCATTCTGCCGGGCCTGCTTGGCGCGATTGTCAGCTTTGTGTTTTGAACGACCGGTCAGGTGATCAGCTTTCTTGGAAAAAACGCTTGGCTGCTGATCCTCGTGGTTGCCGCATTCATCATCGAGCAAATGACCAAGCTCGGCTAACTGCAAAAGCCCCCATACGCAGGCCAGCTATGCCGAGCCAAAATTTATTCTTGTTGAAGACCTACGTAAGCTTAGATTATCGGTACCAGTCAATATAAAAGAAGAACGAGAACTTTTGAAGAAGAGAGTTGCAAAGTAGTCAACCTGAGAAGACTTACAAGAAATAAAGCCTGACAAATCACTGATTCTGACAACAACAAAAACAAGCCTATTTATTTTAGTGTAAAAAAAACCTACAGTGACAAGCTTGTTCTTCAAGACAGCTTTTTTTGTAATATGAAATTTCTCTTTGAATGTTCAACTCGATGTAATGAATTAACAGAGACATGCAACTGGTCTCTGAGTTTTGCGCTAGGTTTCGCGTCTTTTTGGGGCAGCTAAAATTTTTGGTTTTGACAGTCAGTTTTCGTGATTAGCGTAATAAAACAAAACGTTGAAAGAAATGAATTGGGCAACATACCAAGACTTCGGTAAAAAGGTACCATATTTTTTTAATTGGGTGTAGAAAACCAAATCAAGAAGCTAATTTTTCTGGTGTTTTGTTTTTTTTAAAACCTGGTTTTTGTAAAAAAAAATAAAAAGGGAGGAGGACCTTATTCACAAATGGCGACCAATTTATTCTTCTTCTATATTCATGCTAATCAGCCTACCTATTGTAGCCTCATTTTAGAGCAAAAATTCTTTTGAATTTTGTACATTTGTGAACTTGCTAACGATGCTAGGTAGGCAAATTAACATGCATATAAAATAATAATAAATCGGCCGCCATTTATGAATGAGGTCTATTGCCGATCACTGATTGCTCTCCTCCCTCCTTCGCGAAAGAAAAAATGCCTGACGCTGCGCTCCTGTTATGTGCGCTGGTTCGTTTTGCACTGTATTGCGTTGTGTGACACCCACGTGACACCCCCTAACACGTTCTCACAGTGAACAGTCAGAGTGTCAGCGGTCGCTTTTTGGAAGGCCATTCATTTCGGACGATCATGACTGAAGGATTCAACAGTTTTGCGTACAAATATTGCTTGTCTTCCCTGGCCGCCACTGTGGCGGAAACAGGTAATAGTGTAATCATAACAACACGAAACAAGAGTGAGAGACTAATAATTGCGTCAGCCGAGACTAATAATTGCGCTCACCATTACGTTAGAACCGGCCGGCCAGACCGGTACGTTAGTTTGCAATTGTATTTAAAACTAGAATGCGGCTTCTTGAAGACCTGTCCCTACAACTCCATCAAAAGGGTGCATACTATTTTCGAATTGACCAGTCTGGCTGGCCAGTTCTGACAAATAATGGCGTAATATTTACAAATTGTGCCAGTCTGGCTGGCCAGTTCTGACAAATTATGGTATCCATGGTCTTCTATTGTTTGTGAGGTATTGTATTTTTGGTCTTGTTTTGCATTAATTTTTGTATTATTGTCGTTCTTTGTTCCTTTTGTTTTACGTAATATGTGCTCCGGTACATGCAGAAGGAACCCAAATTATGGCATTATATTTACAAATTGGGTCAGTCTGGCTGGCCAGTTCTGACGAAATTAAATGGCATCATATTTACAAACTGGGTCATTCATTCTGACTGGCCAGTTCTGACAAATAATGGGATAATATTTTCCCGACGTATCACATCGAACAAAGTCGAACAAACTTTCCATCAAACTCAATCAAACAAAAGAGTTTGATGCAGTTCGGCCATCGAACGAAATTAAACACAAAACGTTTTTGTGAGTTTGATGCCCGAACCAAATTGAACGAACGGTCATGGTTCAATTTAGTTTCGATTGAGTTCAGAAATCAAACTTTGAGCTGAAAATACAAAATAAAGAGTCTTAAGTCAATCCTGTGAATGCGTAAAACTTTAATCTTTTCTTGCAGAAACGGCATATTATTACAATGTATTATATTTGCACATGACACAGAAGATGCTCGCCTTGGCTTATGTTAAACGTAACTTTATGGTTGCGTTCGAACTTTACAGACTTGCACAGCAACACCTTTCGAACCAGAAGCAAATGCCGACTGCACCAGGGCTGGAATAAATTTCGCACTGCTACAGAAGCAGTGGCATACAAAATTTCCATGATTAAGCTGAAAAGTAGATCTAGAAATACAATGATATCATTACATTCTTTTCGTATTCCTTGAGAGCATTATTTTTTAAGCAGCTCGTTTAGCAGCATTTAGCAGTGCTGGAATCGAAAGGAATGTACATGTATGCTACAATTCAGGACAATTTTGCTGCGATGGATAAAGATAATCAAGACGATTCCCGAGGGGGGGGGGGATATGCTCAAATTGTGGCCCCAAAGATAACTATAAGTAGTATTACATTATTATTTGTTAAGTTTTCACAGGTGTCCCAGCTACTTTTGTCCTCCATTGTAGGCTTGGATATATTATGCTCATAAATTGTCGTACATGCATGTATTCTGCTGGCTGGTAGTGAATCTGTATGTTTGAAGTTCTGCTGCAGAATTAATTTTTTCCAAGCCTACCGTGATATCATATTATAATGATGATGAGTGAAAAGAACCATGGTGAAAAAAAAAAGCCCAATAATGAAGGTATACAGTCATGCAACTTACTCACAAGTATTTATAACCTGCGTCCAGGTGCCATTTTTTGGAGCTATCGAAGAAAAGGGCACCAGATCGCAGGTTAAAGCATTTATTGCTGACAACAGCACATGTTTTACAGCTGTAGGTCACTTTCTGTGGTCATTTCTGTTGTGTTTTCATTTCTCTGAAAATTCTCACTGGCTTTTTTTTCTGGTTTGTTTCCCAAAAAATTTCGCTTCATTTTTGTTCTTTCTGCTTTCTGCTTTCCACCATTTTCCCATGATTTTTACCCTCTGAATAACTCCACTAATCAGTGACTGACCACATTTCACATAACTGCTGTGTCACAAAGCTCTTCAGGGTTTCTATGTTGCATGGGTGGTGGCATGACCATGCATGATGACAACTGCTTTTATTAACAATTAAGGTGCAAAAACTGTGAAATTATCCACACTTTGGCATTTCTCAGCAAAGATCTGCCTAGAAGTGGGACATTCGTCAATTTTCCTAATGATAGGAAATAATTTATTTATACATTTTTACAACTTATAAAAAAGATAAACCTGCTATTTTAATTTAATACTATCAATAGTACGCATGCATATCATTATTTTTTGTATTTAAAGAGAGATTTCAACCATTCTAAACTTTGTGATGTTCAAGCTTGGAATTGACTGAGCCATTCATTTAAAATATTTAAAAAACTCATTAATAATTCATGACCATTTTGTCCAATCCGATGCTCCTCTCTAGTCACGAGGAAAGCACTCTTTACCACATAAAATACGCTTGAAACTAAAAAGCCCGGGGAGGGTTTTGAATGTGGCCCAGGGGAATAATGGGGTATAATAGAAAAACAATGGCATACAAATGAACGTGAAGCATTATATAATGACACACGTTGCATTATCTATCAATATTCATATATAATGCCACATGTGATATTATATAATGCTTCAAGTTTATATACAGTAGGAATTAAATACTGAGAACAACCATTAATTTCACGCAACACATTTATTTTGTGCTAATTAACTTACAAATGAAAAGTACAATTATTGAATACTGAGCCCGACATAACAACTTTGTTTACGTTGGAACTATCTGGTATAGTCATGTTAGCTAACAATTCATCTGCAAAAATACTTTAAAAATACTTTAAACGACCACTTTGTAGACGAACGTGTGGCCTTTGGAATACACTCTTCCAATGCGTTTTTCTCTTCTTCTTTAGACTTTGGTGGCCTAAACGCCCGCTTCGGAGGCATAATTTTACTAATGCAAGCGAAGTATCAAAAGACCGCATTCGAATAAAATACTGACATAGTTCTGCATATTTAAATTTCTAACTTTATTTCTCCTTCATTATTGTTGTTCAATTCCCAAATGCAAACAACCTTCTTTTGTTTTCTCATATCACTCCACATAGTTTCATCGATATTGGACAAAATGGTCATGAATTACTAACCAATTTTTTTAAGTCATTCACTCATTCAATAAACGTGTTTTAAGTCATTTAATAAACTCGCAGCACGTGTTTTATCAGGTATAAAACACTGCTGCTCGTTTATTAAATGGTACTTACTATATTATATTAATTAATTAATTAAAGACTTTATTAATGTGTCAATGTATTTAGTTTTCACAACTAATTGGGGACACAAAAATTAAAATTAATAATAATGTATATACAATTAAAATATGTAACATGTACAAATTATATAATAAAGCAATAGGTATATAAGAGGTAGTCTCTAAGAACTGCAAAGGTTACAGCAGCTATCGTTATTATTTAAGAATGATGTTACAGTTGTAGGTCTTTTTTTCTAATGTTCTTTTTGAAATTTTAAATATTTGAAGAACCTTTCAATTTATTATCTAGTTTCGACCATATATAAGGTCCTTGATATCTAAGAGAATGCTTTCCATATTTGCTGATAAATTTCATTTTATTTTTCTAGTGACTTTTCCCCTTGATATCACAAAGACCCGTCTTCAGATTCAAGGAGAAAGGGCATCTACTGTTTCTTCCACATCAGTGACCAATGTGCCCTACCGGGGTATGGTAAGGACAGCAGTGGGTATAGGTAAGGGCTGTACATGGCTTGTTCAATGCCATGTTTGTTTTTTTCTAATGAGCATGTGCTAAGTTTCATGTTGTTTTGTCGATAATGAGGAAAACATGTTTATTGCTATCATGTTTGTTCTTTTCTAATGAGCATGTGCTAATTAAGTTTTGTGTTGTTTTGTTGGTAACGAGTAAAAACATGTTTATTGCCATGTTTGTTCTTTTCGAATGAGATGATGTGCTAAGTTTCAAGTTGTTTTGTTGATAATGAGGAAAACATGTTCATTGCCATGTTTGTTCTTTTCTAATGAGTATGTGCTAAGTTTAATGTTGTTTTGTTGATGACGTCAGGAAAACAGGGAATTAACTGTACTCTGTGGTAAATTTTAGTGCTGAGAATTAATGGATTCAATCTTCCATCGCTGTACCGTTTAAGCTACAAACTGGCCACAGAGGAGTAGATCATGGGTGAAGTACCACAAATATCCACAGTCACCCATGATCTTCTCCCGTGCGGCCTCATAGATCAAATGGAAGAGTGATTGGAAGATCTGGACATTGGGGCTTCAAATCTCACTGAGGTTAAATAATTGTTTCTTTTCCTTGTGTGTCCCATTTCCTTACTAAGACTAAACCTAATGCTCAGTAGGGAATTTATGGCTAATTCTCACAGCTTAAAGTTATTGGTAAGTTAATTCAATCTGTAATTTCCTGTTTGTTTTAAGTTCATGAAGAAGGGTTTCAAAATCTTTGGAGTGGTATTACACCTGCAGTATTAAGACATGTTGGTAAGTTTATTTTTGTTTTAACAAATTCCACTACATACATGTATTGTATATTATTTTTTTCTGAAGCATCTCAGCGGTCCGGAATCCCAAATCCTCGAATCTGATTGGCTAACTACGAGCGCTCCAGCAGTCCTGATTTTCCCATCCGGTCCCTGCGTACGGACCGCTCCTAACTTTACCGAAAGATTTTGTCGTTTAAAGCTTAATATCATTGAATTTTCTCGTAAATTATGGACCCAGACGAAAGTTACCAAAGCGAAAGTGAATTTTCATTGGCCAGATAAAATATCTAACGACACAAACAAAGAAAACAATGAAGAAAACTAACAAATATTAAGTTTCACCATGGTTGACATCGGCTCACAAAGAAAGATTCGAAAACATGCTAAAGATGTTAACGCTTGAACGAGGCATCAAAAAGACTCAATGAAGAAAGATCGAGAGCCGGATAAACTAAGTGGAAGGAGAAATCAGCCGTAAAAACAAAGGCCAATCATTGTTATTCCTTGAAAAGGCGAGTACAAGTTTGGATTTTATGATTTGTTGATTTTACAGTTTGTGGGGGGTTGTTTGTTGTTTTTTACAAAACGTCATTTGTGGCTTAAAAATTACTGTAATTAGACAATGCAGCGCCTTTTTTAAAAAGGTTTTGACTCCATTTGTTTTAAGTGTTCTTATTTTCCCATTTTTTTTTTCTGTGAATTTTCATTAAAAAGTCTTGCTTAAATTTGTCATTCTAGTCTTATACTAGTTTGTTGTCAATAATTTACACGCCATTTCACGATCGGATTTTACGAAATAATTCATACTTTCACGACATTGCTTGGTTTGTATGCTTTTATTTCTCAGTTTTTACCCTCTTTTATTAAAATTCTACAAGTTTTCATTCAAGAAAATATGATTTTTAAATTAGAATAGCTCAGTTTAAGCTTTCGCCCTGCTATAAATAAATTTAATGCTCGACTTTTCTTTCAATAGAAAAATTTGAAAAGTTTTTAAAGTTACATGCATATCTTCAGCCTTCCACGGCTTGGCTGTAGGCAAAAACACTTGTCTATCCTCACTGGAGGCAAACACAAGAGCCGTTTATTCTACCGAGAGACATAAACTAGTAGAAATGAGTTCACTTTGCAAAGTAAGTTTTTTTGTTTATGAATGGAAAGTTGTGAAGATTACCAAGTTAATATTTATTTTGCGCGCGTTGTGTCAGGTTAGCTTTATGCGGCACCTAAGTAACATTTCTTGGAAAGCTGTACATATTAAAATGATTTTCTCGGCTAATCGCAGAATTAAAGTAGGAAAAAAATAAGTTATTTACCGGCCTTGGTCGGTCCGTACAGGAAAAAAATGTGCCCTCGGTCTTGAGTACGGCCCGAGACCGTAGGCCGAAGGCCGTACTCAAGACCTCTGGCACAGTTTTTTCCTATACAGACCTCCCAGCCGGTAAATAACATATAATTACAGTATAGCTATTAGTAAATTTATTTTAGTCTTAGGTCAATGGTACATGTAAATATGAATCTTGAGAATTTAAGGAAAATTAATTACTCCTGGCGCAGACAACGAGTTGTAAATCCAACCTTTGAGTTTTCTTTTATTTTTCGTGTCACATTAGCACATGCAAATTTATGCATGCATCTTTTAATTTATGTCGACGACTACATGTATATGGCTTTCTGAGCCATGAAATACATACCGCAAAATCTCTCCATGTTGGCTTGAGAAGCAAAAAAAAGACTACAGTGTAC
>JAJLRJ010000011.1:16897526-16965026 GCA_024195265.1 Dendrophyllia cribrosa | reverse complement strand
CCTTTTTGCTGGTTTTCCGTGGAGGGTCACAATTGCAAGTTTTCAAGACAATGCAAGGCATTCATGGCTGGATAGAACCATTTGACATTGTGTTTGCCACTTATTCCTGTGGGATTTTTGTTGCAGCAAGAGTTGTGTTTTGTATAATAACTTGCAATTTGCTTAGCGATCGAGCTTTGAAGTGTTGGCTACTGAATGTAGTGAATGTAGTGAATGTAGTGTTGTCTTACTTTTTAACCTGTGAATACACGCAAGTGTAATGAACAGGTTATCGGTAACGGTGACTTAATTCACTCACTCACTCGCTCCTTCCATCAGCTGTAAACTTGGTGATGTAATGCTTTGTTACAAATGCATTTTGTAACAAGAACAATGTGAATCCAGCAATAACAATTATAACTAATTTGTTGTAAACGTATATACAACAACAATAAGCTTAAAGATATTTCACATTTGGAGTCTTTAATGCAACATTAAAGTGCACCTAACCCCAAATTTTTTTCTTTTAATCAACTCAATGTACGTTGAAAAGTCGAATAGTAAAATATTTCTTGTTTTTAACGTCATTAACGTCGTCGTTTTTAGCGGAGCACTTGCCAGGCCGAAGGCCTGGCTGCGCAGCTTCATACTCATAGAATCTATGCCGTCATTTTTCATGGTCATGGCTAGCGGAATGTTTCGCGGGCGCGTGTCCGTCCGCCCACCGTGTTGGAACAACATCCGGGATCTTGAAAGCAAGGCTTTGTTTTTCGCGCGGCCACACAGCCGTGAGCTCGGTAAACACTTTAGTTGTTTTGTTGTGTCTAGCGGAGAATTAAAGTCGTTATTTTCCTGCATTTTTTCGCGGTTTGCTACTCAAGACAGGGATACTAATTAAGGGATACTCAGAAGCCGCTTTAGTGGAAAAAGACGAGCTTTCAGGGATAAAATCTTGCTTCGAGGAACTTCATGTATTACGTTTTTATCAATGCGGGAGATGTTTGTTTTCTACGGATTTCAGAACCAGAAGCGGAGATTTGAATTTCCAAGCAAGCGAGGAACTTAAAGGTAAAACAGATTACAGTTTTCGATGAGAATTTATGTTGATATCAATCTGTGAGTGACTTTTTATTAGTGTTATTGTTAGTTTTGGAGAATTGATTTTAAAACGTGCTTAAATTCAGTTGTATCGATCTCTTGAATTTCATCGAAGAAAGCTTAAGGACGTTCGCGCTAATTGTTTATGCGCATCCTTACTGCGCACGCAATTCATGTCGCAACGCCATGCTTCGTCATGCACGAGCGCGCACGCAAGAGAAGAAAATCTAAGTACATAAAGGGCTGATAGCGGTTGCGTTAACTTTGCTTAGATTTAACTCGCTTGGATAGTCGGTGACCCCCAATTTTTTTTTCATAGATAATTTTCTTTGCCAATTCTCGACAGATTGTGAAAAAATGAACAAAAAATCAAGGTAGGAAGTTTAAATTTTATCCATTTTTCTACCCGCGCGCCATCGAATCCTGCGAACTTGCGGCTGTCAGAGTTTGCAAATGCTGTCGTTTAAAGATGAAATTTACTTCAAGAAACGTCACCAGTTGAATGAATTTGCTGAACAGACCTACTAGCATAAAATTTGGGAAAGAAAGTTGCATTTTAGAGATTCATTTGCAATATTTTTAGACTAACAGACATTGGGATCACATCCCGTAAGGAAGACCAATTTTTCAAAATTAGGGTCGCCTTTCAGGTAGCTTATCTCAGAAACCAAGTCGCTAACTCCCTCATTTTTTTGCATTTCTGACACGAGTAACTCATAACCTAGCTGTAGCAAAAGTTTTATAAAAAAATCAATGTTAGAAGATTTTCGCGCGAACGTCCTTAAACTCGATGAGCTATAATTAAATGGTACGCGTTTTTATTACATCCTTTTTGAAATCACTTGTGATCCTTGCAATCTGATTGGCTCTCAGTAGTGTGATTTATTCCCAAATCGCACTATTTTTTGCTCCAAATCGCATCTTTTTCTCAGCAGTGCGATTTATTCTCAAATCGCACTGTTTTTTGCTCTAAATCGCATCTTTTTCTCAGCAGTGCGATTTTTTCCCGAATCGCACTATTTTTTGCTCTAAATCGCATCTATAAGTCGCATCAATATTGGTACTGACTAAAATCCTGTATTTGGGTAATTAAATTGTGCAATTTCAAAATGGATATAATAAAGTGGTAATTGAACTTCATGTCGTGCAATTTTGGTCTGAAATCATACTTGTGATTTCAAATCGAACTCGCGCTGCGCGCTCGTTCGATTTTGAAATCAAGCGTATAATTTCAGACCAAATTGCACTCCTCTCAGTTCAGTTACCATTATAAACGTAAACTAATGTAGATTTGAATAAATTTTTTTGAAAGAAGATTGTGTTGTCCATTTTTATGTGTTTGTTCATTCATTAGATAGATTGAAAAGCGATTTTATGTAAACAAAACAAGACTTTGATTTTATAGTACAGTTCTATCTTCACTCGCATCGCCTTATGCAAATATGTTTGTGTATTTTTGCAATTTTTGATTTTCAAATCAGTTTCTCGGGCAATTTTTGACAAACATAAACTGTATTTTATTCGGAAACTAGTGGTACTAGTTATTCTAGACAGAGAAAAGTTGTTTTTGTGAACTTTTGTACGGTCTATAAAAATGTACTGTGCAGACGGTCGCGTAATACTGTTTTTGAGAATTGCTAAAATTGAAAATAGCCCGTTCGTCAATCTTAATTCTTGTGCTTCCAACCTTTCACCTTAGTCAAGTTTCACCTTAGTTAAGTTTCACCTTAGTTAAGCTTGTTCAAAGTGCGACGCTGTTAGGCTTGGGCTATGTATATATATATTAGAGTCATTTGAATTTACAAAATGCTATTAGATGACGTCAAATCAAGACTTTACCATTATTTCTACTTCAATTTACAATACGCAGCTCACAGCTTAAAGAGTCTGACCCACCCAGTTTGCATTGTACGCTTCTCTTATTGTTATGATACGGCTCTATTCCATATTTGGGCAAGCATATCACCTTTTGCACGAGTGAATTTCTCATCTACAATACAGTATGGACTTTCGGGGGCCCTGAAAATGGCGGATGAACCAACGTAGGCACGCAATGCAAACTGGGTGGGTCAGTTTCTTTTAGGATATTAATCAATTTAAGAAATACTAAATAAAAACTGTTAATAGTCAATTGATTTGTAAAAAAAATATTACATGTACTTGGAGGTGGAAACAAGTAGTTGTAATATATATAGATAGGCTTAGCCTAACAGCGGAGCTCTCTGAACAGAAACGATGATGATAAGCTTAACTTAGGTGAAAGGTCGGAAGCACAAGAAAAATTAGAATTAAGATTGATGACCAGGCTATTAATTTTAGCAATTCTCAAAAACAGTAAGCTTATTACGAGACCGTCTGCACAGAACATTTAGACTGCACAAATTCCACAAAAGCTTACTGTTTGAGAAATGTGAAACCTCTCTTGAGTAGCAAACCGCGAAAAAAAAGCAGGAAAAAACGATTTTGCAAACCGTTTTCTCCGCTAAACACAACAGTGTTTTTTTTCTTTTAAAATGTTTTATTTATCAATAACAAATCCCTAAAGTTTACAATATTATCCTGAGAGGCTAGTCATTTCCGGTTACAATAATACAAGGTCAGTTCCGGTTTGCAGTCCTTTCTGGTTTGCACATGATTACCTTAGTCATTTCTGGTAATGAATGATGAGTTGCCAGTAGCTAAATTATTAGAGTCACAAGCTTTGACTGTTGTATTTCACAAATATTCGGATGACACCACAAAGCAGAAAATTTCTGTTCGCGGTGGTGGGGGGGCGTACTCCCATACATACATACATACATATTTATTGTAACTCCCTAAAAGGGTTTTTCAGTTACAAAGTGGATAAAATAAAATACAAAGAATAACAATTAATTAATAAATATAAGTTATGTATATTCCTAATTAAATTAATTCCATTGTTTTCCCATATATGAGCTATATAGGTATGTGCCGCTGTGAAGGGTATGGTTTTCAGGCAGTTTAGTCTGGGATAGGGTATAGTAATCAGAGATTTTTGGTCTAGAATAGGGTATCATTTTCTACGAAACTGATCAGTTGCATGAAGAATTTAGTCTAGACGAGGTTTACTGGCAAATGGCATTTAATAATCGGTAAGGTGTGCTGTATGACATTTTTACTGACCCCTGGTATCTTAGACTGTGATAGTGAATGAGTTTCTGCAAAATAGCGAGTCTAGAAAAGGTCTAGGATAGGGTAGGATTTTTCGGTGTTTAGTCTAGAATATGGTTGCAAAATGCAGCTAAAATGGTCTAGTATAGGTTAAGGGTCTCAGAGTCCCAGCAGCACATCCCCGCCCAAAAATTTGCAAAGTACCCCCCCCCCCCCCCCCCCTCGGTCAATTTGCAACTGTGTTGTGATGTCATTCCTTATGTCCCTTACAGTGGCCCGAGAGTTCTCGGTGCTATTGTGAAAAGTTGCTTTATTTCGAAAAACCCATATACCATAAAGTATGGTCTTAATGAAAAAGCGTGCTCGCATGTCATTCTCGTCGACAGCAGAAGTCCATTAGGTAAAAGAAAATAGTCTTAACATTAACTAAAAACCTAGTATTGAGTAGTGCCGATAGGGTGGGAGTGAAAACACCCCACACCCTTCCACAGGTTCAAATTTTAGTCTAGCTTGGAAAGGCGTGGTAAACAGTTATCTGGTTCCACATTTGCAGTACCATTGCTAAACCAGACACCCAAGATTCGCATTCTTGACACCCACGTCAGGCCATAAGGAGTGTCCGGACGTTAGCACCAAACTCCTAACTTCATGGCTTAAGTACTCTTTGCCACATTTAATTTAGTCCCTGTACCTGTCTCGTATTTGTGAAGTAAGGTAAACAATTTGTCTAAAGAAAAAATGTCGTTTACAAAACATGTGGAGTTATCCGCATATTGGCGAATTTTAAAACGCTTTCCTCAGGCTTCTGGAAGGAGAAAACCTTCAATAGTATCATCCTTTCTTATACTGGTAGCCAAAACGTCTGCGCATAAAATGTACAAAAGTGGAGACCGGGGATCTCCCTGCCTCACCCCCCACTCGAGTGGAATTTCTTTAGTCAAAAAACCATTAACTATAATTTTCATATTTGCTTGACAGTATAATGTAGATATTCAGCAAGATACCAGTTTCATTGGTAATATTTATATAATCTAGAGGGTCACGCAAGAGAAATAAATTCTCAAAAATCGTCCTACCTGGGAAGGAACAAGTTTGACCTTCTTAAAATAATCGAGGGTAACACTTTTAAAAAGTTTGTTTGTAAGAGCTTTAAATTTGAACAAATTTTGTAATGAACATTGAGTAGCGAAATGGCCGGGCCACCAATTTTTGAGGTTTTTCTTATCATCTTTCTTGTAAAGTAATCTAGTCACGCTTCCTTACATTGAATCACTGAGAGAATTATTTTCCAAACTAAATTTATAATTTCGAACAGAATAGGGCCTAAAAGATCCCAGAATTTAGCGTAATCCGTGTGAACTGGGGGTTTTCCCTGAAGAAAGTCCAGGCATTGCGTGGGTAATTTCAGCCAAAGATAAAAATCCTTCGCAGGATAAAATTTCGCTCTCACTTAATCTGTTTTCAAGTTTGTTCAAAAATTCGGTTTGGACTGTTAAATTAACAGGTTCTTGCAAGTACAAATTACGGTAAAAATCGAAATGAGCCGGAGAAAAGGAACAAGCTTAACTAAGGTGAAACTTAATTAAGGTGAAAGGTCGGTAGCATAAGAATTAAGATTGACGACCGGGCTATTTTCAATTAATTTTTAGCAATTCTCAAAAAAACAGTATTACCCGACAGTCTACACAGTACATTTAGACCGTAGAAAAGTTCACAAAAACAACTTTTCTCTGTCTAGAATAACTAGTACGACTACTTTCCGAATAAAATACAGTTTTTGTTTGTCAAAAATTGCCCGATAAACTGATTTGGAAATCAAAATTGCAAAAATACACAAACATGTTTGCATAAGGCGATGCGAGTGAAGACAGAAAATCTAAGTCTTGTTTTGTTTACATAAAATCGCTTTTCAATCTATGTAATGAATGAACAAACACATAAAAATAGACAACACAATCTTCTTTCGAAAAATTTTATTCAAATCTCCATAAGTTTATGTTTAAAAGCAAAACGCGAACCATTAAGAGCTCATGATTCGAGGCCGAGATGTCTCCGATGAAAGAAATCAAAACAACTGAATTTAATTGAGCGCGTTCTTAACAATTCTCCCGAAAACTAGCGAGAACACAATAAAGTCAATCACAGATTGATATCAACATAAATTCCCATCGAAAAATGTATTTTGTTTTACCTTTAAGTCCCTCCACTGCTTGGAAATTGTTTAAATCTCCGCTTCTTCAGTTCTGAAACCCGAAGTGACAAACATCTTCCCGCATTGGTCCCATCCTCGAAGCAAGATTTTATCTCTGAAAGCTCTTCTATTTCCACTATAGCGGCTTCTGAATATCCCTTAATTAGTATCCCTGTCTTGAGAAGCAAACCGCGAAAAATTTCAGGAGAATAACGACTTTAATTTAAACGGTTTTCTCCGCTAAACACAGCAGTGTTTTCCCAGGTGACGTGAAATTGCAATGTTGTTGGGTGGCGTCATACGCGCATGTTTTGCGACGGTCTACGCGCCTGCGAGTTAGCCCTAAGCGACGGCGGTCGGCGACAGAGGCGGGCACACAACGCGCCCGCGAAACATTCCGCTAGCCATGACCATGAAAAATGACGGCCATGGGTTCTATGGTTCTCTGGTTCTATGAGTATGGAGCTGCGCAGCCGGGCCTTTGGCCCGGCGAGAGCTCCGCTATTAATAAACAATTCTTGATTTGACATCATCTTATTGATATTTTGTAAATTCAAACCTATAATTCACTAACGCAATGTTAAAAACAAGAAATATTCAACTATTCAACTTTTCAACATACATAGAGTTGATTAACCAAAAAATCAATTTTGGGTTTAGGTGCACTTTAAAATCTTTAACTCTTAATTTGGATTATAATAAGTTTAACTTAAATTTTGTTAACTCCCCCAGAGTTTTCACCACAACCAAAACTTGCATTTGTCACTATCAACAACAGTCAAGAGACTATTGAAGTGAAAAGGCTTTGAATTTAGAAAGTAAATGACTGGTTGTGTATTAAAATTTATTGTCCCTCAGTATACAGTGGTTCAAGAATGACTGCATATGAGTTTTTGCGGAACAAAGTTTTAGGAAGAAATACAGATGGTAAATTTGCTTTATGGTACGTGTTTTTAAGTACAATTTAATAGAGTTAAATATAAGTACAGTTCAATATAATATACATGTTTATTATTCGACATAGCATTCTAGAGTGCAAATACGCATCAAAACGAGTGCAAATATGACACGTTATTACACTCTTCTGACTGCGCACTAGGAAAAACAGCTTCAAAAACTTAGTTTACTGTCGTATAATAAACAATTTATTCAGCTAAAAGTTATGTACATTGTAATACAGCTGAGGATTTTTATGGGTCAGTTTTTAACCCCTAACCCTAACCTTAAAAATACTCAGCCGTATTACACAACTTTATGCTGAATAACCTCTATATATAGATTGAAAAAACTTGTGAAAGTCTCTCAGACAATACTCTCCTACAGTAAGTCTGTGATCAGAGGATCACTTGTGTTTAGTGATCATGGACACTTGAATGATTGTATACTTGAAATGTGAAGGTCAAAGAAACCACATTACATTACATTGTAATAGCTTGACATTCACATTTACACAGCCGTTTTCAAAAACTTTTTCATACAGAGAAGTATATGTTGTAGTTAATTTTTTATCTCAGGTAATTTTTGCTTTTCCTTTGTTTCAAATTTATTAGCATATATTACCATACCCAAAAACAATGGAAAAACAAAAATTAACTGAGATAAAAAATTAACTACAACATATATATACATGTAATAATAAATTGTATTATATATATATACTATATAATTATATACTTTTGTAAACATGCACGTGTGCACATATGCATGTCACATGTCCAGTCATCATTGATCTTGTAAAAATATGAAGAAAGCGAGAATCATTCTTTTATTTCATAGTACTCATGTATGTACATGTAGTCAACTCCCTGTCTGAGAATTATGCCTTCCCTTTTTAAGTGATGTTTTTAGATGGTGAATTATTTGGCAAGTTTTAAGCCTTTGAAGAAAAAATGTTTTTCAATTACCTTATCTTTTCATACAATGTAAGTTCAACAATGACAGAGAGTGTCTGAATTCTAAGTGTTATAATCCAGTCTAGTGACATCATGGATTGATGTGCGATTGGTTCCAACATGTTCCTAGTCATGAGAGATACAGTCATGCAGACAAATGTTTCTAATTGGTCATATAAGGTGAATGCTGTCAAAGTATTGCAGTATTTTTGGAGAAGGTGTCAATATGACCCTAGAAAGGGATGCACGCTGATTTCTTTGTTTATACATAGATGATTAAAGTTAAGTAGCAATCATTTTTCTGAAATCAATGCATCAGGGTAACTATTTGAAAAACAAAGTAATGCTGTCCAACCGGAAACTGTATGGTGGATCTATGTAATCATCCAAATGCTGATTTGCTGAAGATTTCAATCTTTGAAGGGAAAATAGTTCGCTTCATTCCAGGGAAATTACAGAGCTGAACAATCATGCAAAACAAAATCAGTTGTTTTCATCAATTGTGGCATCGATTGGGAAGAAATACATGTAGACACTATAAGCCACAAATTTCTAAAAGTTATGCGCCATTGAAATAAAACAGTCTGTAATGTCACCAGATGGCATTATAACACTTGAAATTCAAACCCTCTCGCTGACATCCACTGGGGTAGGGCGAGAAAGCGGCTGACACTTCTGACTATATTAATTTTAAAATTCAAATAAACCAAATTTTGTTTTGGTGAATTAAAAACATGACTTAGCATGACATAAAAATGCATTGTTTGAAAAAAGAGAGTGAACTAGATGATGTACATGTAATGTTTTAAATATGTTTACTCATCAATTCTTTGACTTCAAACTCACTATTGAAAATTAAAACCGATCTGCGGGCTTTAAATGGATTTTTCAAGACTTGGGTAAACTCTACAACATGGTAAAATGTTGTTTTTAAATGTGTAGCCTGCAAGCAAGCTTTAGAGCTGGGAGATAAACAATTATTTTGTTTCTTAGCGTGATGCAAATGCGCATCAAAGACTTGGGTGATGTGATGTTTTAAATCTGTTAGCTCATCAATTCTTTGATGGCCTCAGTGCCAGAGTCTTTTCTCGTGCTCTCATCTCTCTTTACATTACACGCCTCTTATGTCTCTTATATTTTTGCTGCGAGAAAAGCTGGCCCTTACTTTTTGCATGCTGCAAAAGAATGTTCTGGTCTCCAGAGTAATTCTTTGACTGCTTTGTGAAATATTAAAAAAAAAAAACTGAGATCAATCAAAGGTCACAGCAAATTACATCACCAGTTGTCTTGTTTCACACAATGCATAATTTATTTATGTCATGCTAAGATGTTTTCATTGTGTTCAAAACAAAATTAAGCCTAATTTAACTTTTACAAATGACTCCCGGTCCTCCATCCACTCAGTATAAAAAAAGAATTCCAAATTCACGAGTTGGCTCACAAGATCCTTAGCTTGAACTCTCTTTTTGGTATTAGGTATGCTAATGAAATAGTTAAGCTTTTTAGATCAAAATTGTTGGAGCCACATAATATTGTGAAAAACTTTAGTTTTGACATCGCATGGAGTAAACAATGAAAATTGTTAAGCTCTGTATGCACAGTATACAACTGTTAAACTGCATATACCCCACTGATTTTGGGTTAATACAAAATTTTACAAGAAACTTTAATGTAAATGTAGGAAATCAGTGATCTCTGGAATGACAGCTGGTGCATTTGGACAGTTTCTTGCCAGTCCCACTGATCTTGTTAAGGTTCAGATGCAGATGGAGGGCAAGAGAGTTCTTGTAGAGGGAAGACAACCTAGGTAAGCGCCATGTCAGTTTGCACTGTGATATTTAAATCTGTGCCCCTCGGATTCTAGGTTGAATGTACTGCAGAAATTGGTAACATGCAAGTTAATTGATAAATTGTTCAAGGGTTTGATAACTTTTTTGAACTCATTAACAATTCGTCGAGATTCAGTGAACAAAGAAAATCATATCAGCATGACCGTGGTTCAATCAATTAATCAATCAATCATTTTATTTGCCCTTTTTTCAAATTTATTGCAAAAAGTATCATAGATTAAATTATATTTGGGCAGGAGCTCTCAGCAAACCTTTTTGGGTTCTACGACGATACCATATAACTTGGCTGTCACTTTATCAATTTAATAAATTCTCAATTATTTTTTGTATTAATTCCGGGATTAATTTTCGTCTCATGCACTAAAAACATGGGCCGATCCTTAATGGCTTTGCAAGGGGATTGGAGTCCAAGCTCGAATTTTTTTCCAGGCTTCCTTTTCAAGTTGCTAAAATTAAATTTAATTTCCCAGGGTTCGCAACACTACACATGCCTTTTTGAACATCATCAAAAAACATGGGGTACGAGGTCTTTGGAAGGGATGGGCTCCTAATGTACAAAGAGCAGCTCTTGTAAATATGGGAGGTAAGTGATCACCCCCTAAGCCTAGCTGACATATTAATTTGCTTAATTCTTCAAGATTCAATTTTTATTTTTGGTCCCTATCCCTAAACTTAAACTGGGATTTCAGACTTATTTACAAAGTAGAAAAGCTTCATGGCACCAGCTTATTTCCCCTTACCTACTATAAGCTTACTTTATTTAGTGATCGTGTGAAGTTACAGACTTTACCGGGTATAATGCGCCGATCAATTCGAAACATGAACAACAACCTCTCTCAAACAAAAAATTCATTTAGGAAACATTTGTCAGTTGCTATTTAAAAAAAACGCGTTTAGAATAATAAATTTTTACCTCGTGGAATGACGCTTGCAAGCGATTTGTTCAAAACCCAACAGCGCCACCAAAAATGAATCAACCGCGTTGCTAAATATTTTTGCAACAAACCTCTTCCGTCCGTTTTCTATTACACAAATTCGAGAGTAAATACTATGTTTAAAAGTTTTGTTACATGGCATAGATGTTGTTTATGAAGAGATTTTAATGCATTGCATTTTATAATAATATATATAGATAGGCCAATCCTAACAGCGTCGCTCTTTGAACAAGCTTAACTAAGGTGAAACTTAACGAAGGTGAAAGGTTGGAAGCACAAGAATTAAGATTGACGAACGGGCTATTTTCAATTTTAGCAATTCTCAAAAACAGTATTACCCGACCGTCTGCACAGTACATTTAGACCGTACAAAAGTTCACAAAAACAACTTTACTCTGTCTAGAATAACTAGTACGACTTCTTTCCGAATAAAATACAGTTTTTGTTTGTCAAAAATTGCCCGAGAAACTGATTTGGAAATCAAAATTGCAAAAATACAGAAACATATTTACATAAGGCGACGCGAGTGAAGACAGAAAACCTAAGTCTTGTTTTGTTTACATAAAATCGCTTTTTAATCTATGTAATGAATAAACAAAGACATAAAAACGGACAACACAATCTTCTTTCGAAAATTTTTATTCAAATCTCGATTAATTTATGTTTAAAAGCAGAACACGTACCATTTATAGCGCATCAAGGCAGAGCTGTCCTCGTTGAAATTCAAGATAACAACACGACTTAATTTGAACGTTTCATAAACATGTCTCCAAAACTAGGAGAACACACAGGAAAAGTCAATCAAAAATTGATATCAACATAAATTCCCATCGAAAAATGTGATTTATTTTACCTTTAAAGCACTGGACTGCTTGGAAATTCGTTAAAACTCCGCTTCTTCGGTTCTGAAATCCGTAATAAAAACAAGGCATCTCCCCGCATTGCTCCTGCATTGATAATATGAAGTTCCTCGAAGCAAGATTTTATCCCTGAAAGCTCTTCTTTTTACACTAAAGCGGCTTCTGAGTATCCCTTAATTAGTATCCCTGTCTTGAGTAGCAAACCGCGAAAAAATGCAGGGAAATAACGACTTTACTGCTCCGCCTAAACCTGCGAAAGATCCAACTTTTTTACAACTTTAAAAAGTGTTTACCGAGCTGACGGCTGTGTAGCCGCGCGTGTGGCGTTATACGCGCATGTTTTGCGACGTCATACGCGCCCGCGAGCTAGCTAGTCCTGCGCGACGGCGGAGGGCGGGCACACGCGCGCCCGCGAAACATTCCGCTAGCCATGACCATAAAAAATAACGGCATGGGTTCTATGAGTATGGGGCTGCGCAGAAGGCCCGGCGAGTGCTCCGCTATAAAAGTTGTGTTTTCGTTAGTATTGAAATAACTCAAGTTTGAGAAAACGATGTCAGTGGTAAAAACGGTAACATAAATTAAAAGGGTCAAGAAACATGTTTAATACCGTGACCCTAATAATCATCAGCTTTTTAAACACTATGTTTGTCAGTATCGCCGGGAAGTTTACCTGACTCACTCTGACACACGACAAAAGTCATAGACAAAAGTGTTGGGAAGATTAGTAGTTTTCACTATTATTCCCTTTCTCTCCCCTCCCCCCCCCCCCCCCCCCCCTGCTACAATGTTGTGTATAACGGGACATGTTTAGTGTGTAATTGTTCGCTGAGATCCCAACATTGGATAGGGGGGTGGGGGGACTCAGAAATTTAACTAATTATTTCTATTTTATATCAGGAGAACATTGATGTAATTCCCCACTGATGCTATTCATTTTCACAACCTTCCCAACTACTTTTGTCTGTAATTGTAGTTTAGTGTTTAATTATAGAAAGGTGACTACATTGCCATATATAAGTGACACTCGTATATGAATGCAAAGTGTATTTTTTACCAGTCACTAAAAACTTTTTATCTTTAGGAGAGGCATTTGACAGTCAAATCCAGTGCTAGGTTGGGGTATTTGATGCAATTTTGGTCCAAGGGGGGCGGGAATTTGAACAAGTCGATCTTCAAAAGTTCGAATGCCCGGGGGGATGTTGATGTTTCGAATTAATCGGCGCATTAAACGAATTTGATAATGTGCATGTGTTTAATTCTATCTACAGATCTAACAACTTACGATACTGTAAAACATCTACTGCTCACTCACACAAGTTTACACGACAATTGGATTACTCACACTATTTCAAGGTATGCATTTGATAATAAATAATTTCTTTAATACAGTCGAACCTCCGGTTGCGACCACCTCTCGTAAGCGACCACCTCTCGTAAGCGACCACCTCTCCTCAGCGACCAGTTTTCCAAAATACCAAACGTTTCCAAGTCAAATCACTATATTTGGAACCTCTTGTAAGCGACCACCTCTCGTAAGCGACCGCGACCACTTTTAGAGCTAAAAGTTTGAAATTTTCTTTTGTTTTTAACCTCCCGTAAGCGACCACTTGAAGCTACTTGACAGATAATAGAGCGGAAATTGGATAATGAGGTGTTGTAACATTATCGCATTCCTCAAGACAAGTCCTGAACCTATGCCGAACTCAAATTCTCAAATTCTTTTACAAATGGTAGGAGGGTTTAGTTTCCGAGATGTAAACGATGTTTTTGACTGTTCGGCCTCAATTTGGTTAGATAATGGCCATAAAATGGCATTTGTAGCCTGAAAAAGGGTCTTTTTTGGTGGAAATTTGGGTGTTAAAGGGTTAATGTACAGTTTTTTACGCTTGTTAACATGTAAATCACCAGTTATATAAAAGGGCTGTCAAATTTAAAGCTAACAATCCAATCCTTATTAGTTCATGTTCAGTTCCCCTTAACGTTTAGACAACATTAAAGATTCAATTTGTAACTATCGTGAGACTTTTTCCATTTGCCTTATTAGGTAAATTAACAGAAGCGAACCATGAAACTCTGAATAAATATTTTAGAAAGCTTAATTTAATATTTTTGTGACTACTAAAAGTTATTACATGGGTTTAGATGGGCATTGGCACATGGGATAAGTCTCTGCAGTGACCATATGCTAATAAGGCAAAATTTTGACCCAATATGGTCTGAACTCTCGTAAGCGACCACCTCCCGTAAGCGACCACCTAGGTTCGACTGTATGTTTAGTGACCTCATAGTTTAAAGTGATTCCTTAGTATTGCATTGCGCATCACTACTGCGCATAATTTCTTGCGTCATTAGTGCGCGCACAATCCGAAGGTTTTATTTGAGGATAAGTTGGTCAAATGAATAAGTGGTTGTTTCTTTTTAAACGAGCATGGTGGCCTATGTTTTTTTTATGCATAATTGTACTGTTAAAATCGCCCTCTTTGAGTTGAAATAGTTTAAAAAACATTTCTTCGTCAGGAAATAAAGTAATCGCCAAATAACGCGTACTGATGGCCATAAAATTATGATCTTGAAATCATGCACGCAAGGAGCGTTTTGAGTCAGTGTCGTTTGAGGTTGCGTGCCTTTACAGCAAATCATATATCAAATCGTTTCTTATGATCCATGCATTATATCTATAATAGTTTTCCAAGCATTTTATTTTAGCTATGCTCCAAGCTATCGCGTAAAGTAACGTGAACCGATCAAATAATCGCGCGCGTAATAGGCAGTACTACATGGATAAATAGGGTAATTTTTTTCCTTCGCAACTTTTTCGCGAGCATGGTGACCTATGTTTTTTATTGCATTTCAAGAAACTGGAAGGAAGGAAAAAATCAGGGAAAGTTTTAAAAAAATTGTTCGTAACCTGCTCATTAAACATGTACGCTGATGACACAGCTGCTTTATATCTTGGTGCGCCAGCTGTACATACTTTACATATTTACATCAGCCAAGATCTTGAGTGTTTATCGGAGAGGACAATAACCTTGTTTTGAATGTTTCAAAAACTAAGTGCTTGTTATTTACATCCCAAAAGCACAGAGAGCACGATTGTAACCTAAGTCTAAACGTTCTCGGAATGGGCATATCTTGCGTAACCACTTTCAAATACCTTGGCGTAAAAAGGTGGCGTCTAGAGTTAGTATTCAGAGGTTTCATGACAAAAGAAGCATCGATACTGGTTTATAACACAATAATTCTTCCCTTTTTTGATTATTGCAACATCGCATGGAGCAGTCTGCTACAGCAAGACCAGGATAGATAAGAGCGCCTACAAAATAGATCTGCACGGATAATTACATGTTGCGCACGCTCCTTTGATGCAATGGGATATTTGCACTGGTCGACACTTTCAAATAGGCGCTCCTACCATAAGGCTAAGCTTGTTTTTCTCTGTCTTCATTCACTAGTTCCAAGCTATTTTATATCATATTTTACGTAATGTATCAAACACGAGGAAGAGTGTTTCATCAGGATATCCAAACACCGAGAAGTGGGTTGAAATAAAAACGAGGCTGCGCCTCTTCAAGGTGTTTGGAAATCTGATCAAACACTCTTCCTCGTGTTTGATATAGCTTCTCAAACTGATCGTTAAATGCAGAGAAAACAAAGGAATAAAATGGCCAAACTCTATGCAAATTAAGAAACGATTTCAAAACCTCTTTTACGGTAATTTCCTTTGTGTTCTCGTCATGAATTATTAATTAGTTTGAGAATAGATTTTCCAACATTTTTAACTACATTACAAGGCAGAGCATTAGGCTATCCCTACCAAGGGTTAAACTAAATTTTGAGAAAATACCTTTATTTGTAGTGGCGCGAAAATTTTGACTAACTCCCTGCAAACATACAATCTTTCTGCCGCCGAGCAAAACATTTTTTTTTCCTAATTTTTAACCCGTAAATACGTGAGGCGTGAAGGGTCGCTCAAATATGAGCCAGTGATGCGTAGAGCATTTCTTATTCACGGGTTGGCTCACGGGAACTTTTGATTATTTAGTAACGTATCTTATTGTAATTATTAGAGTGATTTTACTTAACCCGTGAAATAGTTAGTAGAATAGTACCAACTATTTCAAGGGTTAAGTAAAATCACTCTAATGTGCATAGCTTCCCTTAACTTAGTTTGGAAACTTGTGTTGGCAGAGTCTAAAATGGTGAAACATTCCTCAGAGCAAGCATCACGACAAGTTTCCAAGTTTTTGTTTTATGCAACTTTCGCAGCCTGCGATAAATTTCGCTTAATGCCATGACTTAGAAAGCGTATCTTCGAAATAAACACGTTTATGGGATTTCAACCACTCTTTCATTGCTCTTTTCGGCGTACCAAATATCCTTTTCCGTCCCGAGTTTCTTAGTTTTCCACCGTGACCGCCGCCACTAGTCGACGCCATTTTGAAAATGACAGTTCAACTTGAAAAATTTAGGCTGAACTTTTCAAGTTTGGATTCGAGAAACTGGCGCATGCGCCCTCGTGACCGTGTCCCTTTAAAGACACAGGTATTGAGAAGAATCAGCTATAAAACTTAAGATAAATATTATCGACACAATCAATAAATTTTTTACTGTTTATTCTTACAATAACTTTACAAAAAATAACACTTAATCTTAAACAATCTCAAAGAGTTCGGTCTTAAGTTTGAAATTTTGAATGCGAAAATGTATGGTAGGCGTAAAAACGCAGCTTTTATGAAGAATCGGCGATGAAAATTAGGATAAAGTAACAGAAACGCAGAACATGCCACTCTCTCCACGACCTGTATTAATACACCGAACAAACCTCTTTTTTACAATTGTATCTCCTTAGTCAGACAACAGTCCCGTTATTACGAACGAGAATCAAGCGATGAATGTTTTTCTTATTAAATAGAGATCAGTCTACAGTAAAAACGGTTCTTCAAATCATTAAACGTTCTGTAGTTCATATCTTACAGCATGATTTTTGAAATTAAATTTCAACTACTGGGCACAGAATTACTTTATTAAAAAATAGACCTGGCTTAATATTAACAAATCGGCTTTGTAGAAAAAACGGTTTGTATCGATCGGTGAAATAGCGCTAGCAGCAATATTCCATGTCAGAAATGCTCACCTCAAATTCTACCTTCTTATTCTTCGGGGCGTCATGTTATCAAAGAAACCGTGAGTCCTGAAGCAACCAGTTCAGAAGTCATGCGCGTGCTTACGCTTACGCAGTCTAAAGAAGTGAATATGTTCGCAAAATACTAGAAGTTATTGATCAATTTATCTACTCTCTATCTTGAAAGCACTTAAAGTGAAAATTTCTAGAACCATATTAAGAGCGGACTAACTGTCTAGTTTGAACCCACTATGCTTATCGTCGAAATCTTGCCAAAGCCCGGTTTAATAAACCAAACAAATAGAACCGCATGACCTTTGGGTAGACACCTGTACATGTTGCGGACCTATTTTTTAATTACACGTCAAGCGAAATGTGAATGTTGATAGATTTAGTAATCAGGTTTGTTAATTCAAAATAGACCATAATTATATAATTATATAATTATATATTATATTTAATGATGTATTAAAAAATCTATTTCCCAGTGGATGTGCAGGGCTTATTGCTACTACCATTAGCACTCCTGCAGATGTTGTGAAAACAAGAATTATGAATAACCCAAAAGTGTACAGAGGGACACTTGACTGCTTCATGAATGCAGTATGTATGAACTTAACTTTAGAACTGATTACATCAATGGATGTGGTCCCACTGAAGAGTTAAGAATATAGAAACACAAGCAAAAGTTTAATGTGTGGCTTAAAAACTTACCCAATTAACGTAAGATCCGAAAAACTGACCAAAAGAGGGAGGAAACAACAGTGGAACCTCGATTTATCGAACCTCTACAGCTGTATATAACGAAGTCCTCGGTATAACGAACGATATTGTTCAGCCCGGCAAAATTACGAGTAAAATGTATGGAACAGAACGAACACAATCCGGCAGCCCAAACGTAAAATCTACCCCGATATAACGAATAAATGTCAACGCGCGACAAAAGATGAATGCGGAACAGACCAACAGTGTATGCTATAGGGCAAAGGTATAACTTAATGTGTTTTTCAGTGCTGTATATATATTTAGAGTGTACTGTAGCTTCATATAGGCATTAAAGTGCAAATGTTATTTGTTGAGATGCGAAAATACGTGCAAATGTTATTTGTTGAGATGCGGAAATACGTCACATCGTTACAAAAAAATTATTAACTATACCTCGATGTAACGAACATTTTGGTTGTTTTTCCGCAAATTCGTTATAACGAGGTTTTCAATATAACGAACCCTCGATATAACGAACTAATTTCCCCAGTCCCTTGGCACTTCGTTAAATCTAGGTTCCACTGAACAAGCATTTTCACAGTACATTTGTTGCAGTAGACTGGGGGTTTGGTGGCTGGGTTGATTGACGCTTGATTGAAGCGATGGCCATTGTGAATTATAGCTAATCGCGATTTAACTGTATGGTGTGGCATATCAAAAAATAAAGCTTAATTCTCTGCTAAATCTTGATGTCAGTATTGATCACTGAGTGTCGAAGGTGATTTTAAAGATTAAACTGTAATTTATAAATAAAGGTGCTATAGATACAAAGTTTTTTTTTTTCAATTTAAGCAAGCTTGTTTGCCTTGTGTTTGAACTGTATTCTATGAATTTATATTTTGTATGGTCACAAAAAGATTTTTTCTACAGTGGGACCACAGCCAACAAGTTCAATGATAAATGGACAAGTACACCAAAAAAAATTCAGTTATAAATTGCATTAATAATTTCAATTATTGACTAATTAAAATTGGTCTCTGATGTTCTTGTGGCCACTGAGGAGATATTTACAGCTGTATACTCAAATGTCAAACTTCAAACAAGCTTTTTAATAAAAATATAAATAAATCAATAAATTTTTGAAGCAACCAACGCATGCGGGGGAGGGGAGGGGGAGCGGGAATGGGAGGAGGAGGGGGAGGGGGATCCGATGCTTAATTGACGCCTTTTGTTTCAATTCAAACATACAACAAAACCTCAGAGATAAAACTGTTTTCAATATTAAATAATTGCACCTTTTTCATACTTTAGGTTCGCGAGGAAGGTTTCTTTTCTTTATATAAGGGTTTCCTTCCAGCATGGAGTAGAATGGTAAGTAACATGTTAAAGATTTATGATTATTATCTAGCCAGACCATACACCGCGCACCGCGCGCCGCGCGCCGCGCGCCGCGCGCCGCGCAATATGTTTATATATGGTGTAAAAAGCAAAAACTGGGACAATTGTTAAATTTTGGTCTCTTATCACAAAAAGTTCAATCTGATGCGACAATCAACAATTTTAACAATTGAAAATTATTATTATTACATGTACCGTCATCACTATAGTGTCCTTGATTATTTTTATAATTTTATACAGAAACCCATAAGTGGGTTGAAACATGTAACGTGTATTCACAGCTTCCGAATATTCGTTTTTTGCTTAGTACCATATTTGGAAACTCCTCGGTCCCTCGAGATTTTCCAAATGTGGCTGTAACAACTTCTTAGCAAATAGGCCATTTCCGAGTTACGTTATGCCTCGTTGTCAAAGCGAGGCTAGGTGCACAACCTTTCATATGGATATGAGTTTTATTTGCATTTGAATAAAAACTCATTTCCATATGAAAGGTTGTGCACCTAGCCTCGCTTTGACAATGAGGCTTTTTTTTTTAAGCGTACAAGAGACAGTTGCACGTTTCAACCCTCTTATGGGTTTCTGGTTTATATGAATTTACTCCCTGCACCCGAAATTTGATATCCGTGGTCTGTATTACAAAGGGTCCGTGTGAGGCTCTTTCACAGTACGAATGACCACTCAAACCGGGCCACCTGGAAGAAAATTGACCAATCACAACGTAAATCGATAACAAAGAACGGCGAACTTTTTTTTCCGTAAACGAACTAATTATGTGAAGCATCCAGACGAATGATGTACATATTAATTTGAAACCAATATTTTGATTTGTCACTTTCGTTCATATATTTTGAACGCTTCGAAAAGGTCAAAATGTCAAGAAAGCAAGCTTTTCTTTAGCCTGCATGCGAAAACAGCCGCTCCCGGCCGCGGGACGCAATTTCGGCATAAAGCTTTATTGACCGTTTTCGATTAAATGTAAAAGTTCCTTGTAACTTGTTATTGTTAACTTATTGGTGGGGTTATTCCTCATCAGTCTGTCAAAAGGTTTCGCAAAGTTCGACGGTAGCGGCGATCACGTCCCTGGATATTTGCCTGCGTAACAGCGTTACCAAGTTCTTTCAGTATAACCCAATTTATACTTTGTTGATTATTTCAGACAAAATATAAATCAAAGGCTCCTAAGAGCCAACCGTGAATAAGAAATACTAACGCGTAACGCAATATTGCGGTAAGCTTATGTTTTCACACTGATACGGTTCGATATTTTTTTAAAATTAAACGTAATCATTTTTGACGAACACAAAAAAAAAAAAAAAAATCACTTTTATAATTTCCAGTCCGAAAAAAAAAACGTCGTGAGCGTGACTTGAACTCGCGCCTCCCAAATGTCATTTCAGGTAAGACTAAATTTTATTATTTCAAGGTAGATACGCATCAAAACGCGTGTCTCGCTTGAAAAATCCTTTTAGATCGATCGTAATGTTGCATTAAAGACTCCAAATGCTAAACATCTTTAAGCTTATTGTTGTTTTTACTCGTTTACAACAAATTAGTTTTTGTTATCGCTGGATTCGCGTTGTTCTTGTTACGAAACGCATTCGTGACAAAGCATTACGTCACTAAGTTTACCGCTGATGGAAGGAGTGAGCGAGCGAAACTGTCTTCTTCAGCGATAACTCGTGCATTACTCTTAGGCGTATTCACGGGTCAAAAAGGATTTTCTCAGGTAGACAAGCACTTGATTCAATTCTTCTCCTATCGGTCCCAGACAAATTTGCTCGCGTGAAGCTTACCAAAAACGCTTTTGATTTCGGATCGAAACCTACCAGCCGAAAAAGGAACAGTCTTCTGCGAGTCCGCAAACTAGGATGGTTTCAAATTTAGTTGAAGATCTTTTGTCTGGATGCTTTAACGTTATTGGTCCATTTACGAAAAAGTTTGCCATCCTCTCGATTTACGTTGTAATTGGTCAATTTTCCGGTTTGGTCTGGTTTGAGTAGTCGCACAGAAAAAGAAAACATTTTATGGAGATTTTGCTGGAACCAAATGCGTGTCCGTAATCGATTAGGGAGAGGTTTGACTCTATTATGAACCCTTGAACTCCCTTGAGTGATTATGCCAGTTTTTGTGAAAAATCGATTATATCCTGTGTTTGCTGATCTTCCAGGCCTGCACAACCAATCAGTGTGTGTTACGTGCAGAGATGTAGGTTACACAGTGTATCATGCATCATGCCCTTTGGTGCTCTCAAGTCTATCATGCTGCACTTGACCACATCCCTGATATGAATTATCGCGTTCGAAAAACGCAATCCTAATTTCGTGTTGATTGTCCTGTGCTTTACGTGCAGTAAAATTTGAGATTTTTTGGTGTCCGGTCTTCCAAATGGCCGCCTTTATTGGTTTTTTTCAGGAGCTCATTTCCGCCGGAAATTCCTTCGAACGCGTCCCCATAATCTGTGATTACTGCTAGTTCATAAATACATATGGCCTATTTTGAATTCATATATTAACTGTAACTAAAATCTTGTTTTTCACACAGGCTCCTTGGTCACTCACATTCTGGCTTGTGTATGAAAAAATACGAAATGTTACAGGAATAGCAGGATTTTAACCTGTGGTGTAGCATTTTTAATGCTCTTGGTTAATTGATATAATAATTAATAATAGTTATTTAATAACTGTATATAACAGGGATTCTGAATGAGGGATCGGGAGGGTGCATGAAGTAAGTTATTAATAAAGTATTTTAGGCACTGCGAACTCTGGTGAGAGTTGTTACAATATTGTAGCGTTCCGATTTGTGCCGATTGATATGAAAAACGCGTAAACTTTCAGTCTGATAAACACACTGAATTTTCTCATTCACGATAACAACAACTGTACATGCCCCCAAAACAACGCATGCGCTACAATGTTATTACCAGTTGAAATTTCAGCTTATACAGCGTCAGGGTGACAAAGGCATTGTAGGTTTGTAAAAATATACAAAAATGTAAACAAAGAATTCTTCAATATTTTTTTATCTTCAACGTTTTTAGGCAGTTGGCAGTTGTCTCACAGTAATTAACAAACAGATTCCATTTTGCCGGACGTCCGTTCAGTTATAGATCAAAGATGACATCAAAATTTGGTAAGAACAAACAAGTGACCAACGAGCCGCAGACAAGTTGGAGACTGATGTTCTCACTGATGTTCTGTACGATTGATGTTCTGTACAAGTGACCAACGAGCCGCAGACAAGTTGGGGACTGATGTTCTCACTGATGTTCTTTACGTCTTCTGTGATGTATAACGGAAGAGATGCACAGCAAAATGGAAACTATTTGGTTTATCAGGAGCTTATCTAGTAAAACTCTGTTATGAGCTTCTGGTTTTATACAATAACAGGGAAGAAAAATTAGCCTCATAGCACTCAACAGTCATCATGACTATCCAAGGATTTTTTTATAATTTCTACATTTTCCATGTCTACAAAACTACTTTGCGCTTCAGTTTTGTCTTTTTCTTAATTGTCAATAGCTTCCGCTAAACATTTTTCCGGTAAATAATATAGCATTAACGTATCAATGAGCACAAACTTGACAATAAGGGCGATCTTCGTGAAATCTAAACTTTACTTCTTCAGCGACGTACACCACATGGGGCCCAGGCTCACGAACAAATACTAAACATAACATATAATTAGTGGCGAAATATAAACTGTGTATGGAACTTTATCGTTATTTAGTTAGAGAACGAGAAATGACTATAAACAGCCATTAAAGTTTACATACCACATCAAATGTTGTCCATGTGTTGTTTCGTGACTGTCCTGAAACCTCTAAGCTGCATTTTAGCCTGTTTTTAATTTTTAGTTCTCCCTTACTTATGTGAAATTTTACACAGTAGAGAACTCGGGGTATAAGAAAGTAACTGTTTTTTGTTTTTTTGTTCTTCATCCATAGGTGAGGTTTATTACACCTTTTGCTGTTCATTTTCAGAAAAGATCCATTCATTTGTGTCCAAATTTGTTTCATTATGGTCAATATACTCTCATTAACACGACCTTCATTTGCGCGTTAGGAACGTTCAAGAATAACATTTTCATATGTATTAACATTCAAAATTATCAAAAGGTAAACAATACCTTCCTTTGACATTCATTGGCTGTAAATGTATTTTTATTTTTGTCGATATAAAATTCGTTGACACGAAACGACAATCATGTACACTTTTTAACAAAATACTTTCAATAACACGATTTGCATGAGACCTCACAATCAATTGCATTATTATACTATCATATCCATGAAGGTAACAATCTTTAGTGCGGCGAGACAAACATTACCGTGTTTTCACCTAACGTTAAGAGGAAACAATAGCTCATTAGCGTAATTCTTTTGAACAGAGATATCTCACCGAAAATTTAAAATAGAACAAGGGACCGTATGTCCTTTTTTTAAATCGTATTTTCACAATTCTCCCCTTGCAGATATAAATTCGGCCTCGTAAAAACCTTAAGCGTACAACTCAGAGCGCGTACCAGTATACATGTGACATTGTGACAGTTAGATTTTCCCAGAAATGCCACGAAGAAATAGAATCCCGTTTAAACACCGCGAAAAGATAGTCGGGGCCTTTGAAGATGTCAACGAAGACTATTTAACAGTTGCAGATACACTTGGAATCAACAGATCCACAGCCAAATATGTTAGGGAAGGCAGAATCGCGGAAAGACCACGTGGAGGCCCAAACCATGTTAGGGTAGATAATGAGATGAGAGACTGCCTCAATGAAATTTTGAACGAAAATTGCTTACTGACGCTAACACAGCTTAATCAAGAATTGAGACAACGCCTTCTTCGAAAACCTTGAATCTGCTACCGCACTGTGGCAACAACTCTGGAAGGAATGTTGTTTCGTGTAAAACTGGCCAGGCCTGTCTCTGCGGATAGAAACGACCTGATATCATTCAGAAACGACTGGACTATGCCAACTGGTTCATGGGCCATGCTGTGGTGAACCACGGTGTTTTCATAGACGAATGTAGTAACAATATTTGGACTTCCAGAAGTCACGGAAGAGCAAGAAGAGGAGAAATCAAAATTGCAAAAAATACACAAACAGATTTGCATAAGGCGACGCGAGTGAAGTTAGAACAGTTACTATGAAATCCAAATATTGACGAACAGGCAACGTAATTTTTCTCTTAGGAGCCAACAAATATCCCGTAAATTATGACAAACAAACAATTTCTTTTTCCATATTACAAACATTAACTAAGCAAATGCAACGAAGTACAGCAGCTGAAAATAGAATGAGCCGTTATAACGCACGCATTTTGGTTTCAGATGAATGTCACGATTGACACTGCCTCTCCAGCAAACAAAGGCAACTTTGATTTCAAGCTAAACTGTAATCCACTTCAATCCTTGCAATCCTGCGCTTTATCTCCAAACTACTACTTTTGTTTTGTACTATGGCATCTTTTTATCCAGCTAAGTTGTATATTTTGTGCCATTTGGCGATATAACGTGGAAATAAGGTAAGCGACATTTTGCCATTTTGGCGGGACAGTGTCATCAGTATGCATTTACGAAGAATTTGCACGAAGTGCGACAAATAAAACCGAAATATTGACGAACGGGCTCCGTAATTTTTCTCCTAGGAGCGAACAAATGTCTCATAAGTTATGACAAACAAACAATTTAAATTTTCCATCTTACAAACGTAAACTAAGCAAACCCAACGAAGTAAAGCAGCTCAAAATAGACTGAGCCCTTATAACGCACGCATTTTGGTTTCAGATATATGTCACGATTGACACTGCCCCTCCAGCAAACAAAGGTAACTTTGACTTCAAGCTTAACTGTAGTCCACTTCAAACCTTACAATCCTGCGGATTATCTCGAAACTACTACTTTTGTTTTGTACTATAGGATCTTTTTATCCAAATAAGTTGTATATTTCGTGCCATTTGGCGATTTAATGTGGAAATAAGCTAAGCGACATTTTCCCATTTTGGCGAGACAGTGTCATCAGTATGCATTTACGAAGAGTATTCACGAAGTGCGACGGTTAAAACCGAAAAGCCCGATATATTTACCAACAGGCTCCGAAGTTTTTCTTCTTGGAGCCAACAAATGTCTCAAAAGTTATGAGAAACAAACAATTTATTTTTCCATTTTACAAACATTAACTAAGCAAATGCAACGAAGTACAGCAGCTCAAAAATAGACTGAGCCGTTATAACGCACGCATTTTGGTTTCAGATAAATGTCACGATGGACACTACTCCTCCAGCCAACAAAGACAACTTTGATTTCAAGCTAAACTGTAATCCACTTCAATGCTTGCAATGCTGCGCTTTATCTCCAAACTAGTACTTTTGTTTTGTATTATAGGATTCTTTTATCCAACTAAGTTGTATATTTTGTGCCATGTTTCGATATAACGTGGAAATAAACTAAGCGACTTTTGCCATTTCGGTGGGACAGTGTCATCAGTATGCAATTACGAAGAGTATATACGACGTGCGACGGCTAAAACCGAAAATGCCCGAAATATTGACGAACATGCTCCGTAATTTTTCTTCTTGGAGCCAACAAATGTCTCATAAGTTATGACAAACAAACAATTTATTTTTCCATCTTACAAACATCAACTAAGCAAATGCAACGAAGTAAAGCAGCTCAAAATAGACTGAGCTGTTATAACGCACGCATTTTGGTTTCAGATAAATGTCACGATTGACCTTGCCTCTCCAGCAAACAAAGGCAACTTTGATTTTAAGCTAAACTGTAATCCACATCAATCCTTGCAATCCTGCAGTTTATCTCCAAACTACTACTTTTCTTATGTACTAGAGTATCTTTTTATCCAACTAAGTTGTATATTTTGTGCCATTTGGCGATTTCAGGATGAAATAAGCTAAGCGACATTTTGCCATTTCGGCGGGACAGTGTCATCAGTTTGCATTTACGAAGAGTTTTCACGAAGTGCGATGGCTAAAACCGAAAATGCCCAAAATATTGACGAACAGGCTCTGTAATTTTTCTCCCAGGAGCCAACAAATATCTCATAAGTTATGAAAAACAAACAATTTATTTTCCATTTTACAAACATTAACTAAGCAAATGCAACGAAGTAAAGCAGCTCAAAATAGACTGAGCCGTTATAACGCACGCATTTTGGTTTCAGATAAATGTCATGATTGACACTGCCTCTCCAGCAAACAAAGGGGTCATTCTGCATGTACCGGTATCCATGGTCTTCTATTGTTTGTGAGTTATTGTATTTTTCGTCTTGATTTGCGTTTGTATTGTTGTCGTTCTTTGTTCCTTTTGATTTACGTAATGTGTGCTCCTGTACATGCAGAATCTACCAAACAAACAACTTTAATTTCAAGCTAGACTGTAATCTACTTCAATCCTTGCAATCCTGCGCTTTATCTCCAAACTACTACTTTAGCCTTGTATTATAGGATCTTTTTATCCAACTAAGTTGTATATTTTGTGCCATTTGGCGATATAACGTGGAAATAAGCTAAACGACATTTTGCCATTTTGGCGGGACAGTGTCATCAGTATGCATTTACGAAGAGTTTTCACGAAGTGCGATGGCTAAAACCGAAAATGCCCGAAATATTGACGAACAGGCTACGTAATTTTTCTCCGAGGAGCCAGCCAACAAATATCTCTTAAGTTATGACAAACAACCAATTTAAATTTCCATTTTACAATAGTTAACTAAGCAAATGCAACGAAGTAAAGCAGCTCAATATAGACAGAGCCGTTACAACGCACGCATTTTGGTTTCAGATAAAGGTCACGATTGACACTTCCCCTCCAGCAAAAAAGGTAACTTTTGATTTCAAGCTAAACTGTAATCCACTTTAATTCTTGCTATCCTGCGCTTTATCTCGAAACTACTACCTTTGTTTTGTACAATAGGATCTTTTTATCCAACTAAGTTGTATATTTTGTGCCATTTGGCGATATAACGTGGCAATAAGCCAACCCATATTTTGCCATTTCGGAGGGACAGTGTCATCAGTATGCATTTACAAAGAGTATTCACGAAGTGCGACGGCAAGAACCGAAAATGCCCGAAATATTGACAAGCAGGCTCCGTAAATTTTCTCCCAGGAGCCAACAAATATCTCATAAGTTATGACAAACAAACAATTTATTTTTCCATCTTACAAACATTAACTAAGCAAATGCAACGAAGTAAAGCAGCTCAAAATAGACTAAGCCGTTATAACGCACGCATTTTGGTTTCAGATATAAGTCGCTATTGACACTGCCTTTCCAGGAAAATAAGGGGTATTTCTACATGTACCGGTATCCATGGTCTTCTATTGTTTGTGAGGTATTGTATTTTTGGTCTTGTTTTGCATTTCTATTGTTGTCGTTCTTTGTTCCTTTTGTTTTACGTAATGTGTGCGCCGGTACATGCAGAATCTACCAAACAAAAGCCAACTTTCATTTCAAGCTAAACTGTTATCCACTTAAATCCTTGCAATCCTGCGCTTTATCTCGAAACTACTACTTTTGTTTTGTACTATAGGATTTTTTAAACAACTAAGTTGTATATTTTGTGCCATTTGGCGATATAACGTGGAAATAAGCTAAGCGACATTTTGCCATTTCGGCGGGACAGTGTCATCAGTATGCATTTACGAACAGTATTCACGAAGTGCAGCGGCTAAAACCCAAAATGCCCGAAATATTGACGTACAGGCTCCGTAATTTTTCTCCAAGGAGCGAACAAATATCTCATAAGTAATGAGAAACAAACAATTTATTTTTCCATCTTATAAACATAAACTAAGCAAGTGCAACGAAGTAAAGCAGCTCAAAATAGACTGAACAGTTATAACGCACGCATTTTAGTTTCAGATATATGTCACTATTTGTCAGCGGTCGCTCTCAAAGCGTATATAAGGATTTAGATCACTCTACTCGCCCTCTTTTCGCGCCAGTCAGCTTCGCATTCTCCGCTCTCTGTCGTCAGTTTAATATTTCCGAAGAAGCTGCTCAAGTTCCTTCTGCAAGTGTAGAGCGTTGACCGTCCCTGCTGTTCTTGTTTCCGCTCAGTCTATTCATCAGAACGCCGTTCCTGGTTCTTCTTCGGAACATCAAAATTTGGAGGCGAATATCTCTTCTTATTTACTGTCATGTTAGTATTATATATTTTGTTTTATTTCACGTTTCCTTCTTAATTTCCTTGGCGCCATGCTTTAAGTTCTCATGCTTGCCGTTTGCCTCTAGTAGTTTTGCTTTATTTGTCATTTTCAGTGTTTCTTATTATATTTTTTCATGTTTGGTCAAGTCGGCTTTCGTTCTAAGTTTTCGTTGCACGTGGCGGTTCTTTTGTATACTTCTTTCCCTTTGGGTTTTCAAGCGTTTGTTTTAGCATTGTTTTATTTTGTTTGGCGTACTGCGTTTTGCCCTCAGGGATGTGCCTGTGCTTTATGTTTGGCGCATTTTTTCAACCGTTTAGCATGCTAATTTGTCCTTGCCATCGGAGCTTTGCAGTACGTTGCTCGTTGTCACACGTTAGAGTTTTTTCGCCTTTAAGGCCCTGCATATTATTGTTTGTTGCAATTTTAGTTTTCTCATGTTATTAATCATTTAGCATGCTGTGTTTGCCATCGGGGCTTTGCACTGAGATGCTTGCTGTGACAAGTTTGAGTTTGTTTAGCATGCTGCGTTTGTCATCGGGGTATTGCAAACGCTTTTTGTCACATTTGTTATTATTTAGCATGTTGCGTTTGCCATCGGGGCCTTGAAGATGTTTGTTTGTTTCACGTTTTAATTGTTTGGTATGCTGCGTTTGCCATCGGGGCTTTGCAGTTGCTTGTTTTTACAAGTTTGAGTTTGTTTAACATGCTGCGTTTGCCATCGGGGTTTTGCAGATGCTTTTTGTCACATTGTTATTATTTAGCATGCTGTGTTTGCCATCGGGGTTTTACAGATGCTTGTTGTGACAAGATTGAGTTTGTTTAGCATCCTGCGTTTGCCATCGGGGCTTTGCAGATGCGTTTTTGTCACATTCATGTTATTATTTAGCATGCTGCGTTTACCATCGGGGCTTTGCAGATGCTTTTTGTCACAGTTTTTAATTATTTAGCATGCTGCGTTTGCCATCGGGGCTTTGCAGATGCTTGTTGTGACAAGTTTGAGTTTGTTTAGCATGCTGCGTTTGCCATCGGGGCTTTGCAGATGTTTGTTTGTCACATGTTTTAATTGTCTAGCATGCTGTGTTTGCCATCGGGGCTTTGCAGTTGCTTGTTTTTACAAGTTTGAGTTTGTTTAACATGCTGCGTTTGCCATCGGGGTTTTGCAGATGCTTTTTGTCACATTGTTATTATTTAGCATGCTGTGTTTGCCATCGGGGTTTTACAGATGCTTGTTGTGACAAGTTTGAGTTTGTTTAGCATCCTGCGTTTGCCATCGGGGCTTTGCAGATGCGTTTTTGTCACATTCATGTTATTATTTAGCATGCTGCGTTTACCATCGGGGCTTTGCAGATGCTTTTTGTCACAGTTTTTAATTATTTAGCATGCTGCGTTTGCCATCGGGGCTTTGCAGATGCTTGTTGTGACAAGTTTGAGTTTGTTTAGCATGCTGCGTTTGCCATCGGGGCTTTGCAGATGCTTGTTGTGACAAGTTTGAGTTTGTTTAGCATGCTGCGTTTGCCATCGGGGCTTTGCAGATGTTTGTTTGTCACATGTTTTAATTGTCTAGCATGCTGTGTTTGCCATCGGGGCTTTGCAGTTGCTTGTTTTTACAAGTTTGAGTTTGTTTAACATGCTGCGTTTGCCATCGGGGTTTTGCAGATGCTTTTTGTCACATTGTTATTATTTAGCATGCTGTGTTTGCCATCGGGGTTTTACAGATGCTTGTTGTGACAAGTTTGAGTTTGTTTAGCATCCTGCGTTTGCCATCGGGGCTTTGCAGATGCGTTTTTGTCACATTCATGTTATTATTTAGCATGCTGCGTTTACCATCGGGGCTTTGCAGATGCTTTTTGTCACAGTTTTTAATTATTTAGCATGCTGCGTTTGCCATCGGGGCTTTGCAGATGCTTGTTGTGACAAGTTTGAGTTTGTTTAGCATGCTGCGTTTGCCATCGGGGCTTTGCAGATGTTTGTTTGTCACATGTTTTAATTGTCTAGCATGCTGTGTTTGCCATCGGGGCTTTCAGATGCTTGTGACAAGTTTGAGTTTGTTTAGCATGCTGCGTTTGCCATCGGGGCTTTGCAGATGCTTTTTGTCACAGTTCTAACATGCTGCGTTTGCCATCGGGGCTTTGCAGATGCTTGTTGTGACAAGTTTGAGTTTGTTTAGCATGCTGCGTTTGCCATCGGGGCTTTGCAGATGTTTGTTTGTCACATGTTTTAATTGTCTAGCATGCTGTGTTTGCCATCGGGGCTTTCAGATGCTTGTGACATGTTTGAGTTTGTTTAGCATGCTGCGTTTGCCATCGGGGCTTTGCAGATGCTTTTTGTCACAGTTCTAACATGCTGCGTTTACCATCGGGGCTTTGCAGATGCTTTTGTGACAAGTTTGAGTTTGTTTAGCATGCTGCGTTTGCCATCGGGGTTTTGCAGATGCTTTTTGTCACATTTGTTATTATTTAGCATGCTGCGTTTGCCATCGGGGCTTTGCAGATGTTCGTTTGTCACATGTTTTAATTGTCTAGCATGCTGTGTTTGCCATCGGGGCTTTGCAGATGCTTGTTGTGACAAGTTTGAGTTTGTTTAGCATGCTGCGTTTGCCATCGGGGCTTTGCAGATGCTTGTTGTGACAGGTTTGAGTTTGTTTAGCATGCTGTGTTTGCCATCGGGACTTTGCAGTTGCTTGTTGTGACAAGTTTGAGTTTGTTTAGCATGCTGCCTTTGCCATCGGGGTTTTACAAATGCTTTTCGTCACATTTGTTATTATTTAGCATGCAGCGTTTGCCATCGGGGCTTTGCAGACGCTTGTTGTGACAAGTTTGAGTTTGTTTCGCACGCTGCGTTTGCCATCGGGGCTTTGCAGATGCTTGTTGTGACGACTTTGAGTTTGTTTAGCATGCTGCCTTTGCCATCGGGGTTTTGGAAATGCTTTTCGTCACATTTCTTATTATTTAGCATGCTGCGCTTGCCATCGGGGCTTTGAAGATGTTTGTTGTGACAAGTTTGAGTTTGTTTAGCATGCTGCGTTTGCCATCGGGGTTTTGCAGATGCTTTTTCAGTGTCACATTTGTTATTATTTAGCATGCTGCGTTTGCCATCGGGGCTTTGCAGATGCTTGTTGTGACAAGTTTGAGTTTGTTTAGCATGCTGCGTTTGCCATCGGAGCTTTGAAGATCTTTGTTGTGGCAAGTTTGAGTTTGTTTAGCATGCTGCGTTTGCCATCGGGGTTTTGCAGATGCTTTTTTTCACATCTGTTATTATTTAGCTTGCTGCGTTTGCCATCGGAGCTTTGAAGATGTTTGTTGTGACAAGTTCGAGTTTGTTTAGCATGCTGCCTTTGCCATCGGGGTTTTGCAGATGCTTTTTGTCACATTTGTTATCATTTAGCATGCTGCGTTTGCCATCGGGGCTTTGCGGATGTTTGTTTGTCACATGTTTTATTTGTCTGGCATGCTGTGTTTGCCATCGGGGCTTTGCAGATGCTTGTTGTGACAAGTTTGAGTTTGTTTAGCATGCTGCGTTTGCCGTCGGGGTTTGTAGACGCCTTTTTGTCACACTTTTTAATTATTTAGCATGCTGCGTTTGCCTTCAGGGTTTTGCAGATGCTTGTTGTGACAATTTTGAGTTTCTTTAGCATGCTGCGTTTGCCATCTTGGTTTTGCAGAATGAGAGAGCATGGTGCTTTTTGTCACATTTTTTAATTATTTAGCATGCTGCGTTTGCCATCGGGGTTTTGCTGATGCTTGTTTGTCACATTGTTTAATTATTAAGCATGCTGTGTTTGCCATCGCGGCTTTGCAGATGCTTCTTGTGACACGTTTGAGTTTGTCTAGCATGCTGCGCTTTGCCATCGGGGTTTTGCATTTGCCTTTTTGTCACATGTTTTATTAGTTAGCATGTTGTGTTTGCCATCGGGCTTTGCTGATGCTTGTTGTGACGAGTTTGAGTTTGTTTAGCATGCTGTGCTTCGCCTTTCGGGGTTTTGCAGATGCTCTTTGGTCCCATTTTTTTATTATTTAGCATGCTGTGTTTGCCATAGAGGCCTGGCAGATGCTTGTTGTGAAAAGTTTGAGTTTGTTTAGCATGCTGCGTCTTGCCATCGGAGTTTTTCAGATACTTTTTATCACATTTCTGAATTAGCATGCTGTGTTTGCCATCGAGGCTTTGAAGACGTTACGGTTGTGACAAGTTTGAAGTTGTTTGGCTTGCTGCGTTTTGTCATCGGGGACTTGCTTATACTTGTCATGACATGCTGGAGTTTGTTTGCAGTGTGTTGCGCTTTGCCATCGGCCTCTTGTTGTGGGTATTTGCTTAGCATGATGCCTTTCATCGTTGAGTTTTGCAGATGCTTCTTTGTCACTTGTTTAGCTTGCTGTGCTTTACTTTCGGCGCTTTACGTATGCTTCTTTGTTTCACTTTAGTCATACCTTTTTATCTCTTTCTTTTCTCTCCGATGACAGTCTTGAAGGGAGTCTAATTCCCTACTCGGATTACCGGGGCCAAGGCTGTCATCTCTCAGGCTCTCTTTTATCTTTCCTTATCTTTGTTTGTGTTACCTTTCAGTCTTCTTTGCGCCTTTTCAATGATAAGAATGTTGGCTTAAATCAGTGGGAGATTTCTGAAAATTTTGATCCTACTGCTGTCATGGGTTAATGGAACTAGAAGTTCATTCCCGCCCAAGCCTGGGAGATGACAGTTAATGGCCATGTATGAGAAGCTTTCGTTTCTGCGGTTCTTTAGGGTGACGCTCTCGCCGATATTAACACCTCAGTCACAGATTCCTTTAAAACATTTGAATTTATGGACGTCCGTCTCCAAACCTCCAGAGTGTTAGAATTTTAATTGTCTATCGACCGCCTAACAACATGTCATGTGTCTGTTTTTTGAAGAATTTTCTAGATTGCTAGAAAATGTGTTGTCTGATCCTTCTGTTAAATTAGTGATTGCAGGTCATCTAAATTTTCATATTGAAACTTTTAATAATGTCCATGCTACGCAGTTCATTGAAATTCTTGAAACTTTTTATCTCAAACTGTTACTCGTATAAGTGGTCACACCCTGGATCTGCCGATAACAAGATTAAATGGGCAAATTGTAGGAAACATTAAGATCCATGACCTGGCGATCTCTGACCGTCTTGAGGTGCTTTGTAACTTATTTCTCAAGAAACCTCAATTTAGGGAAAAGGTCGTCAGTTCTCGAAGACTGTGCCCCTTAGATATCGACTCCTTTTTTGAGGATGTTCGTATTTCTTCGATAGTCCAGGAACAATCCATGGATTTAGACAGAGCAGTTCATCAGTATGATAACGTTCTTGGAATACTGTTGGACAATCGTGCTCCTCCGAGAAAGCGTTTGGTGACAATACGACCTACTGTACCGGAAGTTGCTGCTGAGAAATGGAAAGGGCGTCTTCTGTGGAGAAAATGGGGGAAATCTCGGCTACAAAGTGATCGGGAAGCATATCGGTATCAGTGCTTCGTCGTCAACAATTTGATTAATTCTGCAAAATCTACATATTACGCATCATTAATTAATAAGCATTCTTCAGATCAAGGGGTGCTGTTCAGAATTGTAAATAAGCTTATGCAGAAATGTCACGAGGCGCGATATCCACCTTCTCCGAGCAATGCTTTGCTTACTGAGTCATTTGCTGACTTTTTCACTGCCAAAGTTGCAAACATTCATGCTGCCCTTGTCCTTGTCCCTGCGCCAAGAAACAGGAATCTATTATTAGCTCATGATCATGATCTGCCTGCAAACGCTGTTGAATTAAACAACCTTCACAAGGTCATTCAAGAGGATGTAAATGAATTTGCTTATAACTCTCTAAGCAAGTCCTGTTGCCTTGATCCTCTTCCGGCATCAGTTCTTAAGGGCTGCTTCCCTGTACTCCTTACTGTTACCAGGATTGTCAATTGGTCATTAAGGTGGCTGAACACAGTTTCACTGTACCTATGCGTCATTCATTGTCATTTTTAAACCACTAACGTCTGGGCGTCCAAAATTGGTGAGGCATATGATTAAGTAACAAGCTATATATTTTGATATTTTTGTTGAGCTTTAAGGGTGTTGCCATGGCGACACGGTGGATTGTAAATCAGCCCGCAATATTTGGTTTCGTTTATTTTCAGAAAATCTAGTCGTTAGATTTTGTCCATCATTTGTCTCCAGTAAACTCGCGTGTTAACACTGGTCTCGTGTAATTTTGACAGAGGGATCTTCCGTAATTTGTGGTTTTATATGTTTGCGTTTTGTAAAATCTCCTCTGTTAGATTTCAAATTTTTGATGGCAGGTGAGTTCAGCATATTCGAAACTATTATTATTGTGTGTATACGAGCAACAAATTGTTTAATTTTAAGGCGAAAAACAACACTTTCGCGATCCACGCTGAGCAAATTAACATGATCGCTGAATAGGCGCCACGTTTGTTTTTCTCAAAACTCATGTAAGCAGCTGAAATTAAAGAGCGCGCGCAAGCTGTGTTCCGTCACCTTACCAACTCGTCAGATGCCTGATGCCTTAAAGAAACCGACCACTGACTTCCAGCCGTTTACGAACTTTCGGCAGATCTCAAATTTTAAGTTTATTTCTTAGCTGGTTGAAAAGTCTGCTGCAGTTCAACTGACAGAACATGTTTTGACTAACCATCTTGACGAGACGTTTCAGTGAGCATACAAAGAATTTCACTCAACTGAAACAGCACTTCTTAGAGTACAAAATGACATCTTGTGTGCTCTTGATCAGAATATGTCGGTCATATTGCTGTTTTGGATCCTTCTGCTGCATTCGATACAGTGGATCGTGTAATACTAATATCTAGACTCTCAAACCGTTAAGGAGTGAAAGCAATTGCATTGTCTGGTTTAAGACGTACCTAACTTCACGCAAACAGTTTGTTAAGGTAGAGGAGGAAATATCATCAAAGCGACCCTTGTTGCGCGGGGTGCCCCAGCGATCTGTACTAGGTCCACTGCTATACCTCATCTGCACTGTGCGATTGCTAATATCATCAAACAGCACAATTTACTATATCATCCGTTTGCTGATGACACGCAACTATATATATGTCCTTTAAGACTGATTTGCTGTGCTCACCTTGAAGAGGTAAAGTTCCGTGTTGAACGCTGTGTCGAGGACATAGACCGTTGGATGTGTAATATCTCTAATTGAAACTTAATCATAACAAAACCGAACTCGTTGTCATTAGCTCCAAATTTCGACATAGACTAGATCTTGAATATGTTCAGGTCGGAGTTGAGTACATTGCCCCTAAGTCGCCTACACGCAACCTAGGAGTCATCATGGACAATTGCCTCTGTATGGAACAACATGCGGAAAAGATATGTAATGAAGCAAATTGCCATCTCTGGAACTTTGCAAAGATTCTCACAAATCTCACTCAGGACTCTGCTGAAATTCTCGTTCACCCTCTACTTTTGTTTTGTACTATAGGATCTTTTTATCCAACTAAGTTGTATATTTTGTACCATTTGGCGATATAACGTGGAAATAAGGTAAGCGACGTTTTGCCATTTCGGCGGGAAAGTGTCATCAGTATGCATTTAGGAACAGTATTCACGAAGTGCGACGGCTAAAACCGAAAATTCCCGAAATATTGACGAACAGGCGCCGTAATTTTTCTCCTAGGATCCAACAAATGTCTCATAAGTGATGACAAACAAACAATTTAATTTTCCTTGTTACAAACATTAACTAAGCAAGTGCAACAAAGAAAATAGACTGAACCGTTATAACGCACGCATTTTGGTTTCAGATATATGTCACTATTGACACTGCCTTTCCAGCAAACAAAGGGGTCTTTCTACATGTACCGGTATCCGTGGTCTTCTATTCTTTGTGAGGTATTGTATTTTTGGTCTTGTTTGCATTTGTATTGTTGTCGTTCTTTGTTCCTTTTGTTTTACGTATGTGTGGTCCGGTACATGCAGAATCAACCCAACAAAGGCAACTTTGATTTCAAGCTAAACTGTAATCCACTTCAATCCTTGCAATCCTGCGCTTTATCTCCAAACTACTACTTTTGTTTTGTATTATAGGATCTTTTTATTTAACTAAGTTGTATATTTTGTACCATTTGGCGATATAACGTGGAAATAAGGTAAGCGACGTTTTGCCATTTCGGCGGGACAATGTCATCAGTATGCATTTGCGAAGAATATTCACGAAGTGCGACGGCTAAAACCGAAAATGCCCGAAATATTCACGAACAGGCTCCGTCATTTTTCTCCTACGATCCACCAAATGTCTCATAAGTTATGACAAACAAACAATTTATTTTCCTTCTTACAAACATTAACTAAGCAAATGCAACGAAGTACAGCAGCTGAAAATAGACTGAGCCGTTATAACGCACGCATTTTGGTTTCAGATAAATGTCACGATTGATACTGGCTCTCCCGCAAACAAAGGAAACTTTGATTTTAAGCTAAACTGTAATCCACTTCAATCCTTGTAATCCTGCGCTTTATCTCCAAACTACTACTTTTGTTTTGTATTATAGGATCTTGTAATCCAACTAAGTTATATATTTTGTGCCATTGGGCGATATAACGTAGAAATAAGGTAAGCGACGTTTTGCCATTTTGGCGGGACAATGTCATCAGTATGCATTTGCGAAGAGTATTCACGAAGTGCGACGGCTAAAACCGAAAATGCCCGAAATATACACGAACAGGCTCCGTCATTTTTCTCCTAGGATCCAACAAATGTCTCATAAGTTATGACAAACAAACAATTTATTTTCCTTCTTACAAACATTAACTAAGCAAATGCAACGAAATACAGCAGCTGAAAATAGACTGAGCCGTTATAACGCACGCATTTTGGTTTCAGATAAATGTCACGATTGACACTTACTCTTCCGCGAACAAAGGAAACTTTGATTTCAAGCTAAACTGTAATCCACTTTAATCCTTGCAATCCTGCGCTTTATCTCCAAACTACTACTTTTGTTTTGTATTATAGGATCTTCTTATCCAACTAAGTTATCTATTTTGTGCCATTTGGCGATATAACGTGGAAATATGTTAAGCGACATTTTGACATTTCGGCGGGACAGTGTCGTCAGTATGCATTTACGAAGACTATTCACGAAGTGCGACGGCTACAACCGAAAATGCCCGAAATATTGACGAACAGGCTCCGTAATTTTTCCCCTAAGAAACAACAAATGTCTCATAAGTTATGACAAACAAACAATTCATTTTTTCATCTTTCAAACATTAACTAAGCAAATGCAACGAAGTAAAGCAGCTCAAAATAGAATGAGCCGTTTTTACGCACGCATTTTAGTTTCAGATAAATGTCACGATTGCCACTGATCCTCCAGCAAACAAAGGCAACTTTGATTTCAAGTTAAACCTTAATCTATATCAACCTTGCAAATCTGCGCTTTATCTCGAAACTACTACTTTTGTTTTGTACTATTGGATCTTTTTATCCAAGTTGTATATTTTGTGCTATTTGGCGATATAACATGGAAATAAGCAAAGCGACATTTCGCCATTTTGAAGGGACAGTGTCATCAGTATGCATTTACGAAGAGTATTCACGGAGTGCGACGGCTAAAACCGAAAATGTCCGAAATATTGACGAACAGGCGCCGTAATTTTTCTCCTAGGATCCAACAAATGTCTCATAAGTGATGACAAACAAACATTTTAATTTTCCTTGTTACAAACATTAACTAAGCAAGTGCAACGAAGAAAATAGACTGAGCTGTTATAACGCACGCATTTTGGTTCCAGATGTATGTCACTATTGACACTGCCTTTCCAGCAAACAAAGGGGTCTTTTTCCATGTACCGGTATCCATGGTCTTCTATTGTTTGTGAGGTATTGTATTTTTGGTCTTGTTTTGCATTTGTATTGTTGCCGTTCTTTGTTCCTTCTGTTTTACGTATGTGTGCTCCGGTACATGCCGAATCTACCAAACAAAGGCAACTTTGATTTCAAGCTAAACTATAATCCACTTCAATCCTTGCAATCCTGCGCTTTATCTCCAAACTACTACTTTTGTTTTGTATTATAGGATTTCTTTATCCAACTAAGTTGTATATGTTGTACCATTTGGCGATATAACGTGGAAATAAGGTAAGCGACGTTTTGCCATTTCGGCGGGACAATGTCATCAGTATGCATTTGCGAAGAGTATTCACGAAGTGCGACGACTAAAACCGAAAATGCCCGAAATATTGACGAAGAGGCTCCGTCATTTTTCTCCTAGGATCCAACAAATGTCTCATAAGTTATGACAAACAAACAATTTATTTTCCTTGTTACAAACATTAACTAAGCAAATGCAACGAAGTACAGCAGCTGAAAATAGACTGAGCCGTTATAACGCACGCACTTTGGTTTCAGATAAATGTCACGATTGACACTGGCTCTCTTGCAAACAAAGGAAACTTTGATTTCAAGCTTAACTGTAATCCACTTCAATCCTTACAATCCTGCGCTTTATCTCCAAACTACTACTTTTGTTTTGTATTATAGGATCTTCTTATCCAACTTAGCGAAGCGAGGGCCGAAGGCCCGAGCTTAGCGAGGTTAATTAATTTGTCGTCCCTCGGGAGCTGAGCCGCGTGAATTCGAGCGAAAAATATATTTATATATATATATATACTTGATGGTGTCCGGCAGTTGCCTGGCAACAAAAATCGCGACCGCTGACAATGCGCACTCATGTTTATTCATGGCGGCCGTTCCGGCAGCCGTTTACCCTTACTCTGTGAAAAAATGTTTACTCTTGGTGAAACACAACCAATTTCTGATGGAAAAGAGAAAGAACAGCAAACACAACAACGCTGGATTCAACAGGTGGCTGGAAATCCTTGTCCGAGAAAATTAACTACCGAAACTCCGCTGAAGGGTGACTTGAAATTCAGTGCGATCGAGCAACGAAGAGACAACGAGAGCATAGATTACAAAGACTTCGAACAGCCCAGGCACACCGTTTGACTAGGTTCAAACGCCTTGACCGATTGCCGCCATTAGAATTCTGAACGAAACCGATCAGGAGAGGTGACACCGACTGGAAGTGTTGGACAAAATGATTCTGTTTGTAGACGCAACGAGAGGCGGCAAGAATTTATACACGATCAACTAAATACTCGTGACGAATATCTTTCATACCTGAGACGGTAGGGAAAAGTAAACACTGATTACAGGAAAGGCTCAGAGAAGAAGAGCGGTTAAGAAATGTAGCTCAAATCACCGGCTTTTGCAAAAAAAATTTAAGTGGCTAAACTACTGAGAGGATAATCAAACACTGAAAAATAATTCTCTTTATAGTACACACTGTAATTTGATGTTTATTGAAATTTTCACTTAGGTCACTAAGGAACTTTTTAAATGATCAAAACTACAGATAAATGATCAAAACTACAGATCACAAAGGTGGAAATTATATCCAAATATACAACATTTACATGATTGTCTGTGAATGAACAGTGAGTGAAATGTGCTTTGTATACGTATACGGTATCTTGAGTTTACAGCATTCTTCATAAAATAGTTCAAGAAGAAATAACATTCGAATGGTTTAGTAAGGAGAATTTCTCTTTACAATTTGGATAAAAACCTTTTGTTAGCAAAAAACAATTTTCTGTTAGCAATCATGACCATCTAATCTGTAGCAACTGTGTACATGTAGGTAAACACATGACACATCAACATTACTGCTTCACATTTATTATTGGAACGGTGATCAGTATCTTAAATTTCCTCACAATATCAGTGTACGAGCAAGTACATAGATTATGCAAATTGAGAACCTGATCACCTTCAACATGAGTTATCTGTGAAAATTGAATACAAATTCACTGTAGTTATATGGCTATGTGAACTGTATTGACACCCGAATAAGGAGAATGTACATCAACAAATTAATTTTGATTTCGAGATTTTTAAAGGAGCTAACTGGTCATGAAGGCCTAAGTCCTGGTCGTAACCTACGAATTCTCCATCCACGTCTCTATACATTGCTTATGGTATTTGTGAGAATCTGTTGCTTCATCTTGAATATTCATGTTTTGTAATCAATTTCGTAATTCCCATGACCTGTATCCAAACTGCTGGGAGAATCTCATGCCACTTTCACCACACTTATGTCCAGAAATGCAGGTAACTCGGACCTTGGGTACTTCATATTACACACAATTATTTGTAATTTCCATATGACTTCATGTTTGACAGAATTGCTTGCGTTTAGGTGAGAATTAAAGCTAGGGGACACTTCATGATGTCTATCATAAAGAGCATGAATCTCATTAGCCTGCATTTCTGGACATACCTCTTTCACCATTGCGTTGTTATTTTTTGGATAACATCACTTTTAAGCAGCAGTAACCTTCTGTGATCTCAACCATTCAAGTGAATAGAGAATTGGGTTACCAATTATTTGATACCCAGTATATAGAACAAAAGCTATAGCAACATCTAAAGGGAACAGGTTAATTTGGGAGATAGCACTCACAAGCTTCAAAAATGGAATTTAATTGAGACAATCAAAATAAACAGAACACCACTGCATATTGTCCTGGAGCCATGTCCACAACAGTACTTAATACATCTACTTTCAGACCAATTTTCCTTCTGACAAAAATTAATGAAGATAGGTGGCGGTGTGGGGGGGGGGGGGGGGGGGGGAGGCAGAGGAAGGACCTGAGGATTGTTTGGCACCCAATCCCATAGCAGTTACAGCGACCCACAGCTCAAAACCCAAAACTGACCAGCACCAGCTCCCATTTATTTTATTTTAGGAAGTACAATTTAACTGGAAGAGACTGGGAACGAAAATGTCCCAACTTTACTGAAATTTTGGGGCCATTGCCAGCAAGCAACCCAATCTCTCCATTTAAATCAGAAATTCCATCTCTCCTTCCTACATCGCTAAAATTTTGCAATGCATCCTCCGATCCCCCAAGCTCCGCGAGGTTCTGCGAGACACGTATTTCTAGTATATTTTGTGCCATTTGGCGATATAACGTGGAGATAAGCTAAGCGACATTTTGACATTTCGGCGGGACAGTGTCATCAGTATGCATTTACGAAAAGTATTCACGAAGTGCGACGGCTAAAACCGAAAATGCCCGAAATATTGACGAACAGGCTCTGTAATTTTTCTCCTAAGAACCATCAAATGTCTCATAAGTTTTTTTTTTTTTTTTTTTTTTTTTTTTTTTTAAATAAGGTTTTATTACTACATATACTACTTACAATACGATACTTAAACTACTTACAATATGATACTTACACTACTTACAATACGATACTTACACTACTTACAATACGATATTTACACTACTTACAATACGATACTTACACTACTTACAATATGATACTTACACTACTTACAATACGATATTTACACTACTTACAATACGATACTTGCGCTACTTACAATACGATACTTTTTTTTAATGCAACGTCTTTTTTATTAATATTTCCACATACATGCGTAGTGTTACATACATTTAATGCAATACTTATAATTAACATAACATAATTTAATGAACACTCAGTTATAAGTGAAATAGTAAATATATATATATATATATAGAAAGAGCACATACAGAGAACTAAAAGCTATCCACTTCAAGTACGTTATACATTGCTTTGCCACAATACTACAATGGTAATTATGTCGTCTCATTTTGTGAGGGGTTTTTCTTAAAGCGAGACCACTTCTTTTGAAAGGAGTTTATGGTGTTGTTGTCAAACGCAATTTGTTTTTCAAGTTCCATAGAGTTCTTAAGTAATTGTATATATACCTGCAGCTCAGGTAAGGTATTCCCAAGTTTGCATGTGTATATATAATGTCTAGCTATAAGAAGTAAGTGGTGGACACTTGGACATTTTGACATTTCGGCGGGACAGTGTCGTCAGTATGCATTTACGAAGACTATTCACGAAGTGCGACGGCTACAACCGAAAATGCCCGAAATATTGACGAACAGGCTCCGTAATTTTTCCCCTAAGAAACAACAAATGTCTCATAAGTTATGACAAACAAACAATTCATTTTTCCATCTTTCAAACATTAACAAAGCAAATGCAACGAAGTAAAGCAGCTCAAAATAGAATGAGCCATTTTTACGCACGCATTTTAGTTTCAGATGAATGTCATTATTGACACTGACCCTCCAGCAAACAAAGGCAACTTTTATTTCAAGTTAAACTGTAATCTACCTCAATCCATGGAATCCTGCGCTTTGTCTCGAAACTACTACTTTTGTTTGCTACTATTGGATCTTTTTATCCAACTAAGTTGTATACTTTGTACCATTTGGCGATATAACGTGGAAATAAGGTAAGCGACGTTTTGCCATTTCGGCGGGACAATGTCATCAGTATGCATTTGCGAAGCGTATTCATGAAGTGCGACGGCTAAAACCGAAAATGCCCGAAATATTGACGAACAGGCTCCGTAATTTTTCTCCTAGGATCCACCAAATGTCTCATAAGTTATGACAAACAAACAATTTATTTTCAATCTTTCACACATTAACTAAGCAAATGCAACGAAGTACAGCAGCTGAAAATAGACTGATCCGTTATAACGCACGCGTTTTGGTTTCAGATAAATGTCACGATTGACACTGGCTCTCCCGCAAACAAAGGAAACTTTGATTTCAAGCTAAACTGTAGTCGACTTCAATCCTTGTAATCCTGCGCTTTATCTCCAAACTACTACTTTTGTTTTATATTATAGGATCTTCTTATCCAACTAAGTTATATATTTTGTGCCATTTGGCGATATAACGTGGAAATAAGCTAAGCGACATTTTGACATTTCGGCGGGACAGTGTCATAAGTATGCATTTACGAAGAGTATTCACGAAGTGCGACGGCTAAAACCGAAAATGCCTGAAATATTGACGAACAGGCTCCGTAATTTGTCTCCTAAGAGCCAACAAATGTCTCATAAGTTATGAAAAAAAAACAATTCTTTTTTCCATTTTTCAAACATTAACTAAGCAAATGCAACGAAGTACAGCAGCTGAAAAAAGACTGAGACGTTATAACGCACGCATTTTGGTTTCATATCAATGTCACGATTGACACTGACCCTCCAGCAAACAAAGGCAACTTTGATTTCAAGTTAAACTGTAATCTACTTCAATCCTTGCAATCCTGCGCTTTATCTCGAAACTACTACTTTTGTTTTCTACTATTGGATCTTTTTATCCAAGTTAGTTGTATATTTTGTGCCATTTGGCCATATAACGTGGAGATAAGCTAAGCGACATTTTGACATTTCGGCGGGACAGTGTCATCAGTATGCATTTACGAAAAGTATTCACGAAGTGCGACGGCTAAAACCGAAAATGCCCGAAATATTGACGAACAGGCTCTGTAATTTTTCTCCTAAGAACCATCAAATGTCTCATAAGTTTTTTTTTTTTTTTTTTTTTTTTTTTTTTTTAAATAAGGTTTTATTACTACATATACTACTTACAATACGATACTTAAACTACTTACAATATGATACTTACACTACTTACAATACGATACTTACACTACTTACAATACGATATTTACACTACTTACAATACGATACTTACACTACTTACAATATGATACTTACACTACTTACAATACGATATTTACACTACTTACAATACGATACTTGCGCTACTTACAATACGATACTTTTTTTTAATGCAACGTCTTTTTTATTAATATTTCCACATACATGCGTAGTGTTACATACATTTAATGCAATACTTATAATTAACATAACATAATTTAATGAACACTCAGTTATAAGTGAAATAGTAAATATATATATATATATATAGAAAGAGCACATACAGAGAACTAAAAGCTATCCACTTCAAGTACGTTATACATTGCTTTGCCACAATACTACAATGGTAATTATGTCGTCTCATTTTGTGAGGGGTTTTTCTTAAAGCGAGACCACTTCTTTTGAAAGGAGTTTATGGTGTTGTTGTCAAACGCAATTTGTTTTTCAAGTTCCATAGAGTTCTTAAGTAATTGTATATATACCTGCAGCTCAGGTAAGGTATTCCCAAGTTTGCATGTGTATATATAATGTCTAGCTATAAGAAGTAAGTGGTGGACACTTGGACATTTTGACATTTCGGCGGGACAGTGTCGTCAGTATGCATTTACGAAGACTATTCACGAAGTGCGACGGCTACAACCGAAAATGCCCGAAATATTGACGAACAGGCTCCGTAATTTTTCCCCTAAGAAACAACAAATGTCTCATAAGTTATGACAAACAAACAATTCATTTTTCCATCTTTCAAACATTAACAAAGCAAATGCAACGAAGTAAAGCAGCTCAAAATAGAATGAGCCATTTTTACGCACGCATTTTAGTTTCAGATGAATGTCATTATTGACACTGACCCTCCAGCAAACAAAGGCAACTTTTATTTCAAGTTAAACTGTAATCTACCTCAATCCATGGAATCCTGCGCTTTGTCTCGAAACTACTACTTTTGTTTGCTACTATTGGATCTTTTTATCCAACTAAGTTGTATACTTTGTACCATTTGGCGATATAACGTGGAAATAAGGTAAGCGACGTTTTGCCATTTCGGCGGGACAATGTCATCAGTATGCATTTGCGAAGCGTATTCATGAAGTGCGACGGCTAAAACCGAAAATGCCCGAAATATTGACGAACAGGCTCCGTAATTTTTCTCCTAGGATCCACCAAATGTCTCATAAGTTATGACAAACAAACAATTTATTTTCAATCTTTCACACATTAACTAAGCAAATGCAACGAAGTACAGCAGCTGAAAATAGACTGATCCGTTATAACGCACGCGTTTTGGTTTCAGATAAATGTCACGATTGACACTGGCTCTCCCGCAAACAAAGGAAACTTTGATTTCAAGCTAAACTGTAGTCGACTTCAATCCTTGTAATCCTGCGCTTTATCTCCAAACTACTACTTTTGTTTTATATTATAGGATCTTCTTATCCAACTAAGTTATATATTTTGTGCCATTTGGCGATATAACGTGGAAATAAGCTAAGCGACATTTTGACATTTCGGCGGGACAGTGTCATAAGTATGCATTTACGAAGAGTATTCACGAAGTGCGACGGCTAAAACCGAAAATGCCTGAAATATTGACGAACAGGCTCCGTAATTTGTCTCCTAAGAGCCAACAAATGTCTCATAAGTTATGAAAAAAAAACAATTCTTTTTTCCATTTTTCAAACATTAACTAAGCAAATGCAACGAAGTACAGCAGCTGAAAAAAGACTGAGACGTTATAACGCACGCATTTTGGTTTCATATCAATGTCACGATTGACACTGACCCTCCAGCAAACAAAGGCAACTTTGATTTCAAGTTAAACTGTAATCTACTTCAATCCTTGCAATCCTGCGCTTTATCTCGAAACTACTACTTTTGTTTTCTACTATTGGATCTTTTTATCCAAGTTAGTTGTATATTTTGTGCCATTTGGCCATATAACGTGGAAATAAGCTAAGCGACATTTTGCCATTTAGGCGGGACAGTGTCATCAGTATGCATTTACGAAGAGTATTCGCGAAGTGCAACGACTAAAACCGAAAATTCCCGAAATATTGACCAACAGGCGCTGTAATTTTTCTCCTAGGATCCAAGAAATGTCTCATAAGTGATGACAAACAAAGAATTTAATTTTTTTTTGTTACAAACATTAACTAAGCAAGTGCAACGAAAAAAATAGACTGAGCCGTTATCACGCACGCATTTTGGTTCCAGATATATGTCACTATTCACACTGCTTTTCCAGCAAACAAAGGGGTCTTTCTACATGTACCGGTATCCATGGTCTTCTATTGTTTGTGAGGTATTGTATTTTTGGTCTTGTTTTGCATTTGTATTGTTGTCGTTCTTTGTTCCTTTTGTTTTACGTATGTGTGCTCCGGTACATGCAGAATCTACCAAACAAAGGCAACTTTGAGTAGTTATGAGGGATACCCTGGGGCACCTACCGTCAATTTTAACAACAAAAAACAACCACCGCTAAATTCAGCAGATCTCAAATTACCAACGCACAATCCAGCGCCCACCAAAAGCCGCTGGCCTCTAGCAATAATCAATGTCAGCTAGTTTTTAGCAATTTTAAAACCACCCAAATCCAGTGATAACAAACTCCCTAAAACCCATACGGTAATGTATCCAGCCCAGTTTCCACGGGATTAAAACATCGCTTATCATAAACGAATCTGAAATCCTTCTCTTGATATTCATTAAACACTTCTTTTGTCTTTGGATTTCTGGCTATATGCCTTTCATTGACCAGCGTAAAAATAGTTTCTCACGCGTGAGAAATCATTTTAATTTCAAAATAGTTTCTCACGCGTGAAAATCTTATGTCCACATTATTTGTAATTTAAATGCTAATTCAAGAAGGTCCCCCTGTCATTCAAAAATATGTAGCTGTAAAGTGCATAATACAATTTCTGATTGGTTAAGAAAAAATCATGACTGTGATATGTCAATCATGCCCTGAAAAGAAATCAAGATGCTAACGGTATCCAACTATTAAATTTATCCGAATATCCTTTCCATTTAACTGCTTTTTTCTTTTTGTAATCACGGCGAATAACCTTTTCAATGCGAAAAACATTTTGAGTCGTAGCTTGCAATTCGGGGTCGTAAAATGATCCAGTTATTTTTTCTCCCAACAGATCAACTAAGTTATACGTTACAGGATTTGTGTTCAAAACCTCATCGACAATGAAACTTTCTTCGGTCCAATTCGGTGTAAATCCTTTATCGAATATTTTTCGTTTATATTTAGATATTCGAACCTTGTCGCCGATTTTAAATTTCGCTGATACGTGTTTAGCCTAAATCATGTCCCCATATAAATTAGCGAAAACGTTTGTTTCATTTTTGTTTTGACTGGCTTGAACGGGGCTCATCATTATGCTAGAATGATAAGTGTGATTATATTCATCAACTAACCTGTCTAGTTTGTCGTAATAAACAGTGTTATTATTAGCAGAAAATATCTTCCAGAGTTTTTCTTTTACCGTCTTGTTCCAGCGCTCAATAATAGAACTGTTCTCCTCGTTTTCAGTCGAATACAAAGTTATGTCATGTTTCTTCAGGAGATTTTCCACAATTCTATTATAAAATTCACTTCCGCGATCCGTCCATATCATTTTCGGCTGTCGCTTCCTGTCAAATATATCTTTAAAAGCATCAGCCACGGACTGTCCTCGCTTGTCTTTTTATGGGCGAATCCAGCCATATTTTGAGAAAACATCAATGACCATCAAGAGATTTTTTATTCCATTGTTCCATTGGCTGAACTTGCCCATTTCGACTAAATCCGCCGACCATATCTTGTCTATTCCATATGCAATGACTCGTCTCTTTTTAAATTTGCGTCTGATCGGCCGGTGTAACTCTTCAGCCAGATTTTGGGCCCAGCCATTACTCAAAATCTGCTTCCGTTTTTTGGCAATCCGAGGCCAAGTTTCTGTTTCGAATTTATCACATTTCGAGCTAACGAATGACCAAACTGTCTATGTTTCCATGGTAGATCATCCAAAGCGGCAACCATTTTCCTGTCTGCCTTATTTTTACATTTACGTGGATCTGGTTTATTTGCACAGACTGAATAATCAACGTCATGCTGCATAGAAACTGCATCTGTTTTACCTGTCGGCTGTTGATAAATTTCCAGAATCTTCCCAGTGTTTGGATCATAACTCAATTGCTCATGAAGCGGGTTATACGGTCCTGTATAATTATGCCCGGGAAGGGTAAATCCTCCTTTAGGCCTTGGAAGTTTTCCTATCAAAGCATGGGCATCAACTCCGCGACCGGATAAGGGATCTAATTTCTTTGAAATGTCTTTAGTAAATGCGTCCAATCCTTGATCAAGATATTTATTCACAGTACTTTTAATCTTTTTGTTTGGCAAAATCTGATTTAACCGCTTTACTTAATCCAATGCGGCCAAGATTATATAATCCTTTTACGCCGCCTTTTAATGCCATTTCGCCGAGTGAATGACTATCAGCTATGTCGAAAAAGCCCCCACCTTGTGAGGGCCGACTTAGTTTCCCTGTTTCACGAATCTAGTTTTTTTAATTCCACATGAAGCGCAATGGCAGAAAAACATTGGCCTTCCATTTTTAGCCGTCATATAACCAGATGGCTCAACGCATCCAGTAACTCTTTTTTCTTTGACACAATAATTATGATTCCATTTTTATTAGAAATATTCTTTTATGAGCTTTTCATTATACATTGTGTCAGTTAAACTGAAGGGTTTTAAGATATCATAATAATCTTTTTTCATTGCAAATTGATGAAGGAAATAACGGCAATAATAACCGCAAAGGACACTGTTTATGTTTTGATATGGAGTTGTGTTATAAATTATTTGTTTCCCATCACTTGTAAATTCTACAGGATATCCCATGCCAAAACTATCAAAATACCATATAAACTGTTTATCGTGTGATGGGACGCAACAAACCCAATGAGTTCCTGCATTTTTAAGCGAATCAAGATTCAAGATGCATAGACTGTGTTTTTTAGGCATAACTTCATCCCTTGAATATATTCCTTTGAAATTTGGAATCCTAAGATATTTTATCCAATTCATTAAATCAATATTACTCAGCGGTTTAATTACAAATTTAGGCCGTTCCGTCTGGACGGAACGCGGCCTTACCGCCTCGGCGGTAAGCGGCCTTAAAGAATTGCTCCTATTAGAGGAATCTTGTTGAACGGGCTGTTTGGCCCTAACAGAAGTCCTTTCCCATTTTTTTTTTATTTTTTCCCATCCCAACTATATTTCGCCCCCAGTTGCCAAAGAATAGAGGTGGTGGCTGATACATTCCTAATCTTGGCGCTCCGCGGCCTTTTGGGCGACCCACTCTTGGCGCTCCTTTTCCAAACATATTTTTAATTGCATCAATAGCCAGTGGAATGCCAATACTTGCTAAAATAGTTCCTAATGCTCCCCCATATTGTGTTTTGGTTGGCCTCACAACTACTTGTCCTCCCGATTGAAGGGCATTTAATATTTCTTGTTTCTGCTTAGTTGTAAGTAAATGCTTATACGCAATCAGTTTGTCGATTTTTTCTTGCGGAATGAGGAAACCACCTATTTGACCGCTCCCGCTTATCCTTTTAACTACTTGACTTGCTCCTTCACTCGCTAAACCACCAAGTGCTGCTAACCCAAGTGTTTTAGCTAAAGTTGGTGCAAGTGATTTAGCTAATGGAATAATAGCAGAAAATAAACTACCCCCGTCTCTCATTACTTTGCGGATTTGTGATTTTGATATTTTTATTTCTACGCCATTTCCAAGTGATCTAGCTTTATTAATTCTTTTAATTTGATTGGATGTAAGCATCAATTCATCATTTCCACTTGTTTGATTGCTACTTAATCTAAGTGTTATAGGGCTGCTTGTTTTATATGCTCTTGCGAGTTTTTGTTTTTGTCCTTGAGATAAATTTATTTTAAATGGTTGGTATGTTGTCATTTTTATGAAGAAAACAATTATTTAAGCAATAACCAATTCATTTCCAACTTTATCAATCTTAGCTGTTTCCTCATATAGAACTTCCGCATGTACATTGAAGTTTGCAGCCGCATTTTGATTTAAAGTATATCTGAATATCAGTATATCAGTTGTTTTGGATCTCTTGTTGGTTTTTCAGCTTGATAGGTTAAATTGAAATAAATTAAACTATAAAGACTATTATAATTTGCAATATTCAATTGAGTCCCACTGTTGTAGTCATTTTTCCTCATTGCATAAGCCATTACATCATTAAATATTCTTACTTTTGATTCACTGTCATAATCTGTTTCCGGGTAAAACACACCATTTCCATACTCTAATCTGCAAGTCGCGATAAGGATGAGTTATTATCTGCTGCATTTAATTTAAACGTGTCCATAAGATATGGGTTATCTTCTGCAACATCATCATTTGGCGGGGCGGTTCTTTTCAGATAAACAAAACTATGTTTAACATTATCAATACTAGCTGATATTTGAAAGAATCCTGATGATCGTGCAGGAGCTGATTCTTCATATGTCTCCCTTAAATACTTCCATTGCGTTTCGTTCAGGAATGAACTAACAAATTTGTCATAAAGAGAATCTTTGGGTGTTAATCTTGGCACCCAAAGCAAAAACCTATTAATAACAACTCTTCCGTCATCAGTAGCATTAGCCATATGAATTAATTCGCCATCACTCTGGAGATTAATTTCGAATTGCAGCTGCATAGGAACCAGCATCTTATCTTCAAGTTCTTCGAAAAAGGAAAAACGATTTAATGGGATAATAGTATTAACATCCTTAGCACCTCCAGTCCCATTGTCTCGAAGTGCTTGAGTTTGTATTCGTCTCGCTTCAAATCCTAAATTCGTATTAGCTGTTGTTGCATTCGTATCTAAATACCATAAACTGTTCTTTGCTAAACTGTTCTTTGAAGTCATCAGAATATTCTAACAAATGTTTAACAAAAGTAACTTTATGCAGATTATCAGGTTCATAAACGATTTTACCCGCAGATTTAATCGTCATATGCTTAATCAGAGAATGGGCGCCATTTATTACTGTTATCCTATCAGCTGCGGCATATCCAGCACCATCTGCTAATTTCTGGAGTTGAAATTGCACTTCAAAATACGCATTATGCCAGTCATCAAACGCTGATCTATCATTGATGGTGAATTTATAACCATTCTTTTTTTGATGTTCTCCATTAGCTGGAGCTCTGATTACATCATCCAACTGGAACCTTACTAATTCATTTCTTTGTAAATATTCACTCGATCTATAAAGCCATTTTATAAGATATTTTATTTTTTTCTTCGAATTCCTTGGCCAGATATTAATCTATTCAATATATCATCAGAACTCTCCTGTTTTCTTGATGGGGTTTTTGGCCTTACCGCCGAGGTGGTAAGCGGCCCCGCCCTTGGAGGTTTACTTTTGGATGTAGCCCCTTTGGGTGTAACACCTCTCCTCATATTTGCTAGTTTTTTCATGATTAAATCACCAGATTTTTCAGATATCTTTTTAACTAGTCTTTCCCCAGTATGAGAAATTCCTGCTTCCCATGCTTTTTTCGCAACTGGCTTCGCGAATTTTTCGAAAACAGCTGATGTAACTCCCTTTAGGGCCGGTACCGCCATCTTTTTCAATGGCTTTAAGATACTGTCAAAAATGACGCCTGTTCCTTTATGCTTATAAACAAACTTCCCTAATTGGGGATGATAATAACGGGAAAATTCATATGCCTTCATTTTATATTCTTTTTTAATATTAACGAGAATGCTGTATCAGCTTCATTCAGGTTAACAACTCTTCTTTTCCCATCTGTGATATAGATTCGAATACTGCTTATTGTGTTTTTATTCACAGGACTGAATGTTACTCTCATTGGTTCAAGCGTAAAACTATATGATGGCCTTAAAACAGATGTGGAAAAGGAATAAATGATATCAGTATCTTGCCCATCCACAAGTGAATCATTTGTCAGATCACAATAAATGTTTAAAATATCAGTATCTTGACTCAGATTTGGCGTCCTGGCACCAACATTTGTTTTATTTTTCACGATTATTTTATCAAAGCCAAGGAGTTCATTAAAGCTACTTTGAGTTAAATCAAGTTGATAATTTTCTTTCAGAGTGATTGAGGCTCTAAAAGTTGTGCTACCAAAGGCAATGTTGATGGGGAATATATCCGCTTTCCCCGCTTTTTTTATAGCAGTTTTCAGTTGAATATGCTGATTAATCTCTTCATAATTCCAAACTCCAGCTGGAAATGAAATTCCTGGAATGTTCTTCCATTATCCTTACTGTATTTGATTAGCTGGTTGTTGTACCCAGCGTTAATATTAAACCAAGTAAAACTCATATTGATAATTCTGTTAAGCCCAACAACATATTGTTCATTATTGTCTAAAATAATTGGTTGATTGAATTTGGTTGTGAAATTCTCAGGCTTATTACTACCTGTTTTAACAGAATAGGATGATAAAATTATTTCTCTTTCCATTTTATGTTTTGAAATACTTTTTGTAGATCGTATCATGATGAGCTTTATTGATCAATGTTTCCTTCAAAAGAATGTCTAAAATTGCAACTCCAGTATTTCTTATGTCCAGGTTTGTATTTCCAGCACGGATGGAGCCAATAATGGCGTCAAGTTGCTGCAGAAGATCCTTTGGATCGTTGAAAAATGTAAGGCCACGCCCGTATCTTTTTCGGGCTCCAAAGCCCCTACTGATTCCAGAGCCTTTAAATGACTTGAGTTTGTTTCTATAATATTTCATGTATTCATTCACTACTTTCTGTTAGCATTTATTGCCTGCATTTCTATATCCTTTTCATTTTTAGTTATTTTACCTTCATTGAATTTTTTTTCAGATAGCTGCTGCGGCTGTTCAGTTGTGCTCTTCTATTAAAAGCCGGCTTTATAATGCTGTTTTCAATTAAATTTTTTTTCTTTTCTACTGGAACATTTGGCTGAGCTAAGACTTTATCTGTTTTGCCATAATTTGCTAAACCCATGTTATCTAGTATGTTATTAACTGTGTCTTCTTCCAATTCTTGTTGAGCGTCTTCCCATTCTTCAGCTTCCTCTTCTTCACCCTCTTCTTCTTCCATTCCATAATCAGGAACGGCCGCTTCATATACGGGAGATTCACCTTCTAACTCTTCCAGTACTTCTTCTTATGTTGGGGGCCTTGCTGGAATTTGCTTAGCTGCTTGTGGTTCAACAGCGTCATCATCATCACCAAATAAACCTTCTATGTCCAATATTGGATCATCTGGATAATAATCAATCTCGGGTTTTTCTTCAATGACTTTCTTTTTCCGAAGTCTTGGAAGCGGCCTGAAATTCGATGCAATAACATCATCTAATTTTGATGTTATGGGATTGAATACCTTTTCTATTCTGTTTGACTTGTTTGTTCACCTAACTTTTTCTTGGTGATGAGATCATGAACGTAATTGATTTTATTTCCCAACTCGGATTTTCTTTTTGCAAGTTCTTTCCACTTTAGTAAACTCATTTTATTACCACCAGATATAAATACAATGTGGAATTAATGTGGAATAAATGTGGAATAAATGTGGAATAAGATGTTATACATAATAAAATGAAAATACCAAATTAGGATGCTGATGACCCAATCACGAATTATAAACAGTTGCATCCTTTCATGCCAAATCAAAATTTCAGAATGCTTATCTGGGGCCCTTCGGGGTCAGGAAAAACCAATGTTCTTCTTGATATGATTTTTCGGCTTTTGTATTATGATAAAATTTATCTTTATGCGAAAAATCTGGAACAATCAAAGTATCAAAGGCTTTTGAAAACATTCAAGCCTATGTCCAGAGAAGCTGGGTATGAAGTGATAGAAGCATCCCCAGATGAAATCATTCCCGTTTCTGAATTATCCGATGATAATCAAAAAATAGTTATCTTCGATGATTTTGTCTGCGAAAAGAACCAAAAGCCATTGATTGAATACTTTATCAGTGGCAGGCATAAGAATTGTTCTGTTATTTATCTTTCGCAAAGTTATTATAAAACACCAAAAGATATCCGTTTGAATTGCTCACATTTTTGCATCTTCAAATTTCCCAGCAATAATGAAATTTCTATGCTTTGCCGGGAGAATAACGTTCCAAAGGCAAAATATGAAATGGCAACACGAGACCCATATTCTTTTCTCTATATTGATAAGCCGAGGAAATTCATTTCCAAAAACTTTGATGAGAATATAAAATGAGCTATTCAAATGGATTGTTATCTGATACAACAAGCCAATCAACAAGCCAAAAGAGAGGAAAAGATGGGTTACCGGGTGTTGGTTTTAAATTAACATCTTCGGGGCATTATGATATTCAACAAAAACATTTAACCAATGTTGCAGAAGGAGTTGACAATAATGACGCAATCACTAAACATCAAGTTGACACGCTTGAAACAACGATCAATACCAAATTAACGCAATTAAGGGCCGATTCTCTTCAGGTTGATGGTTCCTCTCATATGACAGGAAATCTTGATCTCAGAGGAAACAAATTGATTCTTCCTGGAGAGATTGACATGGATAGAAAACTTATCACAAATATGGACACGGATGAATCAAATGATCTTTCAGCTGTTAATATGATAACTCTGAAAAAGTTCCATCCTAATGCTCCTGAACCAACGCATGAAGTGACTAAAGATATTGATTTGAAAGAACTTTTCAATGTTAAACATTCAAAGCAACAAACTTATACAGATTTAGCGGGAAATTACAATAATCTGGTATCTTATAATGATGTCAAGAATGTCTTTCTCAGTCGAAAAGAGACGTTCCCAATGGAAACAAGTCTTGATATGGGAAATAATTTTGTTTATAATGTGAAAGACCCAACCGCAATCAACCAAGCAGCCAATAAAAAATATGTGAATGATGCAAGTAATAAGAAGCTTTCTTTGTCAGGTGGAACAATGACTGGGCCACTTGATATGGGATCGGAGAAAATCATTGGTCTTCCCGATCCAACAACACCCAATGAAGGATCATCAAAACAATATGTTGATAGACAACTAAATGTTAAGATAGTAAGTGTGGTAGAGAAACTAATGAAAACAGAAGCTGAACTCAAAAAATATGTCAATGAATCACATATATCTTCAACCTCCCACTTGAAGGATGAATTTAGGTATCTGATGGAGGATGCGGGTGAATCCAGCTCTGAACATGATATGACAGTGACTGGAATAACTGATTTTGAAGGTTCACCCCATTTATTCAATAAAAAGGCTTATGATTTAGAAATTACCAAGTCTTCCTCCAATTTATATTCTGGGAGACTTGGTTTCAACATGTTTAAACTTCCAGAAGGGGAATATACGATTTGCATTGAATTCTTTCCTGCTTCAATGAATAATGTGAGTGTTGATGTAGTGAGCACAAGTTTAAATATCAATCAACAATCGACAAAACAATTATCTAATTATACAAGATCAATTATTCATATGCATAAATGGCAGATTTCTCTACCAGAATTCATTTATCTGGATCTGAAATGGCAAGGGGCCGCATCATCAGCTGCAGAAGGAGATGCAAAGCTGATTATTTATGGCGTCAAAGGTTCTCAACCAGATGTTGAAAGTTCTGTTTATGATTCTCCCTTTATTTTTGAAAATCAAAAGACCGGCCAAGTGGCGATGGTAATGCAAACTAATTTGGATATGAATGGCCATTCTCTGATAGAGCCCAAATCCAGCTTTTTCATATGCGCTTATTTTGATGAAGATAAGCATAAAACAAATGTTTATTTCAATGGGGACGTGCATAATTTTTATGTTCCCGTAAAATGTGTTTTGAAATCTATAACTGTGATTAGCACACTTTCCCTAGACCGATCTCAAATTGCACTGACCATCCGGGGTCAAAGATATTTTGAACGACAATCATCTGCACATGCTGGCCCTCAAAAGATAATAATTAATCATGTTTTGGATGAAGGTGGGTCCCTTCAGATAAGTTTATCAAAGAAACAAAAGTTCGGAAACAGTAAAAAATACACATTAGCTCTTTTGTTTGAAATATAAATTCACGGAATTTCACTGGATTCACGGGATTTCAAGGAAATATTGTTCCTGCAATCATAATGCCAAATGATTTGTTTAACTTCAACCATATTGATCCAACACTGGACAAAGAAATACTCGCAGAGATAAAAAAAATTGTACAAATATTATCACAAACGCTGGTGGTGTTATAAAAGAATGGCTAAAAGACTCAAAGAATCATACTTTGTAAACAATTTAGCTTCAACCATGCTTGTTGCTGTTGGAACGATAGCAGGAGGAATAACACTCAATCCTATCGTTTTGGGTGTAATAAGTGGGGCTGGTTTGGTTTTGAAAACAATCAGTGAAATTAAAAATTATAAGAACAAAATAGCCATGGCAAAATTCGCCTTCACAACATATGATAAAGTTTTGATTGAGCTGAGATCTTACTTGAGAGGATGTAGATTTGACCCGCAAAAATTCCTTGATGAAATGATAACAATTGATGGTATTGTGGCTGATTTGGGCCTGAATTACGAAAAATATGAAAAAGATTACACTAAAAGCCATAAAATATAAAAAATAAAATGGATACCCAGGAAATATGTGTTGAAATATGTAAGAAAGCAATGGAAAGAATCATGGAAGACGTTGGTAACCAACTAGGTGTTCACATAGGCGAGAAAGTACGCGAACGCTTGGGAAAAGACTTAGGAGTTAAACTTTTAGACGAACTAATTGAAAATGAAAACTCAGAAACTAATTGATGAAAAAATTATAAACCCAAATGGAGTTATAATTTACCAAAAACCACCGCGGTGGGTTTACCAAAAATCGATTTCTTTTCTCAATTCGTTATGATATGCCCATCCACTGAAAATGCCATTTATAATAATACTCTAAATAATCAGCTTGATGTTCTTGAATTAACAAAGCAACCATTTGAAAGAGAAACGTGGTCTGATGCTAATCCAGTACCTATGAAATTAAATAATTCAAATAAATTAGAAATCTCATTATGTTGGAAAAACGGAAAAATAATTGATTTTAAAGGAGGCAAAATTTTATTTAAGGCCCAAGTTTATTAAGAACCGGCTAACTATGTTTTTATATGTTTTTATTTTTTTTATATTTCTTATATAAAGTGGAGTCAAAATATATTACGATTGGATTAGTTGGGAAAGATAGAAAAAGTATTTTAAAGTCGGCGTCGTTTGATTCGATTAAAGAGGCCGCTCATAAACTTAATATGAGTCGAGTAAGGCTTCAAGATATTATTAGATCAAAGAAAACGTTTTTCAGAAAGACCCCCACACGAGAATCGACTTTTTACTGTAAAAGTAAATCGTGAGAAATGCTTTAGAATAAATAGTAAAACATATACATCTGTTAAAGAGGCGGCAGATTATTTACTTTTATCTGAAAAGTATATTTCTAATATGATAAAATGCGACCAGAGACGAGTTAATGAAAGAGATTACCGACGAGATAAAATTCAACGCCTTAGTTCTGAATTATCTAATGAAGAGAAGGATAAGATGATATATGTTTATGACACTCAAAACGATGAAACTTGTTGGTTCGAAGATTCTAAATCGATTATAGATTATTATGATTTTAGCGTGGAAGAAATTCCATTAGAAGCCGGCCAGCATATCATTGATGGTAAATTATATCTTATAGAGCATCCAGAAACTTGAAAAAAGCCCAGGCGGTTTTAAATATCATACTTATAGTATAATATTTATTGAGTGACAGAGTCGCCATTGACTTCGTCGTAGTCATCAAAATAGCTATGTGGTCTCAAAATATTTTTAACGAGGACTTCTTTTGCAACTAATGAAATAGTACTAATATTGCCTATAAAAACTTGGCGGAGGCGTAAGACCATCCTGCCATTAAATGGAACCCCAATCAAGGAATGAGGATCAATCTTTGTTTTACTATTTTCATTGACTATTTGGCTAAATCGACATGTAATTAGGCCGTTTTTGTTGGTATAAAGCTTACCATAAACTTTTCTATAATCACTCTGATCAGTCTTAATGATTGAAAGTGTATCAGTATGTGGTTTAAGCCTGGGGTTTATTTTTTTTTTTATGTCTTCCCGGCAGGCTTCGGTAAGACTTCTAAATCGTCTCTCGATTAACTCAAAGCATAGAATGGTCATCTTCTATTGTGAAACCAACTGAAAAGTTACTTGGCTTCTTTGGATTTTTATGCTCCCAAATTTTGAGGCGGCCATCCAGCAAAATGTCAGCTAGATGGTCTTTATACGCTATTGGAAGTATAACATATGAAAACTTCCCATTTTTCTTTATTTCTGGTACTCTAATTGAATTTCATGAATTTCTATCTCTCCGTTGGTAATCATTTTAAATAGGGAAATAAAAAAACTTATTTTTTAAATTTTGAAGCCTTTTTCCAGTTCATAATAATACCCTAATTCGCCTTCGGCTATTTCTTCTGGGGTTAATCTTTGATATTTATCCGGGTACTCAATAGTATAAGTCTCGCCTTTATAGTCAAACACCGAATCTTCCATAGGAATAAACGTGATCGGTATATTACAAAAGTCTTCAATAGTATTACGCGAAAAAAAAATAATGAACATCATCATTCCAGAAACGCTTTACCTGGATTAAAGTTTTTATGCCTGGCCTATCCTTAGCGTAAGTGATATCAATCTTGAAGCCATCTGATCTCCGTAAAAATACAGGATCATTCCTTTTGATAGCTGTATATAAGAATGTGAGTTGGATCTTAAAATGTTCGGCTGCTTCCTTAAGTGAATAAAACTTAATGCCATTTAATATAACCCGGACATCTGAGTCATCTATTTCACAAGGGCTAATTTTAAAGATTCTTTTATCACGGCGGCGCTTTATACGTGGGTTATTATTGAGTACAGCATATCTAACTGAGCCAACATTTAATCCAAATACTCTAACCGCGTGGGCATAACTCATAAAATTATGTGTAATATTCTCATCTGTAGTAATCGTAAACTTCATTTTTATATAAAAAATATAAAAAAAATTTTTTTTATAAAATGAATGAACTAAATTACAAGGAATTACGAAATCTGGCTACTAAATTAAAGGTTCCAGGCCGTTCCAAAGCCAACACATAAGCTGATTTAATTAAACTTTTAACAGAACATGATAATCTAAAAAAAGTTCCATTAGAGCTGCCGACAAAGTCGGGCCCTGAACCAGCGAAGCTGACGCCTTTGGCGGGAAAAACTCAAACTTTGGCTGAAATGAAAGGAATGGCTAGAAAATATGGTTTAGAAGGCTTTGAGCAAATCAAAACAAAAAAAGAAATGAAAGCATTTCTAGATAGCCCAGCAAATCTTAGAGCAACAAAAATAAGACAGCCATACCAACAAAAATTAAAGAAAAACAAACAAGGCGTGAAAAACGTGAAGCAAAGAACTTTGAAGCTCCTTCTCCAGTTGTTCCCATTGATACAAAAACAAAACAAAAACAAATAAAACGTTTGAAGAAAAAACTTCAAAAAGTTAACAAAAAGTTGAGAAACAATAAAAAACAATCAAGCGAATTGATTTCAAAACAACAAACAATTAAACGCGAGATTGCAGAATTAAGAAGCCAGCCGATTGAAGAGCCTTATGAAATAATTCTTGTTGATGAACGATCAAATCGGAGATTTACAACCTATTTCGATCATGTCCGAATCCAAATCAACAGAAAAACAATAGAGTTGAATCCCATGGCAATCTTACGAGAAATATGAAATAGAGTTATAAAGAAACGCGGGCTTAAAGATGGAGATAGAATTCGAATAATTGTGGATCACGTCAAACTAGATCGGCCCTTGAGCACAATATATTTAAGGATTACCGACGGCACTATATCAATGCTTGAACTTTATGAAAAATTCAGGCCTCTTGAATATAAGGACGTGCCACTTGATGAAATAACCATTGAAGTGCAATCCACAAAAATTCCTCGTGGACGTGGGCGATTACAGGTCACAAAGAATAATGTTTCAAGAAAGACGTCAGTGATTTCCATAAAGAATTCCGATTCGATTTGCCTTGCAAGGGCTATTGTAACAGCAATGGCACACTTGAATAAACACAAATGGACAAAATCACAACTTAAGAGCCTGTCTCTGTAAAAGCGGTCCGGTCGCTTCAGAGTCGCAAAATAGAATCGCTTGATTTTTTGTGTGGAGAAAGTACATCATGCCAAAGCATCAAAACCACAATTATTTTGTCTCTTACTTTTTATTTGTTTCTGCCAGGTCAAAACATAAATTCGCCCAATTATCAGTCACAAATGACTGAAATCTGATACGATTTTTAGTAATTTTTGAGCCAATGACGCACGGCAAAGAAGGTATTTATTGCTAAAAATTTTACATAGCAATCTAGATATTCTACTATATTGTGTGTTGTACAAGTTTGAAAAAATTTGAAACTAAATTGTCTTTGTACTATAACGCAATGTATCCCCTTTTGAGCATCTGAGCGTCGCAACCAAAAACGTTGTCATTTTGCAAAGCAATTTTCTCAGCTGGCAGATGAAATTAGACGATGGCGATAGTACCACTGAAAAGCAGAGTTGTTGTTCTCTAAGAATATGAAATTAAATGTTGTCTATAACTTCTTGTCGTGCAATAAAAGAGTAGTCAATCTTCTCTATTTTGGGTAATTTTAGCCTAGCTGTATGTTGCCACAGGACAACCAGGAATTTATAACAATGTTTATAAACCTGTAACCGAGCCAAAAACCTTCTTATACACACGGCACTTATGTCAAAGAACATGATGCAAAACTCAAATAGTGCTAAAAATGAGTTATTCGAGAATTTGGAGCCATAAACGATCACACTTTGAATTTTAGTACAGGTAAGTGACGTACGCTATTGCTTCCATGATATTAATTAATCAGCTGAATTTGTACTTATCCAAGGCCTTGCAATGTTATGAGTATGGCATTTTATTTCCTTCTTAAGCTTTGCTTGTTGCTGTAACAACTATTTTTGTCAAAAGATTCTGAGATTTAATCAATACTCATGAGTTGAGTTAATTGCTTGACGGTCAGTTTGCGTCACTGTTTACAACGTGCATGAAGTGTACGATAGAAAACAAATTATCTTTTAACCGACGTTTAGAAAAAGAAAAGAAAACTTCGAAAAACTTTAATAACAGAAAACTCCAATGCGTTTAATTTCAGAAATAGCTGTGCGCTTGTATTCATCTCAGTTTGATTATCGTAATTCAATTTGTACTTTAGAATTCACTCGACCGTGAAATCTTGAATTAAACAAGGTTTGAACAGAGTAGGGAAAATAAAACATATTAAACACAGAATTGCCGGCAAGTCTCTACATTCTTCCCATATAATTAATTTGTGTTACAATGTTGGGGACTTGTTTTTTAAGACTAAACGACTCTGATTTATGTGGAGAATGGCGTGGAAATGGAGAACTGGTGCGCTTAATCGAATGACAACATGACATAACTATCCATTTACGAGCGCTTCAGTTTCGCGGGAAAACATAAATAAATTTTAGTTGATACTGGCTAGAGCTGGTTTGTTTACGATAGAAATGGAGCGAATTCAAGAAATGTGGATGTGCCCAAAACATCGGCATGACATGGGGAAGAATTGGAAGATGTCAAAAACGGTTTGCTAGTATCCTATGCACAAAGATGGTAGTCGTCCAAAAAAAAGCAGCAAAAGGACGAAGTAGAGTTTCACCTCAAATGTCGCAGGAAATTCAGATGATATGCCGCGTGCTTGTGCCAGTTGGATCTCGTAAGTATTCGAAACAGATATAATCTTTCCTTAAAGGCTACACATATCTTGTAAGAAAACTAAAATATTGTTACAGTATTATGATCACGAATTAAAATAGATTTCTACCATCGTCTACTTTTTCAGCCATATGTGAAGGCTGCAAGGGAAAACACAAACAATCCGTACAATCCGAGGCATCGTGGCTTGGAAATGATCCTAATCAACAAGAGCCAGAAAAGACGAATTTACGGTAAGTTGGTGAATCAGCTTTCTTAACCGAAACTAAACCATGAAAACTTTTTCTTTTCTAACACAGGTGAAAGAATGTCAAGCTACACAGCATTTACAGTTTGCGTGATCGATGTTAATCAAATACGTGCGACGTTTCTCGCGAGCCATGGACAAAAATAAGCATTATTTTACATTTGATAATTTTAATCAGGTTACCATGTTAAAATTATGTGGCACTGAATCCTGTGATAGCTAACATGTTTCTAACGTGATAATCTAATATGTAAAGTTTGGAAAAACTGTATTATTAGAAGTGAGATTGTTAAAAACATTGTAAGAAGCGTCACGCACTGATCGTCGCGCAATGTTTGGACCGTTATTGCGTTCGTCTGCGAACGCGATCCTAATTTCGTGTTGAATGTCCTGTATCATGTTAGGAATTGGGATAGATACTGTCTGAGTACCAGCTGTTGTCAGCACCCAGAAGAAAATGTGTTCCCAGCTGCAAGGCTTTTAAGATAATCACGTTAGAAACATGTTAGCTATCACAGGATTCAGTGCCACATAATTTTAACATGGTAACCTGATTAAAATTATCAAATGTAAAATAATGCTTATTTTTGTCCATGGCTCGCGAAAAACGTCGCACGTATTTGATTAACATCGATCACGCAAACTGTAAATACTGTGTAGCTTGACATTCTTTCACCTGTGTTAGAAAAGAAAAAGTTTTCATGGTTTAGTTTCGGTTAAGAAAGCTGATTCACCAACTTACCGTAAATTCGTCTTTTCTGGCTCTTGTTGATTAGGATCATTTCCAAGCCACGATGCCTCGGATTGTACGGATTGTTTGTGTTTTCCCTTGCAGCCTTCACATATGGCTGAAAAAGTAGACGATGGTAGAAATCTATTTTAATTCGTGATCATAATACTGTACAAGATATGTGTAGCCTTTAAGGAAAGATTATATCTGTTTCGAATACTTACGAGATCCAACTGGCACAAGCACGCGGCGAGGTTGCCTATTTACCGAGTTAGGATTTCGAGTTGGATTTTCGAGTTGGATTTCGAGTTAGGATTTTTTTGGCGGGATTTTTTTGGCGGGGTTTCCAATGAATTTTCAGTGGTTTTACAGAACGTAATTTGTCAGCGGTGTTGCACATCGTCTTGAGGCCGTCTTGAGGTCTTTTCAAGATGGAGGAGGATGGCAGATCGGTAACGGCAATCTTGTTCAATCTATCCTTCCTAGTATTACATTCGTAATTGTATTTTTGACTGGAAACAATAGCTGACACTCCAATGAATGCTTTTAGTTATTTATTCCTAAATATACCACCGACATACCACCGTTCGCGTGGTATGTCGGTTAAAAAGATCTAGCCCGACGGGGGTAGTCAGCAGCCAGTTGTCGACAAGCAGACCCAGGGAGCATTTTGGTTTGCTTGTCGACAACTGGCTGCTGACTACCCCCGTCGGGCTAGATCTTTTTAACCGACATACCACGCGAACGGTGAATAAGTCCACGCGACTCTTTACGCGCCTATTTCGAATATACCGAAGCGAAGCTGACTCGAAACAAATGTTTCGCAGGGAACGCATTTTTGATGGAATTGCGTCGCGAGTGAACTGACACGGAACTTTAGCATATCTGCTTTGATTCTATGGAGGAATTGTGGCATCAGGGTTAATTTCGGTGGATTTATTGGCTTCGAGCGGCGGGCACTCCGGAAATCAGTGTTCTGCCTTGTCTTTTTCTTAGCAGTGGAACACCCAAATGACAATAACTCGCCGAAATCGCGTTAAATCGCCCCGAGGAGCAGGCAAACAACAAAGAATACAACACAGCAACAGGGTAAGTCAATTTTATTCACATACGATTCGAATTTTTTAAGTTTCGATGCAAAACCGTTGCGTTCCCATACAAACCTTTATAAATCGAATCTTTGTAACACAATACCGCTCATAAAGCAAGGGTCACGTCCCGGTTATCTGATAGTGAGCTTGGGCGGCCTGTGGTTTACGCCATCACTCCGACATCGCCGTGGACATCAGGCACAATCCATTCAATTCTGGGGAGCTGAGTGCTCCAAAATGTCTCAAATTGTTCACACATGTAAATAATCTATTTGTCGTGATTTAGTTTCGGATATTTTCCCGATTTTGGAATCGTAGGGCTCAATATCTCAATGTCTAAAAGTACGCAGTGGAAATGGACGAATTAATGTTCTTCTCAGGACCAAGTCAGTTGTTGGGTCTCTTTGGAATCAAGCAAGAAGTTATCGGATTTTCCTCGCTTCTAGCACCGTTTTGGTATTTGTGAATGCTCTAACTTGATTTTGTTGTGGTTCTCTACCTGATTTAGTAAGTTTTCAACTAAACACCGACGTCGCTTCTTCGCGATGTTCCACGGAGCGATTCGCTGTATCCGGCGGCACGAGGTCAACACAGATTAATTTACATGTCGCCGGCCCATCTAAAAATTTAACTGAATCGTCTTTTATGTCTCATTGCAAGAATTAAAATTGATTTTTTGGGACAATTGCGATCTTTGTATCTTTCAAAATAGCTCTAGTTCTCAAGGGTTTATACTGTCTGATAGTTGAGCGTTTAATGAATAAAATGTGTTTGTCTCGACAAAAATAGCACGCTTCAGTATTAAAACCCAGTCGGCTTAGAAAATTTCGCTTTGTAATTTGTTATTACCACAGACAAACGTCATATTTCATGGGTTTTTTTATTCGCTTGAGAGAAAGCAATGAAAATTTATGGACAACTACGGCAGCTAGAACTCTTCGCGTACGTGACCTAGCTTGACCTTGAGATCGCTGCTATGGAAGGCCAAATGGTGCAAAATTCAAGAACTCTAATTTGATCACATTCAAGGATAACGATCACATTCAACAACCACATTCACATTCAACATACAGGGTTCGCACGCGCCTTGAAAGTCCTTGAAAGTCCTTGAATTTCAAAATAAAAATTCAAGGCCTTAAAAGTCCTTGAAAATTGCAGTCAGTCCTGGAAAGTCCTTGAAATCGGTAGCTAATTTCATCCATCCTAGATTCTAGAGTGCCTACTATGAAAATATATGCTACTGGCAGAACAGTAGCAACAATAAAAACGATCATTACACCTCTCCGAACGTCCATAAAGCGCCCCACGCACATTGAATACATTTTCCTCTTCTTGGTTGTATTCATTGCTCTGATTGGTTCAATATCTGCAATGCTAAGAGCCAATGAAATGTTTTGTGCTATTCGCTCTTTCCGCGAAAAGCCATGTGCTTCGAGTGCTTCGTTGTTTGCGTGGGAGTTGTTTGTTTGCATGTTGTTTCACGAGTTAAAGATTTACAACAATGGGCAAGTGTGTTTTCAGCGACTTGTGGCTTCAGAAACCACTGTACAAAGAGTGGCTACGAGAAGTCAAAGGTGACAAACACAAGGCACGATGCATCGTGTGCATGAAGGATGTTGACATTTCGAGCATGGGAGAGTCGGCGCTTACAAGTCACTTGAAGGGTAAAAAACATCAAACACTGACATCACAGAAAGCACAGAAAGCAGAAGATACTGGTAGACTTGAGTGGATTACAAAGTCAAATAGTTTGAGGAGAACTGCAAAAGAAAAGGAGACGACTCGCAAAGACCTGGAGGACAAAATTGCTAATGTTGTGGATGAACTAAAAAAGACATAGACTATTACCTCTCTGGTTGGCACACTCTCTACCATGAGCAGCGGATTATCGCTTGATTTTGTAGTGTGTGGAGTCCTTGAAAAATGGAAAATGTGTCCTTGAAAGTCCTTAAAAAGTCCTTGAATTTTTACTCCAAAAAAGTGTACGAACCCTGAACATATCCAAATTAATCAATTTCAACAGTCATCTCGATCACATTCAACAAGCACATCACATTCAACAAGCACATTCACATTCAACATATGTAAATTATCAATCACATTTAACAGACATCTCGACCACATTCAAGAACATATTTTAAATGTCAACATATCCCATAATGTTTTGCGCTACTGTCGACGCAAAATAGACAGGCTGAACACGACTCCCACTCGCCTTTAAATCACAGCTATGAATTTGTTCTCTTCAATTATATTGACCTTTTGATTTCGGCGGATCTCAAATTGATAGCCGGGAGGATTTCATGCTGTCCAGGGCCGTTAAAATTATATTATTTCTTTATGCATTGTTCAGTGCTAGCACAATTGGCATACATTGCGGTTTCTTTGGCTCACTTTTGTTGCAAGATAAATACTCAGTATCGGCTAAAGTTTGTTACCGCTTTGAAAGCGCTAGGATTGTTAAATTTCTCAGGCCGTGATTTAGTGTCTTGCAACAAAAGTGAGCCGAAGAAACCGCAATGTATGCCAATAGAGCTTGCATCGTACAACGGCATATAAAATAAATAATATAATTCTAACGGCTCTGGACAGCATGAAATCCTCCTATCAATGAGAGACATGATCAGATATAAATACGCCGAGATCAAAAGGTCAATGTCATGGAAGAAAACAAAATCTTAAAGCTACTAGCTGTGAGCTAAAGGCGCAAATCTCTCAGACATTTCACTGGGAAAGCTTCATGCTGTTTCTAACATGATATGTAGATACCAGTGAAAAGTTTCAGGTTTTAACGATGTTTTGCTTCCGATTTGGAAAGGTCACGCAATTCGTCACGCTATTTCAGATAAGCCGTGAAAATAAACAAAATTGAACCAGTTGAAAGTTATTTTTGCATCATACATGCTTATAAGCCGATTTAATGGAACTTATAGTGAATCCAATCTTTTGTGATGGGATTTTTGCGTAATTGGCCGTCATGTTGGTGTAAGTGGTAAAAAGGCCAAGATAGCCGCTCAATACAATGTCTAATATTCGTCCACCTTTAACTCTTGAACGAAATGCTCTGGCGCTTCAAAATTTGGCCCAGATGTGTAGTTTTAAACCCTCTACAATTCCATAAACATTTTGGAATCGAAATCTGTTTTTCAATGCTTCCGGAATTTTGATATGAAGTGCAACGTCGACAGAGCGCAAATCATTATGGGATATGTTGACATTTAAAAATGTTTTTGAATGTGATCGAGATGTCTGTTGAATGTGATTGATAATTTACATATGTTGAATGTGAATGTGCTTGTTGAATGTGATGTGCTTGTTGAATGTGATCGAGATGACTGTTGAAATTGATTAATTTAGATATGTTGAATGTGAATGTGGTTGTTGAATGTGATCGTTATCCTTGAATGTGATCAAATTAGAGTTCTTGAATTTTGCACCATTTGGCCTTACATAGCTTGCGCTTGTCCTTTAGAGGGCTTATTCTACTTTGCGAAACGAAACGAAATTATACCAAACTAGAACCACCACGTGGAACTTACCGGGGCCCAGTGGGACACTGGATTGCATAAATATAGTTAATCTCTCGCACCCCTCCCCCGTGTTCTGTGGAGGCTAATACTGACGTAATTCACAATAAAAATCACATAAATTGAACCCCAGCAGTACGTATACGCATCCGATGGGGGTGACCCTATTCCGCGGAATGACGGAATGA
>JAJLRJ010000011.1:16130026-16167526 GCA_024195265.1 Dendrophyllia cribrosa | reverse complement strand
TGAAATCTTGAAACAACAAACGTAGCTCTGCAGTTTCTTGCTGCAGCTCCTCCATGTTTGCTCGCACCTCTGCCTTCATTGTTATCGCAGGTCTGCATTCTTTTGCTTTCCTTATCACAGTATCTTCATTGCCAAGCAGCAAGAGGAAATTCAATGCTATGTCGAATCCCCCAAGCTGAATGAGTGTCTGAGAACTCCTCCGGAAACTTTATTTGAATTTGCTTTGCCTTTACATAGATTGCAAGGTCAAATGTGGTCATGGTGTCGAGCTGTCCTAGGCTGGCACAGATCTTGACACAGATCTTGACACAGATCTTGACACAGATCATCTGCGCATGTTTCATGACTGTGTAAACTGCACTGAGTTCGGTTAATGAGCCTTCAATCATTGGACAATATCTGATCTTGCACGCAGAAGGAGGGTCGGGATACAAGGCCGAGTTGAATCCACCCCAGCTTGGAACTGGCTGCACTTCCTGCACGGCAATTCCCGTCTCCATTATGTTTGCTGGCTTCACAAATCGAAATCGTCCAAGCCCAGTCATACATTTCCTTTTCTTACAACATACATTTTCAATTCCATTGGGCATATTTCTGCAGTTCTTACACTTGCACCGCTCTGGGGTGGGCTCTGTTGTGCTTCTCCAAGCAGGTGGTTGCTGTGAGGGTAGAGCAGCAAGTTCCTCACTGTCCTCCTCTTGCTCCTCAATTGTGTCATCTCCATCCAGACTGTCCTCCATAATAAGCAGTGTGTCAACGTAATCCATGCTACCTACACCTCTCTGCAGTGCTCAGGTGCACAGCTTGAGTACCATGTTGTAGTTAAGCGTTTTTAGGAAATCCTGGAAAGAAAGGCATTTTTGTATTTCAATAACTGCGAATTCTTGCACGCTGATTGGCTAATTTTTATTAATAAGAGTACAGACGTATAAAACGATGCAACTGATGCCATCTGCGAATGTTTTTCCAAACTTTTCAGTGCTGCATTTTTCGTGGCGAGAATTCTTTTTTTTTTATTATTTATTTTACATTCCACAATCACAAATTACAGGTTTCAACTAAGATTTACAAGACTACAAATCATATCTACATTATAGGCTATAAATTATATATTTACACGAGACCTACAGATAGTATTTAAACAAAAGAAAGGGAAAAAACGGAAAAAAGACAACAATGAAACTAAAAGTCTGTCAGCCGCATTACACTATTACATATTTAATATGCCACAATTTTCAATACTGTACTGTTCAAATAACTTCGTTAAGAATTCATCTAGTTCAGGGTTTTTTTGTCAGGTTTTTACAAATGTATAAATATTTCTTTTGCAATAAAATCAATAGACTCAGTCTGCATTTATGGGAATTTGGCAATTCGGATGGAATGGAGTCTTCCAAAGTGTTGAATAAAATTTGCTTATTTGAAAGTTGTATCTTTGTGTTATGATAATCATTAAACCATCTTAAAGTCTTCGTAAAGAAATTAGTTGATTCGTTACAATGTATAAAAGTATGTTCTATTGAGTCTGGATTGAAGCAGAAAGAGCATGCATCATCGACGATCAAATTGTACTTCTTCAGTTCTTTCTTAGTCGGGATTATCCTGTGCAGGATTTTAAAAGACAATTGTCTAAGATTGTTGTCCTTAGGTGACTTATATATTCCGCAAAGCATTTGACCCAGTCACGATCAGTAAATTCCGGGAAATATTTATTCCAGGACCTAACAGCGGTAGGCTCTACAGCAAGTTTTTCTATAAACAGTTTATAGTAGTTTTTACAGTGCAGTTTAGATAACACTAATGTTCTGTCCTCCAACTGATGGTATTCTAAAGGTACACTGAGCAGATCAGGGGTGGGAGAATCAAATGCCTTTCTCTTCAGATCAGGAGGGATGGCAGCGATTAGTTGAAAATAATGCAAAAAATTCACTTTAATTTTGAATTTATTTTGGAAGTCTTCGAGCATCAGAAAATTCCCTTCTGAATTTAACAAATCACTTATAAAATAAATTCCCTTATCAAACCAGTGTTTCTAAAAAACACAATTCTTTTCCAAAGTTATTTTCCTATTATTCCAAAGAATGAGATCACTTTTGTTGTCTTTTGAATAATTAGTCAATTCTTGGAAGTAGTCTAGTAATTTGCGATAAAATGAGGGTAAATTTTTATCGAGATTTGCAGTATTATAGTTACATTTAAGAAGAAAGAGTAAGCCCCCATATTTATCGAAATAATAATTCGGTATGGCTTTCCAGTTGTCGTTGGAATCACTGAGCAGTCTACCTATCCAGGCCAAACGAAGAGATTTCACCATAATTCTAAAGTTTACAAAATTAAGGCCACCTTCTGACAGAGGCTGGCAGACAACTTTTCTCTTGATCTTATCCATTTTGTTTTTCCACAAAAAAGAAAAGAGGTGGCTTTCAGCTGTCCTTATTACTATATCAGGGACACTAAGCATTGACGCAGTGTAGATTAATTGAGAAGCACCTAGCGTTTTGGCTAAAAGGGATTTACCATATAACGTAAGGTCTCGTGTCTGCCACAAATTAAGTTTGATTTTCATATTTCGAATTTTGACAAAAAAGTTGGCATCATTATTTTTGTCTACGTTGTACGACAAATGTGCTCCAAGAATTTTAATTGGGTCTTTAATACTGCGGAAATCCAACATTTTGGTGTTTTTCTGTTTCGAAACACCAATCCACATTGCTTTGGTTTTTTTCTTATTTAATTTTAAGCCAGATATGTTTCCGAAACTTTCAACTATTTGCAAAGAACATTTAAGAGAGTTTGTGTCTTTAGATATCAGAGTGGTGTCATCGGCAAATTGTGAAATTTTTGCCTCCTGATGGTTTGGGAGAGTTATACCTCTACAAGTTGGCTCTTGTCGAATTCTCACAGCTAGTAATTCTACAGACAATATAAATAAAAATGGACTCAGCGGGGACCCCTGACGAACTCCTCTAGAGACTTCGAAATAATTGGTCATGAAACCAGCGTTCATCACTGCTGTCTCAACGTTATTATAAAGAATAGAGAACCACCTGCTGATAAATGGCCCAAAATTAAATACATCTAAGCTTTTCTTTATGAAGCTCCACTCTATAGAATCAAATGCTTTTTCAAAGTCAATAAATAGTAAAATTCCAGAAATTTTTTTCGTGTCTGTATATTCCATCAAATCGTTTAAAAGTCTTATGTTCTGACCGATATATCTATCTTTGACAAATCCTGTTTGGTCTGAGTGAATTAGTTTGGATAGAAAAGGTTCTATTCGTTTGGCAATACTCTTCGCAAGGATTTTGTAGTCAACGTTAAGCAGTGTTATAGGACGCCAGCCATTAGTTCTGACAAGTCACTGTCGCTTTTAGGGATTAAAGATATTACTCCTCTTCTCTGAGAAACTGAAAGGCTTCCTTTTTGAAAAGCTTCGTCATAAGAGTTAAGCAGATCTTGTTGCAAAATCTCAAAAAAAAATTCATAAAACTCCTTGGTGAAACCGTCTTCACCGGGTGTTTTATGTTTCGCAAACGAATGTAACACCTTCTTTATTTCTTCAAGTGTCACCTGTTCCTCATTTGTCAATTTTGGGATTTCCAAATTCTTCGTAAAGTCATTAAAACTTTTTTCCTGCTCGAATAATGGAGTATTGGCAAGTTTAGTCTTGTACAATTCACTAAAAACGTATTCTATTTGCTTGTTTACTTTCTTTAGATCAGAGGTGATTTCACCATTGTCTAATTTAACTTGAAGCAACGTTTTCTTTGCATAATTTGTCTTTTCTAAATTAAAAAGATATTTTGTTGGTTTTTCACCTTGTTCTATCCACCTAGTCTTAGATCTGAAAATGGCCTCTTTACCTTTCAAATCATACATAGTTTTCAGTTCTTTTTTAGCTGCCTCATACTCATCTAAGATATATTGGTCCACATCCATGTTAACACTGTTGCATATTTTATGATCAAGTTCTTCAAGTTTATTTTGGAGAACAACTTCACGTCTTTTCAACTCAGATCTTTTGTTTTTGGAGTAGCTTATGGTCTTAGATCGGATTTCCATTTTGATTAGTTCCCATAAAAGTTGTTTGCTCTCTACATCTTTGTATTTTTTCTAGTATTTGAGGATAAATGAATCTTATCAGATCTACATAGGCTTGATCATCCAGTAGAGTGTTGTTTAATTTCCAGGTGCCGGGTCCTCTTTTGAGCTCGCTTTCTAACTCTATACCCAGAAATATAGCTTTATGATCTGGAGCTACAGAAGAGCGAATCTCGGCTCTTTTTACCTTGGGTACAATTGTGCGTGATATAAGGAAAAATTCAATTCTAGATTTTATCTTGGAATTTTTGGTTTCATAAGTGAATGCTTTGGTGTTTGCATGAAGTTCCCTGTATATATCTTTTAAGTCAATTTCTTCCATAAGATCGATAATGAAATTCCTATGTCGTTTCTTTCCAGGAAAGCCCTCCGTGTTTATCAATTCTATTCAAGGTGGTATTCCAGTCACCTGAAATGATTGTTCTTGAGATGTCAGTTTTGGATATGAGGTTTTCACTTAAAGTTCTAATGAATTGTTCTTGTTCACGATAGTTATTTGGTGCATATATGTTCACGACAAAAAAGAAAATTTTTTCAATGTGTAGTTTGACAATTATGTATCTCCCTTGTGGATCTGTTTCTACAATAGATAACTGAAACGAAGATTTCGGGTTTATTAGTATACTGACTCCTTTTGAGTGTTCGGTGCCATGGGAGAAGATAATTTTTCCTCCATTCTGCAGATCAGATTTTCTCATCTTCTTCCTTAGAAAAAGTCTCTTGCAGATTAAAAATTGTGGCTTTTTGATTTTTTAGATAAGAAAAAAATCGCTCATTTTTTGTTTGTATTACGTACAGTAATCCCCTAACATTTAATGAAAAAATATCCAGTTTATGTGACATATTGGGCATAGTATAACTGATAAATATTTCGTAAATATGCGCATATTTGGCTGACAATAAAAACACCAAAGCAATAGGTGTAAATTAAACACATTATACACCATAATAACAATAAAGAGAACAAAAAACATAAAATACTGTTGGAAAAAATAAATAAAACAATGGGATACCGTAACACGTAATTTGCCAAAATGAAAACAACTGAACAAAAAGAACACAAACAAGAGATAAAACATAACCTAATACCTATCTCTACTGGGAATGAACAAATCAACACTTTGTGAGCGGTATAAAGAGAGGTTTCGACACTGATAATGTATGGGATGAAATTAAATGATAACTTATTGTACTTTAGTTGTGTTAATTAAAGGGAGAATGAAGGAAGGAAAACAAAAAAACAAAAATACAAAAATTGAATTACAATGAGCTAAGATCTGCTACAGTATTTATCTTATGGGAGTTAAGCTCTGGACCGGGTTTAACGAAAATATTTCCGTCAATTGTCCAAGTTTTCCAGTGTTTGTGTAATCGCTTTTGGTCACGAACCTTTTTAAATAGGCCCGCTCTGCGAGCAGTGAGATTCTTGTTTAGATAGATTCTACTTGTGCCAGCAATGTGTCTGACATTTGTATTTCGCAGTTTCCAGCGCCTTCGGTATATTTCATTTTTACTATAATAATTAGAAAAACGGACGATTATTGGTCTCGGCTGGACCGTACCTTTTTTGAAGTGATGGACAATGTCAATATTTTCCTCCCTCAAATCTATATTTAAACTTTGAGCAAGTTTGATGACGACTTCTTCTAGCTGTTCGTCGTCGTCTTCAGGAACTCCACATATTTCTAAATTAAACTTTCTAGTGTATTGCTCAAGGTCATCCAGTTTAGTTTCGAGATACGCAATTTGTTCATCCTTTTTCTGCAGTTTAGTAACCATCTCTTCCTTTAATTCACAAGTTGCAGTTTCCCTTTGTTTCTTAGCTTCAGCAGCGTTATCATCAATTTGCTTCTTTATGTCCAGGTTCTTTTTTTCCAAGACCTTCACTTTCGATATTAGGTCACCATTGCTCTTGGTCAGCTCATCTATCTTGGCTTGCGAGAATTCGAGAGACTTTTTAAGCTTACTATAATTTCTCTGAAGATCCTTTAGATCGTTCATCAAACTGTTCGTGTTTTTCTCGATACGTTTTAATGCATTCCACATGTCGAGCAGGGAAGGACTCATTTCTTCTTGTTCGCCAGAAGCCGCCATTGCCGTGGAGTTGCAATCCATCGAAGTATTACTTCGTTTTGTTTCGTGCTTCGGCGAAGTTTCACTGCTGGAAGAACTGCTTAGCTCATTTCTTCTCCTAGTTCTTCCCGGTTTACCCATACTTGGCTAATTTCATTTTAAAAACCTCCCGCGTACAGAGCTCACTCCAACATGTCCGACCTCAAACGACGCTCGACCCAGTCTTTTACAAATCCAGAATTATTCAATGAGACAATCATGCAAAATAGATAAGATGAACCTCAAGAAGTTAAAACACAACCTTAAAGTGGAAAGAAGATGTTTGTTGAGAATCCAGACCTGAAAATTGGCGGTGAGCAGGATTATAGTGCTGTCGCAGAAATATGCTTTACCGGAGGTGAACCAAACCGTGTTTCAACGGATTATTTGAGAACAATTTTAACCGGAATAAAGGTTAGTTTCAAAATTCCAATTTTTCTATGTGTTTCTGACTTTTAATTTAGCTTTTAATTTACTTACTTACTTAAATAGCTTTTAATCTCAAGCTTTTAATTTACGAGCCCGTGTTTCTCCGAATTATGGCAATGAAATTCTGGTTTTGTGACGATCGCACCTTGCATTTCCTTCCTTTGTTTCAACATCAGTTTTGGCATTTTGTTATTGTAAAAAACAAATTGACGTCAGTTTTTTATGCGTCTGTCCTCTTATTGATATTAAATTTCATCATAACATTGTCAAAGTGCTGTCGATCCACAGCACTTTGACAATGTTATGACGAAATTTATCATCAATAAGAGGACAGGTGCATAAAAAGCTGATGTCAATTTGTTAATTGAAGGGCTCCCTGCAATAACGTCCTAAGTGCGTTTTTGGGGTCATTTTCGTTTTCCTCAGAATTGCTTGAAAGTTTGCATGCAGCCTTTAATTCAATGGCAAAACATTGCCCTTTTTTGGCTGTTTTGCGCCTTGTTTTCGAGAAAAAACAGGCCAAAAAACGCGGTCGGTGTCTTCTGTTTTCTCTTGTTTAAAATGGAAACAAAAGAAACCGATTAAGTTCTTTGTTTTACAAAACAAAGAATAAAGTCAGTGAAGCAGCTAAAGCTGAAAAAAGATATGAATAACAAGGTACCTATTCTAGTAAGTTTCACTACATTTTCGTGATTAATGCCGTGGCGCAGTACGCTAAGCGTTGCTCTGCTATGCAGAGTAGATGACGATTCATCGGTTCGACTGATTAGATTGGCTTCAATTTTTTTTTTACTGCCTCTATAGCTTTCTTTATTTTTGCTTTCTTTTGCTTTCGTTCTTAACAGAGTCTTAACATTTTCTTGAGTTCTTGAATTATTCACAACACAATGTCGTTTCGCGACTGTTCACGGCTTTCTCGTGATCGTCACTGCTCTCTGCGACTTTCCTTGTTCTTCAGTTCATTTTAAATAGTTCAGTTAAATAAGCGCTTTGCTATCTTAAATGGCGAGAAATGCATCCGTGCCGCTTGCAGAAGATAACAAACTTCATATTACAGCAAAGCTGCTAAAAATGGCCGCTAAAATGCGGACTTTAAACTTATTGAATCGCCATCGTCGCAACGAAGTTGAATCGCATCATCGTTAGCGCTGTCGTTTTAAGTTAAAGAACTGGCCTGCTGGTCAAAATCTTTAGAAAAGCATATTATGTGTCCACGGCCTTATTTTATTTTCGTAATAGTAAATTTTCGAAGAATAACACCATTCGTGCATGTCTGTTTTTAATAGACGTGCATCACTAGCACACGGCATGTGAAATATAGATTTTGTTTTGAACTACTTTCGAATACTTACGTTCTTTTGAAAAGCATAAAGTTTCTTCTATGGGCAACATATCTGTTGGCATACATGTATATCAGTAGTTGGTGGGGAGGGAGTCAAATGTGGTTTTTTCGAACCCATAAAATAAGCTGTCCTCACTCCGCTCGGACAGCTTATTTATGAACTCGAAAAAACCACATTTGACGTCCCTCCCCACGAACTACTCTGGATAACCGCCCTCAAACCCCCGTAAGAGGGGGCCAAATGCGTTTTTCCCCAAGCCCGACCGCAACGGCAAGCGAGCCATCACCAATTGAAGAAATTAAAAACCCTTGTATATACACAATGCCACAACCCCGGCGAAGACGGCGTGATGACGATCAACGCGAGCTGATTGCCTGGCTGGACGAACAGGCACGAAATATCGAGCGGATCGAGCCTGCCGATGAGGGCGAGCCTCAAAACAACCCCCCGGATCTAGATTTCGAACAATTTGTTCAAATCTATGATTGGGTTGACCGACGGATTGAACAGAGCAGACGAATAATCAAGTTACATTTTGTAAACGGGCTCGAAAACTCTCTTGTCGCCAGAATTTTGAACAAAATCAAGCAAAATGTTCACACACGGCACGCAATCAAGTTAATCTCCACAGTCGAGCTGCGAAACACTGAAACCGAGGAGTTGAGAAGTTTTTATCAAAACAATCAAACCGGGCCTTGGCTAGCCACTCTCTCCGAGACACGACAGTGGTTGCAATCTCAGGAAGAGCTTCGTCTTCAAAACGCAAGACTCAAAAGGCCTGACACCAAATGGGTTTATGAACGCACCGTCCTGCTCGAGGTCAAAGTCATTCTTGACCGGCAACCCTTGCAAATAGGCCTAGGGCGGCTTCCTGATTGGATTCGCAACAAAAGAGAAGTCATTTCTCTTGACACTTTCAACGACAATCTTTGTCTCTTTTGTTGCTTGGCTGTCCATCGAGGAGCTCATAAAAGGGACAACACTCGCAGATCCAGAGAACTCGCAGAAAGCTTCTTCGCAGTTTAAGGCATTTCAAGCAAGGAATTGCCGCATATCTTGTTCACCGCAATGGTGACTTCACTTTATTTCACACAGAAGGGAATTACGACAAGGTGGGCACTCCAAACATGACTGTCGGTATTCATGAGGGTCACTCCTTCTTGATCACCAATATCAATAAAGTCACAAACAATTACACTTGTGGCGAGTGTGGTGGGAGGTTCACACGGGCTGATAACTTGAAGCGCCACTCCAAGACGTGTAATCGAGGCCAAACCAAAATCGACTGCCCCGAGAAACGTATCCTCCCTCTGTAGTCAGCTTTTGAGAAAGCCTTTTAGCCAGAAGGCGGTTTCGGTGTCAAGGCAGTGTGCTGGTTGGAGTGGGAGGCGAAGCAACGTGGTATTCACATCCACCATCACAGATGCGGCCATGGTGGTGAGAGTTATATTTGTGGGGCCCCAGTCGACGGCTATCACCCAGAAAGCAAGACAGTTTTCCAGTTCCACGGTTGTCACTGGCACGGTTGTGAGGCATGTTACCCCGAGGGAACGAGGGAGGAAGGTATATATGTTGATCGAAGGGGCAACACAATCACAAGGGTGGTTGCTTACCAAAAGACTCTGCAACGAACTCAGTTGCTTCGAGACGCCGGGTACACCGTGGTGGAAAGGTGGGAGCATGAACGGCCTTCCCCCTGGTGGAATGCTCGTTGCCCACAGAAAAGAAACAAAACATATCCCCACGCGATCGTCTATGACTTCGAAGCATACCAGGACAAGACCAAGGCAGCTCGTCCGACACACGATCTCTCTTATGAAAGCGAGCATGTGCCCATCTCAGTCTCCATTGCCGACACGTTGAACCCTGAGCCTAAGTACATTTGCTCCAAAGATCCTGACGAGCTTATCGGGCTGTTTTATGCCTCCCTGGAGCGGCGAAGCGCAGCCATCCGAGAGGACGTGGCTGGCAAATATATGCCCCCAGACCTTGAGAATCTTCCTGAGAAGCAACTCAAGCTCATCGACAAATGGTGCAACCAAGTGCCTGTGGTCGGCTTCAACTCAGGCCATTACGATCTCAAGCTTATCTGCAAGTACTTTGTTTCTCAGTTCGCTCAAGAGAACGGAGTCTTCGCCGCGGAGAAAGAGGGGCGCATCATGTTCATCAACACCCCCAGCTACAAGTTCTTGGACATCATGAATTATTTGGCCCCAGGCATCATGTACGACAAGTGGGTCAAGACGTATGGAGCGACACAGACCAAGTCCTGGCTTCCATACGAGTGGTTTGACAGCGCTGACAAGCTGGATTTCCCGGGGCTTCCTCCATACGAGTGCTGGTACTCACAACTGAAAAAGGCCTTCGTTCTTTCTCCCAAGGAGCACGAAGAATGCAATCGCATCTTCCACGAGAAAGGTATGAAGACATTCGGAGACTGGCTGGAGTATTACAACAATCTAGACGTGTCTCCTTTCCTCGAAGCTCTCCAAACGATGAAGGGCTTTTACACGGGCCTCGGGGTGGACATCTTCAAAGACGCGGTCTCCTTGCCAGGAGTATCAATGCAATACGTCTTGCGAGGCTCATTGAGAGGGGGCGCAAGGCTCCAGCTCTATACGCCCCCGGTCCAGAAGCGTACGCCATGCTAAAGGGGGCTGTGGTTGGCGGGCCAAGCCTGGTCTTCACCCACAAACACGTGCGCGGCGAAACCCGCATCCGTTCTCACAAATACGCCTTAGCTCGCATCACGAAACGGATTGTGGGGTTCGATGCTAACTCCCTTTACCCAAGCACGATGCTGCAGGAGATGCCCTGTGGTAAAGAGAAGGTTGTGCATTACAATGCCCCGGTGCAGGCAGCGAGAGTTCTTGAAATGAAGCTGCATACAGGCAGATGGTTCGGGTTTGCAGAAGTGGACATCGAAGTCCCTCGAGAGTTGTGGGAGCAGTTCGAAGAGTTTCCCCCACTCTTCATCAACCAAGCAGTGCCTAACGAATACGTTCCACAGCATATGCACGATTACCTCCAAGAAAGTGGCCGAACCCGCTTTCCCGACCAGAAAAAGCTTCTGGGTGTGTTGTCAGCGAGAAAGATGCTGATCTACGCACCCCTCTTGAAGTGGTATCTCAACATCGGGCTCAAGATCACGGCAGTCTACCGCACGATCGATTACATACCCAAAAAGCTCTTCGACTGGTTCGTTCGCGAGGTCGCCGACAATCGAAGGAAAGGCGACGCTGACAAGGATAAGGCCCTGCTTGCTGAAGTGTTCAAGCTCCTTGGCAACAGCGCTTACGGCAAGTTCATCGAAGCTGTGGAGCACCAGACAAGAACGTTGTACACAATTGACGAGGACGAGGTCGACAAGCATCTCCGCTCACCTTTGTTCGATGACCTCGAAGAGATTGGAGATGCTTACAAGATCGAGCTGCGCAAGCAAAAGGTCACAATCGACCGCCCCTTTCAAGTGGGTATTGTTGTGTATCAACTTGCCAAGCTTTGCATGCTGGAGTTCTATTACGACTTCCTAGATTACTTCATCGACAGGCGTGACTTCGAGCTCATCCAGATGGACACGGACAGCATGTACTTCGCTCTTGCGCACGACACTCTGGAAGATGCCGTTCGCCTGGAACTTCTCGCCCAGTTCGAGGCGGAGAAGAAGAATTGGTTGGCGTGGGACAAGTGGAGCGGCAGAGAGCCTGGCTTGTTCAAGCTTGAGAAGGAAGGCACACGGACCATTGCCCTGTGCAGCAAGTGTTATCACGTCGAAAACGAGGCTAGCGGCGAGGCCAAGATGTCCTCCAAGGGCGTCAACAAGAAGCAGAACGAGCTTCGCTGGGAAAGGTACGAAAGAGCCCTGCAAGGGGGCAGGGACATGGCCACCAACAGGGGCTTTCGAATGCACAACGGGGCCATGTTCACATACCAGCAGCACAAGCTGGGCCTTTCCGCTTATTACGACAAGCGTTGGGTTCTGCCAGACGGCATCCACACAGAACCAATCGAGTTTCACAACCCAGCTGGGGGCAACTGAGTGCCCGGGGGCACCACCATCAACTCCTCACGAACAAACCCTCTCTTAGGGCCGTCGTAGAGATAATACACGACAGGCGCATCTGGCTTGGTGACAACCTTCTCAATGTTGTGGACCTTCAAAGACCAGATGGGATCAGTCGCACGCTTCCCGCCCCCTTCCAGTTCACCGGGGTGATAAAGATATCTCACACTCACCCGGGGTGGGAGCTTCTTCTCATAGACCCCAACAGGCCTAGCATATGGAGTCGCAGGCTTGGAGGATATTGCTTTCTCCTTGATCGCTTGAGCGGGCTTCTTGCCAGTGAGTCTTGTTACTTCATTGTTCAAGGCCGAGACAACATCTGGCAGTCTTTTGACCCATGCAGTCGAACAGCCAGAGGGCATATTCATTTCAACGGCATACTGATAACCAAACAACCTTTCAGCCAGGGTTCGGTTGAATCTCTCCACAATTGCTTGGTCTCTGTGTATATCAACCCGTCCGCGACGAATGGTTGTTTTGTTGTTTTCCATTGTCTTAGTCACAGCCCCCATAAACTCTTTCCCAGGGTCAACTTGCAAGAGTTGAGGCCATTTCAAAGGCCCACGTCTGTAAATCTTCTGAAATGCCCTTGAGACTCCTTCAGACTCTTTCAAAGTCAGAGGCTCTGCTGCTTTGTATCGGCTAGCCACATCCACAAGGGTTAATGCGTATTTGTAAACCTTTCTCCCGTGTGGAAGTTTGTCGTGGGCAGGAAGAGAAGATCTGCTTGATGCACTGCATTGGGTGATGAGACATCAAACTTGGGACGAGGGATAGCGCGTGGCGCTGGGAGGTAAACTTGCCAAAGGGCTTGTTTGACCAGCCATTTCTTTGCGACATCATCAGAGACCTTGGCTGCTGCAGCTAGCTTTTTTACAGCGGCAAGCCCTTTCCAATACCCTTTCGGGCTGTAATAGATCTTAGAGAGTTTCGCCTCCATAGGGGTATACATGTTTGTTTAAAGAAAGCGACAAGCCGCATACCCACCCGCAAGCAGGGTGCCTCCAATGAACACAAGTTCACCATTCTGCTGTTGTGGGCTGGGTTTGTAGAAGTCCGAGAACTGGGGTTCTTTGTTGTCTTTGATTTGTTTATCTGGTTGCGTTTGGTGCATCTGGTTATACAAGACCAGGGCTTGATCGGTGGTTTGGAAGTTTTTGCTAGCTTGGTGTTTAACCCGATCATTGGCTGCAATCCAGTTGAGGAGCTTGGTTCGGTCTTTCTGGTATTTGGCGTAAGCCGCTTTGTATTGTTCAAGGGCGTGGTCATGTCGGATTTTCTCATCCATTGCTGCCTTGCCGTTATCACCAGACAGATATTTTGCGAGATAATTGCCGCCCGTGAAAGCGGCTGCATTAAGAACAGCGCCAAGAACCATTATTGCAATCGAGGCCATTGTGTATACATATGGTTTACATGTTGTCTGGGAGGATTTTCTGGTCCTCGAGATATTTCTTCAGCGCGATGGTGCCAGCCATGACGGCTGTGAACTTGACGTAATTCATTAAGCTTGCACTGGGGTCGGCAGTGAAGTTCTCTTTGATGGTCTTTTTCCCAATCCAACCAATACCAGCGACAAGGCCAGTGATTGTTGCGGCGTCGAGGATAGCCTTCACAAGTTTATTGTCAGACATGGTTTGTGGGCAGTATACATATGATTTTTATTTTTCGGATTCGCCCTCGGGGCTCCTCTGCCTCGACCTCGGGTTCGGGGCTCCTCGACTTGGACTCGGGGCTCGTCGACTCGGGGCTCCTCGGTTCGGTCTCGGGGCTCCTCGACTCGGACTCGGGGCTCCTCGACTCGAACTCGGGGCTCCTCGATTCGAACTCGGGGTTCCTCGGGCTCAGACTCGGCCTCAGACTCGGCCTCGGACTCGGGCTCGGACCTGGGCTCGGGTCTGTTGTGCCTATTCAAAGCTAAACCGCAAACTGTATCAAAGGCGACCGAAGTAAGTCCAAACCAAAGAAGAAACACACCTCCGATTGCAGCAGAATTCATCAAAGCTTGGAAAGGATTCATGGTCAGTATATATATATGTTTTTTTATTCCATATTTTTTATTCCTTGTCTTACCGGAATTCGAGATGGGGGTGTTGCTGGTGGTGTGTTTGCTGGTGTTGCTGGTGTGTTTGATTTGCGTCCAAGCCTTTGCATTATGGCTTCGCGCTGGTAATAAACATCAGCAGCAGAGACAATCAACCCACCAACCCCCAGAATATAAACGATTGAGTTGCTGTTGCTGTCACTTGTTGTGTTACTTGTTGCACCACTTGTTGTGTCACTTGTTGCACCACTTGTTGGAGAATTGTTTTCCTTTGTTGAGGGTGCAGGCTTTTGTGCTTCGGCCTTTTTCTTTGCTTCCCGGGCCAGGCGGTTGCGTTCTGCTAGCCTTTTACCAGAAGCAACACGGCCGGGGTTCTTTTCTGTTGCAGGCTTTGTTTTCGGAGCCTCAGAGGTAACACGGTCAGGTGTTGGTGTTGGAGTTGGAGTTTCTTCAGGGATCGTCTCGAGTGGTGTGGCCATCCTGTGTATATATGTGAGTTTTATTTTTTACAAGATGTGACACGTGTGCTGCCAGGTTGCTGCCAGGTTTCTTCAAGGTTGCTGCGAGGTCACCCCAGGTACCAGCCCAACTTCATCAAGGCCCTCAAGTGGATAGCCTTCACTGTCCCTGGTTGGATGTGTGGGTTGGGGCTGGGGTTCCAATTCTATCAAGTCAGGCTCTCGTTCAAATTTGATGCGGTTTGTTGTGATTAGAGCAGCATTGGCAAGCGACAGCCATCGTCCGCATCGCACGGCAATAGCCCCAGCAAGATTTGACAGCTCCAGGTTGATGATGTAGTTGTTCTTGAGTTCTTTCTGCAACTCCGCCACATCATCAATCGGGACCACCATACCAACGCCTTTGGTCACTAGCATGATGGCGGAATCAATTAGGGATTCGGTTGTCTTGTTGCCGACTTAGGCCTCGTACCTTTTGCAGTACTTGTCAACGTCCTTGTCTGACAACCGCTTGACATGATCGTGTGTGAGCTGCACGCCGATAGCTTCTTTTGCCTTTCCAGTTGAAACAAGGATTGCCAGCGACTCACGTTTGGCAGGAATGCCATTGTCACCAACTAGCCCTGTGGGAGGTGCGGCACCAGGGGTGGCCTCCAGCATCTGCATTACTTCGTTCAAGTCGGCCTGGTCTTCAGCTGCTTCAGCCATCAGGGTATATATGTGTTTTTTTATTTTTAAATAAATTCTCTTGATGTCGGGCAAAAGGGTTTCAAGCTCTCGTATAAGCCCCGCTATGGTGTCTGGCATAGAATTCAACTGCAATGGATATCTGTTGAGAAGCATGAGGCGCAGATCTTCCTCACCAGCGGTTTTGATAATTTTGTTTTGCGCCTCAAGTGTGTGTTTGTGCAATTCATCCAAAAGCTGTGAAAGCACAGTGAGCTTGTGTAGACTGGTTGGCGCATTCATGGTATATATATGTGTGCTGTATATTTGTGTGCCCGTGTTTAAACCTTGTACTCAATTCCATACGGGTATCTCAGAGAGAAAACCAGGTGGGAGAACTTGCGGGATTTGAGCCTTGCAATAAACTCTTTGTACTCCTCGTGGGAGAGCTCGCCGGCATAATCTTCGAATATGGCTTTGGTTGTCTTGCTGGAGGGCGTGTAAAAGAGCATGATCGCTGCAATGTTATCCCGATATGGCTTGGCAATGCTGGTGATCTGCTGGGTCAAGACCCACACGGATATGCCGTCATGCCTTGCGCTGAACCCAAGATTGACCAGTTGACCCGTTCGACCTTTGACATCTTTGGAGGCGGCGCAGTCATCGAGAATGAATAAAGTGTTGGTGCTTGTGAAAAAGAAGCTCGCCAACTTTAACCAGTCTTCGATTTCATGCTGTTGGCAGACAATGACGAAGATGTGTGGATCGCGGTCCACGAAGCCATCGTATGTCTTGTTCTTGACAAATGTTGGGCAGAATAAAACGATGTGATCAAAACAACCCCTAAAGGGGCCTCGCAGTTGGGAGAGAAGATACTGTGTGTTGCCAGAGTTAGTGGGGCCCACGATTAGTGCATTGAATGGCAGCTTTCTTGGGTCCATACCCAACACCCATATTAGTTGGTTTACAAACTGGTGGGGAGGGGGCCATTGCCAGAAGTCTTTGTATTTTATTGTGTGATAATGGTCTGGTGGATGGCAGGGGAGCCGGCTTAGCATAGAAGTTGATCTTGTTTCTTGTGGCCATGGAGGGCTGGTGGGTATATATATGCGTGTGTTGTTCGTGTGCGTGTGTGTTGCGTTTTCTTAGTACTGTACAGATTCCAGCTGCCTGTCCATGATGTTCATCTGTGAGTCTGAGAGGGTGAAGATGTGGCAGTTTGCGTTTCCCGAGCCTTTGCCGTCTCGTTCGATCTCGAGTTGCACGCCATCCTGTGTGTTGACGAGCCGTTGGCCGTTGCCGTGCAGGGATGTGTCCCCCATGGCCCGCAGGTCAATCCAGAGACCAAACTTGTTGCCTGTGAGATATTTGGTCAAGTTCATGTTAGGCCTGCCGTCCGTGTGTGGGGTAAAATGCCGGGTTATCTCTCTCCACATGTCTGTACCGCCGATGCCCTCATTGTAAAGCCGGTTTGGAACACCGTTGACTGTGACCTTCACTTTGGTGATGTCGGGATTGAAATAGTTCTCAGAGTCCCTGACACCAGCCGTGTAGGGGTTGATGAACAGCAAGAGGATGCCCTTGAGAGACCGGCGCTGTGGGTTAACCCGAAGATTCAGCCGAGTGTCACCTCCTTTTGAGAATGGATGCACCTGATCTCGCATTACCAGGTCATAAGCGAACTCCTTGCCACTGTTGTAAGTGCTTGTTGCTGCGTCGGCCAGAGTCTTACTTCTGATCGTCTCATACTCCAGCTGGATGTTTTCTAACTTGTACACGAGCTTGCTTGTGTTTGAGCCACGGACAACTTGGTTTGCGGGGGCGAGGGTTAGTTCGAAGACCAGATCGTTATACAGTGCTTGAGGATATATAACACCGTGGTCAGTTAAGATTTGGTGATCCAGCTTGATGCGATACTTATTCTTGTATATTGTCTCTAACTTATTTTCTGCATCCACACCAGAGGTCTTCTTGTCGCCAGCACCAGAGCGGATCTTGCACAAATCCACACTCTGGATGCCCTCCATAAGCATATTTTCCCGCTCATCGGTTGATCGGAAGAGGTCTTCGAAGATCTTGTAGATGTCGTACCCAACCGTGTCCTGGACAGTGGTGGCTGCAAACTTTACAACGAATCTGTCCACCAGGGCCCGAGAAACATTTTGCACGAGATAGTTTGCATGGCCGCCAGCTAGGTTGATGTTGAACACCAGGGCAAGTGAGCCGGACACAATAACATCGTGCTCGCCCAGCTTGGGCACCGAGACGTACAGTGTCTCACCGGGATTGGCCTCAGATGGGTTAAATGTGATGCGCTTGACGGTTCGCTCTGCTTTCATGCCGCCCAGTGTCTTTTCACTGTGAGATGGAAGTAAATTCGGTTGCACAGCCATGGTATATATTTGTGTTTTTAAAAATTTATATTTATATATCATCATGGCAGAAGGCGGATATGATATACCTGGTGAGAATGAGAATCCTTGGGAAGACTGGGGGATTGACCACGATGATGATGACGACGATGAACAAGAAGTTGACACAACAACACTTTTTCAATGTCTACTGAGCAGAGTGGGCTGCCAAGCACTTCTGCCACCGTCCCTCTGCTTGGAGAAATCATAGACGGAAATGAAAAAGCAGAGAGAATCGATAAAGCCATGGACTGGATCAAAAAGAAGTTTCCAAAACTAGACATCGCGAAATTAGGACCAATTGGTTTTGGTAAAAAACCAGCAAATTCTGGCAAAATAGTTTCCTTTGGGCCAAAGGGCGGCGAATCTCTTATTTTCAAGCAAGATGGGAGCTTTCTTAAATCGTTCACAGACAAGTTCAAAACATCCCTTGGCCCAAGCGCTGAAGAGCTTGTCTCTGAAGACAATGCCTCAATAAGGGAAGAAAGACAAAGATTGAAGGAGACAGAAAAACAACTGAAGGAGGATGAAAGGGTTGCTGTGGAAAAACAACAAGCAGCAAATGAGGTGCAAAACCTCAGAAACAAAATTGAGCAAACTCAACCGAGGAGGGAGGCTCTGGAGCAGGAACACGGTTCAAGAGTTGAAAATCAAGCCGAGATAGACCACCTAAAACGGGTGGAAAAGAATCTTCAACGACATCTTGAAAAACAGAAAAAAGAATTAGGGGCCCTGCAAAAAATACAAAAACGAACAGACAAAGAACGCGCCCAAGTACAGGCAAAGGTTGACAAAGCCAGAACACGCCTTTCTGCTATGGTGAAGGAAAGAAATGAAGTTGAAGCAGGGCTAAACTCAACTAAACCCCTTGATGAGTTAAACGAAAGAGAAGTCGAGCTTGAACGGCAGAACTCTGCTGACAGATGCGTCATAGAGGATGAGAACACGTCTCCCTCTGACAGAGCAGCCGCGGAAGACCGGGTTACTGAGCGAGAAGAAGAGCTGGCAAGGCTCAGACCACAGGTTCAAGAAAGGGAACAAGCCCTGTCTTTGAGAGAGAGGGTCAGAGAAATCTTCAAGAAATACGGATGGACCCTGCAAGCGATTGTTCTGGCAGCTGGTATCACCATCAGCGCTGTTGTACTCGCCACCTTGAACGGCCTGGCAAAGGCTACCAAGGCTATTGGAAATGGACTTAAAGAGCTTGGCAAAAAGGCAGCCAGTGCACTGCCTGGCCTCATTGGCTCAATTGTTAGCTTCATCTTCAAAGCGGCTGGGTCGGTCATCTCCTTCCTGGGTGAACACGCCTGGCTTCTCATCCTTGCCGTGGTGGCCTTCCTTGTTGAAAGGATCACCAAGCGTTCGAAGTCTTGAACACTTATCTTAACCAAACGAAAAGGCCTGCCAAAGCAAGCGCACCCACAGCAACGACTGCCTTGGAGACGTGATGTGGGTCTGGTTGTGGTGTGGGTGCGGGTGCGGGGGTTGGTGTGGGTTGTGGTGTGGGTGTGCTGCTTGTGGCTGGGGCTGTGGCGAGGCCCTGTGCCTGTGTAGCCTGTTTATGTATCGGGTTTGATGTGTGGCTGTTTGGTGGATTAATCTTTGTCGGTCCACCGTCCATGTGGCGAAGGGAGGCTTTTTTTGTGCCCAGATTAACACCACTGTTCACGCCCAGCTTCATCCCTTGCGTTGCCTCCTGCAGATTGTTGTTATACCCGATCACGCTTTCTGTGTTGATAATCATGCGCGATGGCATGAGCCAGCTTCCGGGTGCTGTCGCAAAGTCTAGGCGAACTTTCGTTGCTTGGATGGCAAGCTGGTAACGCTGCACGCTTGTTGCGATGTCGTTCAGTATTATGGCCTCCTCTAGATGGGTGAGGAATACTCTCTGCGTTTCGAACGCCCGGCCTCCTTTTCCAATAATGCTGCTGCGGGTTTTGGCTTGTGAACCAAGAATGCAGTACACAAAGGCCTCGATTGATTGGTTCATACGCGCGAGCCCTGGCTGTGTTAGCCCCTGTGCGTAATTTGGCACAAAGTGCTCGAACTGGGTGTCCGCCCCTTGGTCGTTGCGAACGAAAGATATTCCATTGGCTTTATAGTTGGGGTCTTTTCTGTCAGTTACGCGCTCATCATCGAACAGAGCTAAATCAGAGTCTGGATATGTGTAATCGGTAGAGATGGGGGCCTCTCCATAAGCCCAAATGTAGACATTCCCTAGACCGTGGTTCTTGCCATATGTGTAACGGAAGTCAGAACTGGGGTCGATACCGAACTCGATGCAAAGCTTCTTGTACGCGTCGATGTTGTACTTGTTGTCTTTCTGGTTAAATGGGGGGTCGTCTGGCAAAGCACTCACGCTTTGTTCCCCACCCATCTGGTAGAGTATTCGCCTTGTTGTGAAATAAACGTGAAACTGGTAAAACGACCTTAACTGTGGTGTTAAAGATAGACTGGAGTTCTTATCGAAGAGAATGTCACGCGAGATTCCACAGCCGGTTGTTGCACACCACAGGGCGAAGGAGAGTTGTTGGGGCCCAACGCTCATATGAGGACCGCCCATCCACTTTCGGCCATATTTAGCGGTTGTGAATGAAATCTGTGTCCCTGAAGATATTTCGGTATTTTGTTGTGAAATAATCAGTTGGCGTGATGTAAATCTTTTGCTCTTTGTCATTCAAGATAGCGCGAATCATCATGTCTTTGTCTATTGTGGTGGAGAAATCAACAGCTGGGATTGATAACATTTGTTGCCCCAACGATAACTGATAAGGGAAACCACCATCATAGACAAGGCCAAGAGCATCTCTTTCTGCGCCAGTCCAATCTTTGTGGGGCATTTCTGTGATAAGTGCCCATGAGCCAGGGGCCTTTTTGTAAAGCACTTCTCCTGTGGCTGTTTTGTGGTCGTCACCATACTCTACTTGCACTTCAAAATGGGACATATCAGCAAGAGGGAAACGCTTTTTGAAATCTGAAATTGCCTTTGCCTTGGCTGCGGCGTAGAGACTGGCAGCCTCCGGCGAACTCAACCAAGCCATTTCAGGATCAGGGGGTGGTGGCTTTGGCGCGACATGGGTGTAGGCGTTTGGAGGTGAATAAAAAGGAGGTGGGGGACCGTAATTGTGGCCGCCGATGTTTATACCAAGATTTGAATTAGGATTAAATCCACCAGGCCGTCTTCCAAACATGATTGTATATATTTATATTTTTAAATGTTCTTATATATACTCACGTCTGTCATGGTTGTGTTAACAATCGTCACGTCTTCGAACCCTCACACAATCTATTTCGACCACGCACTGCCGAGACCAAGATACATACGGCTCCTGTCTGCCTCACTCACCAACTCGTGGTACAACTTGAAAGAAAGAGCGGTTATCTCAGCACCTCGCGGTGATGGAAGGGTTACTGAAGTATTCGTAATGCCGGGGTTTTACACAGTGGATAATATTGTGAAAGATTTCCTTGAGATAAAAACGAATAGACCTGTTATTGATCTAACAGTTGATACAATCATAGCAGAAGGAATAATGTTAATTAAAAGTCCCAATAATGTAACGTTTAGCAGAAATCTGATAGATTTTCTTGGTATAAGTGGTACCCCGTTTTGGAGTGCAACTGTCAAAGGGTTTACATCTCCAAGCACTTACTTTGTCCACTGCGACCTGGTTGACAAAGAACAGAACTTGCTCAATGGCAAACCTTCGAGTGTGTTGGCGCGCTTCGACATTCGTGGGAAATCATTTGAAAAGGTTCATTACCAGCCAACACAGCATGACGTCTTGCGTGACGTCTCGTCTGGTGAATTTGTTAACTCTATCACACTGTCTGTGCGGGATGAGAACAATGGCCTATTCAACTTCAATGGCATGCCCTTAGAATTTGAAGTTGAGTTAAATTAAAAATCATATATATACCCACGCCATGAGTTCTGCTAATGTGCTGCCATCGGCCCCCGAATACAGCGAGACACAACAGCTATACCCTATGCGTGAGATCACTCAAATCAATGCAGAAGATTTCCGGCTCAAAAAAATCTCTGACTTGCTTAAAGAGCTGTCTGACGAAGCCAAGCATTACCATCAGGTCGCAAAAAAATATAAACGAACCCAATCCTTAGTTCATTACTCGGCGGTTGGCCTTGGGTCGCTTTCTGTTGGGCTTTCATCAGGGGCCCTAGCCACTGCATTGACTGGGTTCGGAATTATTGCAAGTCCAGCACTTGCCGGCATCGCGACCCTCTGTGGGCTGTCCTCTGTTGGCTTTACAGCTGCTAACAAACGGTTAGAACGGAAAGGTACCAAACACGAGAATATCTACACACTGGCCCTGGCTAAACGCAACTCTGTCTATGAAGTGGTCTCAAAGGCTCTGGAAGACAAGAGGATCAGTGATGCAGAATTCACCATAATTACTCGTGAGGTGGAAAAATATCACGAACTCAAAGCTGCAATCAGGGATGGTGTTAAGGCTAAAAAAAACGTTGGCACTCTAACACAAGCGCCAGACCTTGAGAAACTCAAAAAGGAACTTCGCAAGGAAGTCACACAAGAAATTCAGAAAAAGATACTTCTCGCCGCAGCCTCCAAATCCGATTTGAGAAATTAAATTCAGGTTTTAATCTCTACATTTCTAAGGATAAATACGGAAACCGAGGTGGCTCAGCCACTTTTATTTTCATTTTTATTTTCATTTTCATTCGCGTTTGCATTGTCATGAGCATTTTCATTTTGGTTTGCATTTTTATAATATTTGATTTTGATTTTCATTTTCATTCGCGTTTGCATTTGTGTTTTCATTTGCCTGTGCAATTTTATTTACACTTTCATTTGCGGTTTTGGTTTTAAGTTTCATTTCAATTCTGTCATCACTTGTCATATCAACTTTCATTTTGATTTTGCTTTTCATTTTAACTTTTTCGTGACGTCAAAATTGAATTGGGGAGCAAAACTTCCTTTTTAGGAAGTCCGTCATCGGAGCCTCAAAATTTAACAAGACGGGTGATGACAAAGATGATGATTCAACCGTACCGTGACGACTCCGGTACCTGCACTGATATGGATATTAACGTGGACGAGGTTGTCGCGTTTTCAAAAGATCTTATCAGGAAAAATAAGACTAATAAGGTCATACTGTTGTACTTAAATGCCAAGTTCGGTTTACAGTGGAGGTATGTAACCTGAAATTACCTGCATAGTTTGTTTATTCCCGGTTTATTCATTGGCAGAATCTTTGTCCTTTTGAACAGCTTAAAATTTTTTTTTCTCGAATTTTGATGCCGTTTATTTAATCATTATAGTTTTCTTTTCCTCTGTGAGGAAAATAACGTGTTTAAATGCAATATTTATGACATTTATGACTCGAACCGGCCCGTCACGCGACGCTTTTGTTCAGCGTCGCGTGACGGGAAATTGCACGGCGCGGGCGAGCATTCTTACGGTAGAATAAGGCATTTTCGAGCATAATTGGAGCAGAATAACGGAAAATCAGTAACACTAATACAAAACAAATGGATAACATTGTAATAATTGTGATGTTTAGCTAAAACGCGCTCACATGATTCCATCACACACCATGAAGTCACCTTTTCACCCTATTTAGCCTGAGGGGGGAAGGGTGGCAAGTGCCCGCGCTGAGTTTGACCGTTTATAACTTTTGAAACATTTTGACGTGACAAGTTCATTCACATGACTTGACAAAATTTGTGTTTAATTCTCCTTTTTATCGAAAGTGTTTCATGTTTTGGAGATATTACTACTTTTTAATATGATTTGGATAATTATTTATTGATTTTGACCAGTTTTTGGGGATTTTCAAAGGTTTTTTAAAAAATTGATCCAAAATGGCGGATCTCAACAATTGTGACGCAAAAGTATCCCATTAAAGTTAAACATTTTGGAGAGCACAACACACTTTCTAAGTTTCATAGCTTTTATACTTTTCGAGTAAATAAGGGTGGGGGGGGGGGAGGGGGGCGAAAGAGCCCCCCCCCCCCCCCCCCAGGCCAGGAACGAAAAGCCCAGGCTAGAATTTAGGTGTCCGAGCAGAATTTCGAGCAGAATACGAGGTTTTTACGAGCATATTGCGCGCGCCATTCAGTACAGTATTGCTATTTTTTAATATTTTTAAATATCCTAAGAAAAGATACTTTCTTTTAGTTTATACACTGGTTCCCAAGTGTAAAATATCTCATATAATTGATCTGTAAGTCTTTCCAATGATCGAAAGTAACACAACTACAGTAATCCGTATCTTGGTCTGTGCAAACTTTACAGTTATCATTTTTCTTCTTCTGTACATGGGATGATAGTTGCTCGACGCTGAAGCGCTTTTTCAAGGATCACAATTTGAAAAGGCATGACGCCCTCTCTGTTCAAGACGTCCTTCGGGCTGTTGAAGTACGTAAGCAACGATACGGTATCTCAATTTAGTGTGATTTAACGTTGCATGATAGCAATTGGTTTGACTTTTTACCTGTAGATTATCAAAAAATATAAATAATAGAAAAAAAACCCAACTCTTTTAGAAGCTCGTATATGTGGCCCATTCTATTTCACGTTAGACTATGAGAAAATGGCAAAGAAGGATAAGTAAGGTACGTGGAGATGTCAAACATGTTTATCAAATGAAAAATAAAGAATGGCCAAAACAAACATTATAATTAAGTGGGTCAAGTGATTGGGTGATTGTCCTAGAGGGTGGGGAATCATGCTCAATTTAGGCCATTTCTGCCTTTGTTGCCTCTACAGTCGCTTATTTCCCATGTCGTGAATAAGTCATGTTATTGCAATTGACATTTGTTTGCTTTTTTATTAGCTAGAACTAAAGGGATCAGGACAGCTTCTTGGAGCGCGATCCCTGCATCTTCGGATTAGAATGCATCAAGGAATTCTTGTTAAAAGGTATACGAATAATGTGCTATTTTCCTTGATTTACTTTTTCTTATCTTTTCAGTCAGATTCGCTAGGTATGCGATAGTAGGAGAATTTCAGGTATCTACAGGTATCTACAGAACAATAATCTCTCTTAGCCCTTCATACCTATATTGGACACTGTGCAGTGCCAACATAATATGTAATCTCTTTTGTACTTCCCGCAGAGAACAGGTTGAGCTTGCACTACAATATCTGGCCCTCTCGCAAGTTGTTGCTCGTGGACCAGGAAAAAAGAATATTCTTCGTAAAAGGCGGTACCTGTCTAAGGTAAATCGAAGGGAGTGATATTTGTTTATCCCAAGACCAGACAAAGAAACTTTGCTGGTAGTTTGGTCGCTTTTTGCGAACAACAATTATTTTTTTACCGCATATGTTGAATTCAATAAAACATCATGTTTTAGAGAACAAAAAAAAGGGATGATCCCTTTTTTGTTGTCGCACGTGATTCATTTTATAGACACTTCACTGCATGGACAAGTACAGCCTGTCGTAGTTAGACACCTACCATGGGAAATTAAATTGTAGCCAAAATTTCATGTAATAAGATATACATATTTTAACAGCCAATTGTGAACGTTTTCTAGTCCATGGACAGTTTATTACTGGCACTGCACTGTACATTCTGAGGACTGAATTTATTACTTAATTTCCATGCAGTCTATCATTTCCTTTTTAAACAAAACCAGGGACCAAACTGGTGCTGGCATCTTGATGGTTACGATAAGTTGACACGTTGGGGTATCTTCATCCATGGCGCTATTGATGGATTTTCTCGGAAAATACTTTGGCTTAGGTAAGAATTGGTTTAATTAAAGAACGTAGTGGTTGGATCTAAATACAATGCTTACCTTAGGAATCTGGCTGCAGTTAATAGAGGCTACTGTTGTCGGAAGTTAGAGATATGATTAATTTTTTTTTTGCCATTTCTCTTTTTATTTTTATTTCAACAATCCAAATGGATTTTGATTATTTTTTTTACTCATTGTTTCAGAGTGTAGCCTGAAACAGAACGCGAGATTTGCCTCCCCAGACCGCGGCCACTTCGCTTCGCTAGCCAATTTTTTGGGGGTCTTATATCCCACTTGGAAGCCTGTTCATAGGCTATTCAGTGTGCTGCCATTAGTGTTTGTTTGACTATATGCTATGACTTGTCTATCTTCATGATATTGGTAACGTTCAGCATTGATTCATAATAGATACAAAAGGTGAAATGTTTAGCACACAATCCATTTCTTTCATTTTGGCAGAGCATACTCAACAAACAAGCAGCCATGGGTGATAGCAAAGTATTACATGGAGCATATATGTGCCTATAATGGTAAAAGTTATACATTACTTATACCCTTAGTGTCAGCTTGTTAATTTTTCTTTCGCTCGCGATTGTCGACAGAGGAAGGTAAAAGTGCGCGGGAAAACGAATATCCATGCGTTTTTATGTGGCATTTGTAGTCGTCATTTGTTGGCAGTTACAACGAGAGATGATTTGAATTTGCTTAAATATTTTATTTCACTTCCATTTACCATCGTCAGTCATACCATCGATCACTTGTTCCGATGCGGGAACAGAAACAGGCACCTTGGCGGCATGTCAGTGTTTCCTACGCAGAAATTCTGAGGATGATTCAGCTGGAGAGAAAAGTCACAAGTTTGTGAAGTCCACTGCGAACCAGGTAAGTAACTATGAGCCAGTGCGACATTTTCATTATTTACTTGGAGGCAGCATACGTATTCTTGCCATGATATCGAGTCTCTGTATTTTGGTATGTGAGCGGGCCACCATGCAATACTGATGACCATTCGTAATTTTATATGGGTTATTGACCAAGCGTGAGGTTAAGATGGCCTGGTTAAAAAAATAGCCTTAAATGTTTCTTAACTTAATGTGTGTAACGCCCCCTCCACACTAGCCTCCTAAAAGACGCAGCTGTCATTTGGGGGAGGCTGCGTAGGAGACTACGTCAACACTAATGCGATTTCAAAACGTTCCATTTTTACCGAGAACGTTCTGTCCACGCTGTCGTTTAGCAGCGTTTTCTCTGTCCACACTAAAACGCTCCAACAAGCTGGACACGCTACGACAAATAAACGAATGATGTCCGTGTTTTTGTTCGCCTCTGTTTTCGCTGTCTTCACTGATACGATAACGCTCCGTTTTTAAGACGAATAGCTTCAGCGTTTTCAAAAGCCTATCCGTTTTCGCTGTTCACAAGAATTTTGGGTTCCGTTTTCGAATGTCTCCCAGTTTTGTCTTGGATTTTAATGTTTTTCATCACGCGCGTGAGTGTGTCTTAGGCTGAATGCAATTCCATCTTCTAAACTATTGTGACTTAGAGCTATCTGCTTATGCCGATGTGATCTTTATAAAACTGGCTGTGTCGTGCGTGGTCAGTTCTTTAAGAGTAGGCACCCCTTAACTTGCAATATGCAACAACTAGAATAGATAATGAAGTTTCGTTTCTTAACCTCGTAGTTGAAGTGCGATGTTACATTTTTATCACATTACATTTTTTGCAGCGGATAGAGGCATTCTGGAGTCAGCTACGAAAAATGTGTGGTGATTTCTGGATTTCTCTTTTTGAGGTTAGCTCTCATTCATGAAGATCATTTCTAGTTTTTGTTGTGGGGGTATAATGAACCTTTCACTCCAGCCTAATTTCATCAATTCAAACTCTGTACTTCTCAGTTGCAGCCCCCGGCTTTTCTCTTACAGGTACCATGTCTTCGGGATTTTTCGTTTTCAATTTTGGGATACACAAAATGCTCCCAGGACGCCTAGAAAAGCAAACCATAATCCGTTTTAGTTATCTTTCCCTCCCCCCACCCCCCCCCCCCCCCCCCCCCCAAAAAAAAATAATGATAATGTATTTTTACATCCAATTTCGGCGCTGTGTATAGACCAGGATTTTTTAGAAATGATTCTTTCATGATCAGAAAATGGTTACCAAAAAATAAATCTTAAGTGGATGACTGCAAGTAGTCTATTTGTAGTACATCCCCTCGGCTATTTGATAAAACTTGTTCAAATAAGACAAGTATGAGATACTCAGAACAGAACTAAATTCCCCAGTTACGTAGTCCAGTCCCTGAACTCTGTCTTTCCCACCCTCCATAAGGGGTTAAACCCAGGCGGGAGAAGAGAGAGTCCAGGATAACTTGCATGCGGATGCGCCATTCCCCCCCATCTCCCCCCCCCCCCCCCCCCCCCCCTCCAAAAAAACAAAAACAAAAAAAAAAACGGGGGAAAAACCATATATGGCGGCACTTTTGGAAACGCGCGCGCACAGATGACGAATTCAACTACGCGACCATGTACTCCCTACTAAAGCAGGAGCACCGGAACAACTTAAAAAAAAAAGCTTAACTTAGCTACTATCCGGTAAAAACGAAGGGCAAAACCAATAAACGCTAGCCGCTAACTACAAATCGTGTAATTCATGCTGAAAAACTCCTCATTTGTACTTACTTACTCGTAAGAGTTCAAATCGCTTACTCAAATGACGAATTTCTCGCGCGTGAACTACGCCATCCACTACTATCTATGGAATAGTTTTTTTTAGCGGTTAGTGATATGTGGTTGTGGTGAACTTTTTAATTAAGAGTGTTTCGGGCTGTTCCGATGTTCCTGGATTTAGTACATGTTCATTTATTGGCTTTGGACGCAGTTAACAACAAGTTTTCTTGCATTTAAGTCGCGCGCTTGGTCGCGTAGTTGAATTTGTCATTTGAGCCAGCGATTTTAACCCTAGCGCTCGTTCCAAGTTAGTAACGCCACACTTCTCTGTCGTTTTTTATTGGTTCGTTTTGAGCATGCGCATGCAAGTCATCCTGGACTCTCTCTTCTTATGGTTCTTATGACTCTTCTCTTCTTATGGTTAAACCCCTTATATAGGGCGTGGAAAGGAGAGTTCAGGGACTAGACTAACAATTACATTGATCTTGCATTCCATTTGTGTAGTTGTCGATCAAATGTTGCTGTTGCTTGCAAAGTAAGGCGCAATTTTTTTACTCACTTGCCGGTTCACACACTCACTTTGAATTTACTTACCTTTTGGTCATCAGGATATGGAATTTAAAGGGATGCTAGATGAAACAGACCCGGTTCACAGGTAAGCAGAAGTAGAAAATCGTCAATTAATTACATAACGCGCACTCGATGGTTAATCAATGAAAACATGGATGTTCGTCACTGATTATCTCCGATGATGGAAGACAACTTAAAATACATTGTGCCGTATTGATTAGTCATTAATGCTAGAATGCTATCATTTATATATTTTTGGCAATAACTCATTGCTGCTATTTCTCATTGATGTTGCATTGATTAGTCGTCGCCGGTTTGACATGATCACCCATTCGGCTTATTTCTTAAATTTTCACAGTGCAAAGTAGTCCACTATATATTAATGTAACCCAGTAACCCATTATGTATTAATGTACTGTGGTACATTAAATAAACTCTGTTCCGCTCTACAATTGAAAATGTTAATGTCCATGACGAATTTAAGAGTCCAAAACACGTCTGGATTTATTTGTTGAATTGAATGCCTATGATTCAAAGGTTTGAAGGTTACGCTATATATTTTTCCTTGTTTCAGACATTGCCTTTTACACGTCTTTCTGCCACTTCTTCAAAAGGAACTTGACGACTTCAGAGAACAACATAATTCACACCGTATCCGTAAGCAAAAAGACCGTCGTGTACCTAATGGTGTTCCAGAAGATCTCTACATGTTTCCAGGAGTTCATGGTATTTATTGTTTCTAAATGAAATGGAGGGGGGGAGGTGATTGTAATGTGCCAATTGACTGTCCACGATTTTAATAATTTCCAGGCTATAAAAGCACCTGAAACCAAATTTTCTAAACCTCTTAAAAACCGTCCAAATTGACTCAAAATTAATCAAAACCAATAAATAAACGCTAAATGACGTAAAAATATAAAAGTTATACCAATAAACATCGTTTTTTTTTCATTCAAAGGTATAAATATGCAAATTTCAAAAAAACATGGCTGTCAAAATCTTGTTGCCATGGAAACATCAAGTCACGTGATCAAAAAATTGTTATATTAAATTGTTGCCAGATAAATTTTAGGAAAAGTCACAAAGTTTGAGGGCGGCGTTTGAATACATATTAAAGAAGTTATGAATGTTCAAAGTTAGCGCGGGCACTTTGTGCTCCCCCTCCCCTAGGCCGAATAGGGTTAATCATTAAGTTTTTATTTTTTTAAAAACAGGGTTCGAAGACATGGGACATGTACCGACTGAACAAGACCTTACGTACTTGGAAACAAGATTCTCCTTTGCCGAGCCTTTTGCCACCAGTTCCTCTGGAGTTTCTGGATGCAATAAATGGCTTGCTTCCTGATAGCTACGCAGATAGCACGTCAAAAGCGAATGATGCATATTGTTCCCTATTGAAGTTCTTTCAGTCATCCACTTAGATTGAAGTACTGTACTAATATTGTCTTACGTTGTTGAAATTGTTAATTAAACTTTATTCTTATTGCAGTATTCTCTCACACCTGCCCTTTACTCCAAGTTGAGTTTTGGTGAATGTCAATCAAAGAAAAATCTCTACCTGAAAACAAAGAACATTTTCTCCTTCCCCAGTTCCGTTGATTTACCAGATGAATTAGACACAGAGGTAACAGGTTAAAGATTCACGGCGGTCAAACGCAAGAAGCCAACGTCACTCGGCCGATCCAAACAATACAAAAAGTACAAACAAACCGCATTTCTTGGATCGAATCGTTACTTACTTCTGAACTTATGCATGACGTTGAAAGCTAAAGTTTTTTTTACGTATCCTTATAAGCTTTGGGTTAAAATGAACCATTTTACATTTGTTTACGCACGCGTTACACGTTTGATCGCTATGAAACTACAGAGCTGTTCATCGGTGTGTCCCATGCGTATCTCGCATTTAAAGCTTAGTTAGCTTTACAGAGCCTGATGTTTAATGAACATTACACGACCAACTTAAACGAAGCGGTCTCAAGTTCCCTAATTGTTATCTCTGTCTAGCCTGAGTATCAGGCTTAGGAAGTCCTGATACTCAGGATAATCTCTGTCAAAAGTTTTTATCTTGTTTCTTTATGGGAAATGTAACTAACTAACTAAGTCTACTGCAAATATCATCTACGCAAAGTTCGTTTTAACGCTTATTTCTAATTGATGGGGTCACAACTGTGACATATTTCATGCGCCCAAAATTCAAGCGAAAGCCCTTTTCATGGTTAAACTATTAACCTTATTCAAGCATTCATACTAACTACCGGTCAACAATAACCATTCGCTTACAACGGAAACGGTTTTATCACGCGTGTATGTCAACGTTTCAACCAACGTAACTAATATTTAGAAACAAGCTATTGTAAATATATTCCGGCGGTATTTATGGCATAGTCATCTCTTCACGCAGTTCTGAAAGAGTATCTCTGTTCTGTCAAATAGCTGTCTAGTCCTTTTTAATATGTTCTGATCCTGTTGAACCGGAGGCGATTCCCTGTTACTGCAGTTGGTAGGCAAATTGCTTCTCTGTGGCACTGAATCATGCTGATTACCAGGTAATGGGACGAAAGGAACACCAGGAAACTGAACGGGTAGAGCAGGCAATAAACCATTTTGTGCATTGATGCATGGAACATGTTGAACCGGTCCGACCAATGCAGGTTGATGTTGATTCATGTACACACCAGGCAATGGAAGATGTAGTGGAACGTTTTGCGCATCGGGAAATGTAACGTTTTGTGCACCTGGTATTGACATTTGGTGAGCTCCCGCCAATGTAACGTTTTGTGCACTACTTTGGGGAGCTCCGGCACCTGGCAGTGGTATTTGTTGAGAAGCAGCCATTGCAAGGTTTTGCTGGTTTCTGTACAGACTATAGTTACCCCCTCCCCAGTTCAAGTATGGTTGTTGAAACTGTTGCTGAGTATGTCCAGCCTGCAGTTGGTTGTTGACCAGCTGTTCCATCAATTCTGTTTGCCTTTTCATATGGCTGAGCAATTCCTTTGCCGTATCATCCTGCAAATTTGATAAATAAAACATTAATAACCTGCAAAGATTTAGTTAATTTTTATTTTAACTGCCGACGACAGTAATACATTAGTTTCAGTTGCATAAAAAGGCTTAGAATAAGACAGAATGGGAACTCAATACCAACGAAACTTACATATTATTAAAGCGCAAAACGCTGATAATTAGTCCCCTCACCCCCCCCCCCCCGAAAATAACCCACCCCCGAAAAAAAAATTAATAATAATAATAATAATGATAATAATAATAATATTAATAATAATAAAATACAAAAATTGCAGACGTAGAAATCCTTCGGATAATAACACTTCCTTTCCCCAGAGTTTTAGCCCATGGACCTACATTTGGAATAAGCTAATATACCTTCGTCCGATTATACGCCCCTATTGTAGAGCTCCAACTACATATTCTACTGTTATAGTGTGTTCAGACTTGTGATGTTCACTTGACGGCTGTATAACTTATTTTGTGTTTTCTATCTTGAGGCATTCTGTGTGCACCTAAAACGGTGCACCTAAAAGTTCTCACACCGTCAAGCAAATCGCGTTTCCTCAATAAGCTTACGTTTTCACACTGACACGGTTCGATATTTTAAAAAAAAAACGATTTTTGACGAACGGGAAGAAAAAAAACAAAACATCACTTTCATAATGTCCAGTCCTAAAAAAAAAAACAGGACAAAAAAAAAAAAAGAAAAAAGAAGTCTCGAGCGTGACTTGAACTCGGGCCGTCCGGGACTAAGCCAAAACACTGCGCTATCAAAGAACACTTAGGCAATAAGGTCTAAATTTTATTATTTTAAGGTAGATACGCATCAAAACGCGTGTCTCAGTTGAAAAATCCTTTTAAATATATTTTAACGTTGCACTAAAAACTCCCAATACGAAACATCTTTAAGCTTATTGTTGTTTATATTCGTATAAATCAAATTAATTATTGTTATCGTTGGATTCACGTTGTTCTTGTTACGAAACGTATTCGTAACAAAGCATTTAATACTCACGAAGTTTACAGCTGATGGAATTGAGGAGCGAGTGAGTGAGAGAATTTTTTTTAGTCACCGTTTCCGATAACCCGTGCATTATGCTTGCGTGTATACACGGGTTTAAAAGTAAGACTACACTACATTCACTACATTCAGTAGTTCCGGACACTTCAAAGCTCGATCGCTAAGCAAATTGCAAGTTATTTAAAACACAAAACTTGCCGGAACAAAAATCCCACAGGAATAATATCAAACGGTCCTATCCATCCATGAACGCCTTGCATTGTCGGCTTGAAAACGTGCAATGGTACGTTGTAGTTCTTTACTTTGCTTGTCACTGTCAACACACGGAGAAATTCTGCGGTATGTATTTCATGGCTGAAAGCCATATAATCGTCGACATAAACTAAAATATGCATGCGCTGATGTGACACGAAAAAAAAAAGAAAAGTCAAAGCCGGATTTACAACTCGTGTGCTTCGCCACGAGTAATTATGCTAGTTTTTGTAAATTATGCTAATTTTAGCGAAAAAAAGAGCAGAAATTATGCTTCTACTTTTTACTTTAAGGTGGTACTGGTGGCTAAAGAGACTTTTTTGGATTGCAGCGATTTTTTACAGGTCAAAGATAATTTTTAAAAAAATCCGTACACCAAATTTTAGGCCAGGATAACCAAACCCTTTTGAGATATGGACAAGCAAAGTTTCGTTTCTAAGACTGTTTTCGCGGTAAAAATACCAACACCATACTGCGTTAAATGCAGTTGCATCCTGCTGTGGATCTCCCCAAGGATGGCCTTGTTGACAGCTCGATCAGGGCCCATTTAGGACGTATCTGACTGGTAAATACCAAATTAAATTTGGTAAAAATACCTCAATAACTATGCAACAAACAAGTAAATGGAAAACACATTTACCCTATTTACAACTAGAAACTTTACTAGTGCATAATTAATTATAAATTCCTTGGCTATCACTGTCTTGCAAATCGACTGTCTTGTGAATCGGTAACGACCTATCAGTGGGTTAAAGGTACAAAGGCGTGAATAATCTTCGTCTAGCTTCAACTGCCAGAAACCACTCTTCACATCCAGTATGCTAAATGTAGTGGCACCTCGAAGACGGTTGGCTACTTCATCCACTATCTTCATAGGATAGTGAGACCTCTTTATAGCTGCGTTTAGGTCTCTTAGGTCAATGCACAGTCTAACTGCACCACTAGGTTTCTGGACTACAACAAGCGAGTTAACCCATTCGGTTGGTTCTTCCTGTTGTACAGTAATGCCTAGCGTTTCCATCCTTTTCAGTTCCTCAATGACTTTCTCTCTCTGTGGAACTGGTATCTTTCTTGGGGAATGGACTACTGGGACTGTAGCTTCAGCCAGTTCTATGTGATATGTGCCAGGCAGGCATCCTAACCCTGTGAACAGCTCAGGGTAGTCATCCAACTCCACTCGATGTGATAGCGATTCTTTACTCGTCAATTGGTAAACTCTCTTGAGAAGGCCACGTTTCACACAGGTATATCCACTAAGCACGGCTTCCACTTGAGGTTCCACAACAAAGAACTTGACATCTTCAACCTTGTCTTGGTATCTTGTGGCCAATACTACTTCTCCATGGGGTTTAAGCTTGTGTTTGGAAAAGGAAATTAACACTGTTTGTTTTTTCAACGGTGGCAGGGGTCTATGCTTGGGGCTGTTGTAGGTCTTCAGTAATATGACATTTGCTTTCACACCACTGTCCAACTGGAAGCGAACCTTAGTATCCTCTACGTGGACCATTTCGTACAACTGCTCATCACCATGTACACTGCTTGACTCCACTGAATAAACAAAGAGAGGTGGATCGACAGAATTTGGCATAATGATTCATCTTCTTGCATAATCCACACTGTTGTCCCATTGTTGGACATTTATTGTGGGACTTGTCATAACCACAACGCCCGCATTTGTTTTGCAACTTGCCTTTTTGGGACTTGTTGAACTTCGTTTCAGTACTCTTCCTAGTGTGCTAGGCTCGTTAGCATCATCTTTATTTGAGTGCTGAGGATGTCTCTGTGTCGGACGTTTTTTCTTGTTTAGGGCATTTACGGTTGGGTTTTCATCTGTGGCTAGCTTCTTCAGGCTGCTTAGATTCGTTTTGTGGTTTCGACCGATTTCAACCGCTTTTTCCAATGTCAACTCGTCTGCTAAGTCGAGACACTTTTCACGAACTTTCATGTGTTTACAACGGAAAACGATCGCATCGCGAACCATACGCTCCTCTTCTTGATATCCACAGTCCTTAACCAGAATCTTCAGATCTGTCACGAAGGACTCGAAACTCTTGTTGTTTCCCTGATGTCTTTTGCTGAATTTCAAGGCAGCCATAATGTGTTTTTTTTTTTCGTGGCGCGCAATATTCTTCGAATTTCTTCATTACGACAGTTAGTTTTGCAGCATCTTCGGGCTTTGCGAATGTAAATCCTTCAAATACATCTAATCCTTTATCGCCTACCCACAACTTTAAGTAGCTGACTTTGATGCTATCTTAGATGCTATCTTCGATGCTATCTTCTTTGTCATGCAACGGACCTTCTAAGACTTGTGATGTTCACTTGACGGCTGTATAACTTATTTTGTGTTTTCTATCTTGAGGCATTCTGTGTGCACCTAAAACGGTGCACCTAAAAGTTCTCACACCGTCACGCAAATCGCGTTTCCTCAATAAGCTCACGTTTTCACACTGACACGGTTCGATATTTAAAAAAAAAAACGATTTTTGACGAACGGGAAGAAAAAAACAAAACATCACTTTCATAATGTCCAGTCCTAAAAAAAAAAACAGGACAAAAAAAAAAAAAGAAAAAAGAAGTCTCGAGCGTGACTTGAACTCGGGCCTTGATGCTATCTTAGATGCTATCTTCGATGCTATCTTCTTTGTCATGCAACGGACCTTCTAAGATACATTGCGCTTGTCGGCAGAAGCGACGCCATTCTTGGTGTAAATCTTGCATGGTCCACAACATTTCCGGAGTCTTGTATTTCGCCATGGTCATTGTTTTTTTATTCACGCTTTCAATGAATGAACACAATCTATGGGAATTTCCGTTCCGACTTTCCGTCTTATTTTGGCGCGGATATTGCTAAATTCTTCTGACACCATGAAAGACAACATGCAATCAAGATGGCTGACTCTGAATAGTAAACAATCCTCACTGCCAAAAAGAGACACTCACCGCCTTAGCGGAATAAGATATGGGAGGCAAAATTTTGCCTTGGCAGGAGGTCGCAAGACAGTGAGGAAAGTGTACCGGAACGTCGCCGAAGGGGAGGAGGGAAGGAAAAAATATTCTGGACCACGACGCAGAGCGCATAACTTGGCAAAAGAGGGAAAAAATACCAGAAAACGAATCTTAAATAGGTAATTAGAACCCCCGGGGAGTAGTAGGCTAATGATCAATTAACCCGGGGCACCAAAAGCGGGAAGAAAATTCCGCACGGCTGATTTCGTGACACTTTTTGGCAATGAGAATAGTAAACAATCCTCACTGCCAAAAAGAGACACTCACCGCCTTAGCGGAATAAGATATGGGAGGCAAAATTTAGCCAACGACTTACGGACGAAGAGACAGGGACTACCAAACCTGAGGAAACGAGCAACTTTAATAAGTGTTCCTCTCCAAAACTCAGAAAGGAAGGCAACCATCTCAATAGACGGTAAAGGTCCGGCCCAGCTGACAGGATTACCCTCCCAATCGCACCACCGCAACGAGCGTGGGTTCGCTTGAGCCTCCATAAGAGCCGCGGCAAACGAAGCAGATGTACAGTACTGGAAAGGGAGGAGAAAAGAACGAAGCTAAAACCGTGGAAGAAAGAGAGCGAAGCCCCAAATAGGGAGGGAAAGAATCCGCAGGCCGAGCCGGACCAGGAACCCGTCCTAAAACAGGTTATAGGGCATGAATAAGATTACCCTTCTGGTCACGGCAAGGAGGAGGATGGGGTCGGGGCCTACTGGGGCGAAAAAATAAACCGAGACTACAGCGGCGCAAAATGGGACAAACTAAATAGCCAGCGAAAAACCGAGACACAATTAAAACAGCACAAAATAAGACAAACATGAGAAGCCGGTAAAGCACAGAGACCAAACTTGGACCAGCGCAGAACAAAACAAACTTTAATGGCCAGTTGTAGGAATTACAGAGACAAAACTAAACCGACGCATAAAAGACAAACCTAACAGCCGGTAATACACAGAGGCAAAAATAACAACAGCGCAAAATAAACAAATTAAATAGCCGGGAACAAGCAAAAGGCAAAACTTCTTAACAGTGCAAATTAAACGCGCCCTCCGTGGCCAGCCGAGCCACAAGCAACCGAAAACGCTCGACACACGAGCTGCGCGAGCGAACTTGAGAAAAACGCTCAACACACGAGCAACTAAAAACGCACAACACACGAGCAGCCAAAAACGTTCGACACACGAACAACGTAAAGGTGCCAAACTGAAAGCGCTTAACATAAGATTAACTGAGAGTGCTCGACACACGAGCCACTGAAAACGCTTGACACACAAAAAACGCCCGACACACGAGGAACTGAAGGCACTAGACACACGAGAAACAACTGAAAACGAACAACTGAAAACGCTGGACACGAACGAACAAAACGCTAGACACACGAGCAGCTGAAAACGCTCGACACACGAAAAACCGAAAACGCTCGACACACGAGCAACTGAAAAAGCTAGACACACGAACAACTGAAAACACTCGACACACGAACAACTGAAAACACTCGACACACGAACAAGAGGAGGACACAAACTGAAAGCGCTCGACACACGAGCAAGAGAAAAAACGCCCGAAACACGAGCAACTGAAAACGCACGATACACGAGCACCTGAAAACGCTCGAAACACGAGCAACTG